>JAKCPB010000425.1:0-101074 GCA_021442155.1 Cymbidium sinense
TAAACTTACATAAAAGTGAATCATTTATTTTCCTTGATTTTGAAAAGATGGATGCATGAATTCAAATGACATACCAAATTTAACATGATTGGAAGGAGGACAATCAAATATAAGCATGTGATTTTTCAACCAAACTAGTTCTTAAGGACAATCAAATCAAATAAGATTATTTAAAAGAAAACCAAAGCTTCTTTATTAATTAAGTTTTGGATTTGATTTGATTTAAAGAGGAGAAGAGAAGTCATCACTTGTTGTTTTAAACCCATATTAGTGATTTGATTTAATTTAAGGAAATGTAATTAAGTTAGAGTTTATGGGTTAATTAAGTTGAACCCTTAATTAGATGAATTAATTACTCTTACCTATGTCACCTTAAAGTAATTAACTAAATAATTATGAGCCAACATGATATGCATGGAAAATAAACTTGCAATGATCTTAAGAAATAGAAGGGACCTAATGCAATTGGCTCATGATTAATAGTTAATTAGATTAAGGACTTAATTAATTATTATTTTTCCACACATGTGGACTAACCATGATTTCATTAAATTCCTTTAGGTTATTAAACACCTAAAGATCTACCCCATGATTTAATTAATTAAGGTCTGATGTGATTATGATTTCAATTTGATTAAGTGATTTAATTAATTAGTTCAATCTTAATTAATTTCATTTTAAAATAGGGTGAAATGAACTTGAAAGGGTCCCAACCCTATTCTTAGTTCATTAATGTTGAACAAAGATTAATAAACTTAATTAACTAATTTATTATTATATTCATGGGATTAATTAATCATTAACTTAAAAGAGTAGTTAAGGTTTAATTAGTCAATTTTCTTAATTAAGTGAGCAATAAATCCCAAGAAAATCATGGGAGGTAGGGTCATCATTAAATTAACCCCAAAATTTGGGTTTAATTGCTAAAGTAATTAAGGAGTAATTAAATTAATTAAATTTGTAATTAAACCTTAATTAAACTTTAATTACTATTTAAAATTAGTTAAGATCATTTTTAATTAATTCTCCTCAAAATACCTTTAAAATGAGTATATATTTGCATTTTTTTATTTCTATGATTTTTTATGATTTTTTAGAAGTTTTAGCCATTAAAATGATTAATTAAACCTAATTAAAGCCAAATCTATTGGCTTCATGTGACTTTCCATGTGCGTGAGATTGGCTAAAAACTTATCCGACTTCGGCACCTACATGGTGGATGCTTTCTCATCCTCGATTTAAGATTGGATTAATCACTTAACTTAATAGGATTAAATCAGATGATCTAGCAATCTAATCATGACCGTCAATTTTGATCCATGAAATGGTGCATGACGTAACATCATGCAGTGAGGAGAATGGAGTCCGTCCACCATTGCTCTTGATTCAAGCTTTAGCTCGATCAACAAGGATCCCACACCTTCGACATTGATGGAGGATTTAGTCAAGATCACATGAGATGCAAGTTTTCTTCAAAAGCTCCAACCCATTTTGCTTAAGTATCAATTTGGAAGCCTCATCTCAAGAGTGGTAGCTCAAATGATTGAGGAAGCTTAATCTAGTGGAGGAAAGCAGTAGATTAGATCCTCGATGTTCTTGGAAGGCCATGAATCAATGATTTGGAGCTCAGCTTTGATCAAAGTCCCATCTCTAATGCTCAGAAAGCTTGGGAAATGATTGTTATTGCTTGATGAGGCCTCGGGAAGGTGCATGCAAAGTTAATTTGAGTTTCATGGAGAAATGGGGAAGTTATGTCAGAAATGGGAGTGCCCTATTTCGAGATGGATGAGAATGGCATTTTTTGATCGAGGAACGAGCTTGGAGCTTAGGGATTGGCTAGCATCTTGGGTAGCTAGGCTTTGAGGAATGATTTTTGTGTTTGAGTAAAATGAGGTGTATACCCCTTCATCTTGATGAGGTGGGATCAGTTTGGCTTATAGTGGCTCCAGCCATCTCAGTCATGGGTGGCGGGGAGGAGGTGAGTTGGCTGGCTTGGTTGGTTGAAGGTGTGGAGGTGGTAAGGAGGAATCATGGGTGTCTATGGGTTTCAAATGCTCCAATGGGGAGGGTGAGGTGATTTCACCTCCCATGGGTCATGGCAACCAACCACCCTGGGTAGTGGTAGTATAGGTGCCTAGGTGGACCATTGGGAAGTATCAAGTGGCCAAGGAATGGAAATGACCACTTACATGGGTGATTTGTCTCATGTGATGCCTTGAACTAAGGGTAGAATGATCATTTGGCATTGATTTGGATTTGAAATGAGCAAAAGTGGGTTAGCTAAATTTTAAGTTAAAGTTGATTTGGTTAGGTTTGGCTCAATTTGACTCATTTAGGTCAAATTAGTTAGGTTGGGTCAAGTTCATATGATCATTTGGGATGTTTTGGTTTAGTTGGTTTGGTTTAGTTTAGAATTCATTTGGGTCAAATGGGTTAAGTTGACCAATTTGACCAACCAAATTGGCATGGGTTGGGTGTTGGTTTAGGTTTAGTTGACCAATTGAAGATGATTATAGGCTTTGGTTTCAATTAATTTGGATTTGGTTTTAATTTAGCCAACTTGAACCTTTAGGTCAATTTGGGCTAAAGGTCAATTGGGTTCAATTGGGTCCAATCATGGCTTTGGTCAAGTTCATAATCAATTTGGAATGAACTTGAGCCATTGGTTAATTTTATATTTTGATTTGACCTAATTTTGCCTTTTAGGTCAATTTGGGTCAACTTGGGTCAAGTGGACCAATTGGGTTTGGTTTGACTCAATTGAAGGTTTCAAGGGATTTGGCTTAGGTTGCAATTTGGCTAGTTTGGGTTCATATGGGTAAAGGGGTTGACTTGGTCAAATGACCAAGTTGATTTAGTTTGACCTAATTTGTGATAATTGATCAACCTAGGGTGATCAATAATCATGATGGGAGGTTTTGATGGGCTTGGTTCAATCCAATTTGGGTAGGATTAGAACTTGGCTCAAATAGGTCAAATTGGCCACTTTGGGTCAAGTGGACCAATTGGGTTTAGTTGGCTTGATTTTGGGTTGAGTTTGATTTAGTTGAGTTTATATATGGATTTGGGATTGATATATAAAAATTGCAATTGGCAGGTTCAAATGGGTTTTGGTTCATTTGAACTTTTCAAGTCAAAAGGGTTAAGTTGGGTTTGACTTGGGTTGATTTTGGTTTGGCTTGATGATTGTAGATTTCATTTATATTTGTGAATATGATTGAAGGTATGATTGATTCATGAGAAAATCAATTGAATTTGGGTTTTGGAATGAAGAATTTGGCTAAGTCCATGGAGTTGAGTCATGTGGCTTAGGTTTGGATTTTGATTTGGTTTGATTTAGTTTGTTGATTTAAATGTATATTTCATTTAAATTTATGAAGATGATTGAAAATATGTTTGATTTGGATTAACATTTGGCTAAGTCCATGGGATAGGCCATATGGCTCAGGAAGGGTTTCATATAATTTGATTTAATTTGGTTTAGTTCTGATCATTTAAATGTAGATTTCATTTATATTTAGGAAGATGATTGAAGATATAAATTGATTATGAGAAAATCAATTTATTTTGGATTGATTTGGATTAAGATTTGGCTAAGTCCATGGGATAGGTCATATGGCTTAGGAAGGGTTTCAAGTTTGGATTTGATCATGGGCTTCAATCATTTGGTTTTGGAATTGGATTTGAATTTGATGTTTTGAACTTGAGGTTTGGTTTGAGAAGGTGAACATGGATTGGATTTGGGTTGTAGGGTAGGTGGATTATCCTAATCCCAAGGCATAACCTAATCCTATGGTTAACTCTAAGTCTTTAGGCTTAGGTTAAGTGTTTACTATTAGAAGTGTCTTATGACTAGGGAAGTCTTAGTGTCTAGAAGACTCTAAGTCTAAGATGGGAAGATTGAATCACTCCAAAAGTGAGGTCAATAGCCTTTGGCTCCATAGTGTTGCCCTTGGAGATAGATGATTGGAAGAAGCCAAGTTTCACATTATAGACTTGGATACATCTTTGAATGCTTTGCTTGGGAGACCATGGATACATGAACAATAGTTCCATCTCTCTACATTAGTGTATGAAGTTCATGAGAGGTGGGATCATCTAATGTGTCAAAGGAGATCTCAACCCATTTACAGTTCATGAGGTCAGCATATATGAGGATGTGGCTTACTACCTCCCTCAAAACAAGTTATTCTTGAGAACTTGGCCAAGTTTAAAATAAAAAAAAAGAAAAAAAAAAGAAAAAGAAAGAGAAAAAAAAAGAAAAGAAAAAGAAAATGAAAAGAAAATAAAAGCGAAATACTTGGAGGAGAATTGGAGAAGTTAGATCATAGATTCGTTCATTACTCCATTCAAACATATGGGTGGGATGACTTGACCTCTTACGAAGGAGGAAGTTAGAGGTCAGGGGTGGAAAACCTCTATTGGCCCAATAGAAGATATGTCCTACTAGGAGTACACCTGTATCCATATAGACTTAATCTAGTTCATAGGATGAGTCTTATATGGTTAGCACCACTTATTCTCGAGTGGATTCCTTGGTGACACTTGAGCGGATAGCGATGAAGATTGGGCTCCAAAGCAAAATATAAGGGTATCCAAGTCTATATGTGAAATAGTTAGGCATCATTTGAACCTTAGCTCTAACCCCACTTTCCTCTCAAAAAGTTGAGGGTTTGGTAGTCAAGGATGCCCCTAAGTCATCCATGGGGGTGAAGACTCAGAGGTTCTTTCTGAGAGCATCATCCTCATGTCAAAAAGTTGATGTAGAACTTGCGGATGACTCATATAAAGATTTAATAGAATTACCTTTTGATTGGTACTTGGCTTGTGTTCATAATTTAGCAAAGAAAGGGTTAATCCCACATACTTGGTCAAAAGCACGGGTTGACTACTTGAAAGAATATGGAAGAATAAATGCAAAGCTCTCAATCAAGACCTAGGATGATGTGGGTTCGATGATGATTACTGTTTAATCATCACCAATCATTTAGAATCTGATAGGTTTTTCAAATCACATTAACTCATATGAGGAGCTATGCTTAGAAAATTTAGATCCAGATGATTTTGAAGTCAAAGATGCACTGCCAGAGTTTGAAGAAGAGATCAAGTTAACCATTGATGAGCTCAAGGAAATCAACTTAGGAAATGAAGAAGATCCATGTCCGACATACATCAGTTCTTTGTTGAATGAAATTAAAACCAATGAAATAGTTAGGCTATTGATTGAGTTTAAGGACTACTTTGCATGGAGTTATGAAGAGATGCTTGGATTGGCTCTAATGTAGCGTCCATAAACTAATAATAGAGCCTCTAACCTATCAAGCAAGCTCCTAGATGCATGCGATTAGATAAAAATAACAAGTCATTTATGAAGTCAAGAAACTAATTGATCGCTTCATCCGAAGAAAAATATCTGTTAGCTTGTCAATTAAGAAAAAAGAATGGCCAAATTCAGCATCAATTTTAGGGATTTAAATAAGGCATGTCCAAAGATGAATTTCCACTACCAATCTTGGCTGATGGTGGACATTGCCTCATCTCATGCGTCTTCTCTTTCATGGATGGCTTATCTAGATATAACCAAATAAAGATGACTGAAGATGAAAGAACACTACTTTTAGAACCTCAAATTTATTACTATAAGGTCATGCCTTTCAGCATTAAAAATGTCGATGCTACATACCAGCAAGCTATGACTTGAATCTTCGATGAACTCATTCATCATCAAGTTGAGTGTTATGTCGATGATCTCGTGGTCAAAAGTAGAGAAAAGGAAGACCATCTCTTTGACTTGAGAATAGTTTTTTTGAACAATTAAGATAATTTAACCTCAAAATGAACCCCGAAGTGTGCATTGAGTAGCTTTAAATTCTTGGGTTTGTTGTTTGTTGGAATCAAAATTGATCTAAAGAAGATCAAAATATTAGAAATGCCACCCCTAAAATTTTAACTCAACTAGATCATTCAAGGGTGGTTGGCTATCTAAGATGCTTTATATCCAACCTTTTGGGAATGTCGACCATTCTCACACTTGTCAAAAGGATGCCAAGTTTAAGTGGGATGATAAGTGTGAGCATGCCTTCAAAGACATCAAGCATTACGATGACACCACCTTCTATGCCCCTTTCGGAAAGCTACTCATACTTTACTAGATGACTCCTTTGGTGCTTTATTGGCCCAAGCCAATGATGAAGAAGGAAGGAAAATGCTACTACCTCATATCAAATCCCTCAGGGCTAATTATCCACCCATTGAGAAGCATTTCCTAGCTTTAATCTTTGCATCCCAAAAGCTATCGCACTACATGCTTTATCATAAGGTAAACTTAATCTCTAGGATCAATCCACTATAGTTTCTCATGACATGGCCAATCTTGTGGTTGGCATGATGTTCCGTGATCCTCTTATTGTTTGACATTACCTTCATACCCCTCTGTGCGGTGAAAGGACAAGTGTTAGAGGATTTCCTAGCAACACACCCACTTCTTACTGACTCTCCGGTTAGTGATGAACTCCCTGATGAACAAATCTTGAACATAGGGGATACTAGAATTCAACATGAGATGTACTTTGATGGTGCAGCTTCCTCTCAAAGAGGAGAAGAACCATAATTCACTATTCCAGGAAAGGCAGGGGTAGGAATAATTCTCTTAAGTCTAGACCATGACGTGATGAGATTCTCATATCATCTATATAATCCTTGCACTAATAATGAAGCTGAATATGAGCTCGATTGTCTGAGTTCATTACTCTAAGCATCGAACATCAACATCTTGAGGATTCTCAACTGGTTATCAACCAAATCATTGGGTCCTATAAGGTTATAAAAGCTCCATCACTACCAGTACACCATGGAGTTGTTGGCCTAAATCCTAGAGGTTACCATTTATAAGATTCCTCAAGGAGAGAATGTTGTAGCATATGCTTTAGCCAAGCTTGCCAGTTGGCATGTTTGAAGGATGAGTCCATATCAATAAAGTCCAAAATAGACAAGTCTTATCCTTTTGATATTGAACTCATCAAAAGTACTCTCTTGAAGGGGAGGTTGCCATTGCAAAGAAGGATGAGGAGTTATATTGGAGGCAACCATTCATGGATTACCTAAATAAAGGCAAACTACCTCAAGAGAGTCTCAATCCCATCAAATGAAGTAGAAAGCACTTTCCTATGCTCTTGTGGATGGTGTCTTATACTAGTGGTCTTTCGATCATATGTGGTTATATTATTTAGACAAGCATGAAGCCCATAAGATCGTGATTAAGGTACACTCAGTATTATGTGGAGCCAACAAAGATGAAAGCCAAGATCGAGATTAGGATACTACTCATCGATGATCAAAAAAATTGCATGGATATGACATGCCACCAATGTCAAATAAATGGAGTGGTCTACACCCAACCAACATTACATCCATTGGCCTCATGGCCATTCAAGTGTTGGGGTGACATAGTGGTTGATTGATCCTCCTTCTTCCAAGGGTCATGGGTTCATCTTAACTACTCTGACTACTTTTCCAAATGGGCGGTGATTCTCCTCGAGAGGTCATAGCTCAATATGTGCTCATTTTTAAGGAACCATATCATATATAGGTTGAGTGCCTCGATGAATTATATCGATGTATTGCATTCAAGACGAGATCAACAACTTTGCCACAATACATAACATAGATTGAAGATATTCTACCATCAACTACTCTAGGGCATATGGCTTAGTATAAGCTTTCAACAAAACTCTCATCTAAATACTAAAGAACACAATAATAAGTGGCAATGGCATGAGGTTAGTTGAAGTCTTGTGGGCTACCACCACATATAGAACTCCAACTCAGTCTCCTCCTTTCTCCTTAGTGAATGGGTCCAAAGCCGTTCTACCATTAGAAGTCTAACTCCCATCATATAGAATAGTTGTGGGTAGGAAGATCACAATAGAGCAAAATGCCAAGTTGTGGTTAGAAGAGCTCAAAGGTTTGGAAGAGAGACATTTGTGAGCATGTGAAAACCTTGAGTAGTACAAAGCTAAAATTGTTTGAGCTCACAACAAGTTGGTCTTTCATAGAGCTTTTCAAGTAAGAGAGCTTATTTTAGTTCTAAGGAGGCGATTATTGCACATGTAAGATGAGGAGGCAAGTTTGAACCCATGGGAAGGCCCTTTTTCCATAGAAGGCTTACCAAGGAGGATCTTATTAGCTTATTAATCATAAGGGAGGCACCAATGCTTCCAATCAATGAGCTCTACTTAAAATAAAATTATAAATCATGTTTGAAAATTGTCATCAATGAAAATTCCATTTTATAATTCAATCTCTTCCATGTTAAAAGTATTCTTATTTTTTAATTTGCCATGATGTGACATATAAATATACAAAATAAACACATATTATTTGTCTCGATCTACTCTGAGTTGAGAAAATGACACTCTCTCTAGTTGCTCAGGTCGATGTCTTTCTAGTGTGTCACCCTGGTGTGTTCTTGCTTTGGAGGATGTAAGTCT
Organism: Cymbidium sinense; assembly: GCA_021442155.1. Taxonomy (NCBI): domain Eukaryota; kingdom Viridiplantae; phylum Streptophyta; class Magnoliopsida; order Asparagales; family Orchidaceae; genus Cymbidium; species Cymbidium sinense. The sequence goes on from JAKCPB010000425.1 coordinate 8,490, forward strand.
ATGCTTTCCTTTCTTACTTGGCCATTTATGAGACCACCTTGTTAGTTTGGTAGGCCTTAATGCATGGTGGTAAGCTACCTCATGTTGGCTTTTAAGAGGATGTGAGTCTATTCTTTCTTCTTGGATTAGCCTTTTGCATTGATTGGTCAAGTATATTTGAGGTTTAGGATAAGTCTTCTAGTGGATCCTTCCCTCTTGTACTTCAAGTCAGGTCGTCCTTTAGGGCTCCATGCTTAGTAGTCACTCTAGGTCAGATAACATCTGTCCCACCGTTGACAAACTATCCCAATGATCAGTTCCACTTGGAAAATTGTAGTCCTACATGCTTTCTTTCCAAATCGATTATTGCAAACTGTCAGGCACCTTAAGTTGGTTGGTTCTCACTATCTTTGGTGGATACCACTCATGTTTATGGATACACCTTAGGTTGGTTGGTTTTGCACCTTAGGATACATCACTCATGACAGATGTAAGTCTACTACGATTTCTCCTTGAGTTGGCCACTGTACACCTATAGACTTTCTTTTCCAAGGCTCAGAATAATGTCCTTATCAGCAACCCTCTTGTGGGTATTATATTTAGATCACATCCTTTGCCCAATTTAGACACTACCTGAGTTACTATCAGATTGGACAGTTCCCCTTTTAGAGTAACCACCCCTTGGTTGGAGAATCCATCTTGTGGATGTGTAGATTCTCCCTTAGCCCCTTCTTAGTGTGTTCCCTTGCAAACCAATAGGGTCCATGCAAACATATAAATAAAATATATATTCACTTGTGGATTAGGAGGACACCCCTAGTGGTACCTTTTCCCAAACAGGCATCCTATCTTTAGGGCAGTGTCAGGAAAACTCCCTATAGGAATAGCCTGACTACTCTTGAGTTAATATAAGTTCCCAATGACATTCACTCAATAGTCTCCCCTAACTCAATTCAATTTGTTGTGCTACATGTCACTAGGTTGTTCCCTTTAGAAGATGTAAGTCTACTATGCCTTCTTCACACATCATTGCACAAAGGCAACCCTTAGGTTGGCTAGCTCTACCCCCAGTAGACTATCCCTTTGGATTTGTAAATTGAGATATGACAAGTCCGATATAGCCCTTCTCGGTGGGTCCATCGACATGGTCCATAAATTAAATCTATCAAATTTGGAGCTCACATCCTAGTGGATATGCCCTCAATTTTAAATCAAACTAAACCAAACAAACCATATCAAATCACATGAAATTAAGATAAAATTAATGACTACTTTTGAGTTGACATAAGTCCCAATGGCATTCACTTTCATTGTTCCTAGTTGATTTGATTTGTTGCATCCGATAGGTCACCACTATTATTTCTCACTTTGGAAGATGTAAGTATTCTATGCCTTCTTCTTAGCACAATCGTTATACAGTGAAAGGAAACCCCTTAGGTTGGCTTGCTCTACCCCACAGCCAGTATACTATCCCATTAGATTTGTAAACCTGAGGTAGGTCAAGGCTAATATAGCCCCTTCTTAGTGGGTCCATCGCACACCACAGGGTCCATGCATTAACTAAGATTAAATTAAACCCAATCTAATTTTCTCCAGCGGAGTTAAATCACACCCTTCTCCCCAATGGAGCCCCAAATCATATATAAATAAGTCAAAAAAATAAATAAAATTCAAAACCAACCTCCCCAGTGGAGAAAAATTAAAGCAACTCACCCAGTAGGGTCTAAATCAAAAAAAAATACAACCAAACTCTTATTCCCCAGTGGATACATCCTCAAATAAATCTATGAAATCAAACTCAAATCCTAATCCCCAACAGATAGCCCAAACTGCTTCCCTAGTGGAAGGTTCATATACGATCCCTAGTGGACTCGAGCCCATATCTATAGCAGATATGCCTCCACATCAATTAAAACAAAAAATTAAAGTCATTTTGATCTTAATCCGGTGGATTATAGATTCTTATCCCAGATCTTCTTTCCACAAATCATATAATCAAATCAAATTCAAACCTTATCCCAACATATTTTCTTCTTCTATGCCCTCGACATAGACCCCTCACATGTCATGTCCAATGCATGTGTTAAACTAGATCTCCCTCCATGTTCTTGACATGGAATTCTCATCAAATCTTATTTCTTCTCTTATGCACCTCTAACTTTAACCAAAAAGCTGTATTCATTCAAATTACATCATCTTAACATTGTAATCAACATTTTATGATTTGTGATGGTGCAAGCTCAAACTAGCTATACAATATCATGCTAAACATATTATAGTGTGAATTAATATATTATATTATAATATATGATGTTATATTATAATTAGCTATAATATAATATATTGTCTAACATTACACCTCATTAGAACTTAGAAGGAACAAATAACAAAATTTTCTTGAAATATGAATAATGTTCATTTTGGATGTAAAATTATTATTTTTCTATTAGAAATGGTACAAAATAGCATAATTTTGGTGTTGTTTTGTGTGCAATGAATTTGGCCAAATTCTTCCATCTCAACCATCAAATTAACATTTTGGGAGTTTTGACCTAATGTATTATAACAAAAGTAAAACACACTAAAATGTACAATAACATTTAGTAACACCTCATATATATATATATATATATATATATATATGAAGTTATATTGTTATGTACATTTAATTTTAATATGGTTTCATATAATATATTATCTTACATTACATTTTTAAATGAATCACTTTAAGCAAAAAATTTATAAAGTTTGGTTGAAAAATAAAAATTCATTTTGAATGCAAAATTCCATTCTTTGATTAAATGACACACCATAGCACACCCCAATGATGTTCCCTAAATCTTACCTTAAATTTGGCCAAATCCCATCATCTTAGCCTATATATAAGTATTTTTATGATTTATACTAGTACAAACTCTACTACATCATACTACAACAAACTAAAATATGCTAAACAACAAGTAGTGATAGACAATAGTATGCTATAATGCATGATGCTACACTATGTTATTGAATCTTATATTAAAATACACTATAACATATTATATTATGTTATATTACTTTTCACAAGGGATTCCTTAAGATAAAAATTTATAAATTTAGTCTAAATAATAAAAAACTATATATTTTAGTTATATCACTTACATATTTATATAGACTATAGGGCATAATACCATAATAAGCTAAAATATTTCAAAACATCTTATAACATCCAAAAACACATCACTACATGCTAAAATATATGATGTTACATTATACTATCGTATATGGTAATTTAATATGATTTAAAGTTAGGGTTTAAGGTATCCAAATCTCTAATAGTCAAGGGAAAGTCTCTTGAAGACATTTCTTTAGCTACCATAACTATATTGGGATTAGGCCATTCTTTAGATCTACTCCTAATGGAATTTTAATTCAAGGTTTAGGGTTAGGGTTTAGGGTTAGTTTAGGGTTTAAGGTTTAGGGCTTACGGTTATAGGTTTTAAGGTTTGGTGATTATAGTTTTAGGGTTTAAGGTTTAGGGTTTTAGGATTTAGGGTTTAGGGTTTAGGGTTTAGGTTTTAGATTTAGGGTTTAAATATTAGTTTGGGATTTAGGGTTTAGGGTTTAAGGTTTTTTTAATAGAGAATAAATTCAGATTTGACATTTCTTCCTTTTGATTTGATCAACCAAGTAGCACCCCAAGTTTTCTAAGTCATAAGTAACGACATAGATAAGAAATGAGCACCCATAGAGCAATTTAAAAAACCCTAGATAAGTAGAATCGTCTATACTATAAAGACATAGTTCCAAAAGAAGTAAATCAGATCAGCCATTCTTCAGTTACTCTAGTTCCCATCAGAACCACCCTCGCCTCTTGAGTAGTAGAATCTGCCATCATATCCCAGATCTCTCCCTCCACCACCATCATAGCTGTAGCCACCATCCCACCTCTCGCCTCCATAACCACCACTACTTTGACCACCCCCTCCATATCCACCACCACCTCTAGATCCCCCACCACCACTACGATAACCGCTGCCTCCAGCTTCACTTCCACCACCAGATCTAGATGTAGCCTCGTTGACGGTGATGTTCCTTTCGCCAAGGTTCTGCCCATTCTTAGGGTTTATGGTTTAGCATTTAGTGTTTGGGGTTTAGGGTGGGTAAGGGTTTAGGGTTAGTTTAGGAATTAAGGTTTAGGGTTTAGGGTTTACAGTATAGGGTTTAAGGTTTAGAGTTTAGGATATTAGGGTTTAGGGTTGTAGCTTTACGTTTTTAGGTTTAGGGTTTACGATTTAGGGTTAGTTTTAGGGTTTAGGAATATTCTTTTAAAAAAAAGTTTAAACTAGTAGGCTTTGATTTATTTAGTTTATTTTTTATTTATTTAAGTTTATTTTATTTTATATTTTAATTTAGACTTATTTTTATATTTAGTCTAGTTTATTTATTTTAGTTTATGTTTTTTATTTTAGTTTATTTTTTAGGTTTAAGTATATTTTTAGTAGAGTTATATTTTTATTTGACTTTTTAGGTTTAAATTTTAGTTTTAATTTTTAGGTTTAGGTTTAAGTTTTTATTTTATTAATTTAGGTTTAGGTTTTAGGTTTTAGTTTTTAATTTAGGTTTACATTTATTTTTAGTTTATTTTATTTTATTTTTTTTAGGTTTAGGTTTAGGTTTTATTTATTTTAGTTTAGTTTATTTTAGTTTAGGTTTAGGTTTTTTATTATTTTTTGCTTATTTTATTTTATTTTAGGTTTATGTTCTTTTAGTTTTTTGGTTTTATTTTTTATTTATTTTGGGTTTTAGGTTTATTTTAAGTAAAGGTTTTATTTAGTTTTATTTTATTTTAATTTAGGTTTATTTTAATTTTATTTTAGGTTAAGTTTTAGTTTTTTAGGTATTTTATTTTTTTAGTTTAGTTTAGGTTTTATTTATTTTATTTTATTCTAGTTTTTTTTAAGGTAGTATTAATTTAGGTTTTAATTTTATTTTATTTTAGTTTAATTTTTTTATTTATTTTATTTTAGGTTTTATTTAGTTAGTTTAGGTTTTAACTTTTATTGTTTAGGGTTTGTGGGTTTGTGTTAGTTTTAGTGTTTGGGGTTTGGCATTTAGGTTTTAAGTTTAGGGTTTAAGTTTTAGTTTAGGGTTTAGAGTTCAGGGTTTAAAGTTTTTATTTTTAACAGAGAACAAATTCAGAGTCAACATTTATTCTTTTCGATTTCATCAACCAAGTAGCACCTCAAGTTTTCTAAGACACAAGCGATGACATAGATAAAAAATGAGCACCTATAAAGCAAATCAAAAACCCTAGAGAAGGTGAACTATCTCTACTGTAAAGATAAAGTTTCATAAGCAGTAGATCGGATCGACCATTTTTCAATTTCTATAGTTTCCATCAGAATCAACCCCGCCTCTCGAGTAGCAGGATCCTCCATCATACCCTTGATCTCTCTCACCACCATGGTCAGAACCTCTATCGCTTCTCCCACCTAACCACCACTGCTCCAACCACCACCTCCATATCCACAAGCACCTCCATATGCTCCACAACCACTACGATAATTGCCACCTCCTTTTGCCTCCATCATGATCTTGACCAGCCTAGATGGTGATGTCTGCCAAGGTTCTGCTCATCCATGTGGGTTTAGGAAAGTTTAGAGTTTAGGGTTTATGGTTTGGGGTTTAGGGTTTTGGGTTGTAGGATTTAGGGTTTAGGGTTTAGAGTTTAGGGTTTAGGGTTTAGGGTTTTAGGGTTTAGGGCTTAGGGTTTAGGGTTTTGAATTTTAGGGTTTGTGGTTTAGGGTTGCCAAGGGTTTAGGTTTAAGTTTTATTAGGGTTAGGGTTTAGTTTTTTAAGGTTTAGGATTTAGGGTTTAGGGTTATTTTTTTAGATTAACAAAACTGGTAGGTTTAGGTTTATTTAGTTTATTTAGTACATTTTTTTAATTATTTTAGTTCATTTTATTTTTTTTTATTTAGGTTTATCTTTTATTTTATTTAGTTTAGTTTACTTATTTTAGGTTTATTTATTTAGTTTATTTTAGGTTTTATTTTTTTATAGTTTATTTTATTTTCTTATTATGGTTTAGTTTTATTTATTTATTTAGGTTTATTTTTTTAGGTTTATTTTAGGTTTTTAAGTTTATTTTTTTTTTATTTTAGTTTAGGTTTATTTTTAGTTTATTTTATTTTTTATTTAGTTTAGGTTTAGGTTATTTTAGGTTTAGGTTTAGGTTTAAGTTTATTTATTTTAGTTTAGTTTATTTTATCTATGTTTAGGTTTATTTTATTTTATTTAATTTTATTTGGTTTAGGTATTTTATTAGTTTAAGGTTTTATTTTATTTATTTTAGCCATTTTTTTTATTTTAGGTTTTTATTTTATTTATATTTTATTTTATTAGGTTTATATTATTTTATTTAACGTTTTATTTTATTTTTTTTATCTTATGTTTATTTTTAATTTAGTTTAAGTATTTATTTAATTTTATTTATTTTATTTTATTTATTTTATAGGTTTAGGTTTAGTTTTATTTTTATTTTATTTTATTTTAGGATTTATTTATTTGATTAGTGGTATTTAGTTTAGTTTAGTTTTGGTTGTGGTTAGGGTTTTAGGGTTGCCAAGGTAGGGGTTTAGAGTTTAGAGTGAGGATTTAAGATTGGGTTTAAGGTTTAGGATGTGGAGCAGGAATGGATTTTTTAGGGTTAGGGTTTAGTTAGTAGGAGTGGGGTATTTAGGGTCAGGCAGGTCATTGGGATGGAATTATGATTTAGGTTTTGGGTTAGTTTTATGATTTGGAGTTTAGAGGATTTTAGGGTTTTGAGTTTTATGTTTAGGTTTAGGGTTATTTGGTTTAGGGTTTAGGTTTTCTTTAAGATTAAGTAAGAGTTTATGTTTATATTTATTAACATTAATTTATTTTATATTATTTTATTTTATTTAGTTAATTTTTTATTTTATTTATTTTAGTTTATTTATTTTAGGTTTTATTTTACTTTAAATGTTTTATTTGAGTTTATTTTTTTAGGTTTAGTAGTTTATTTTAGAGTTTTATTTTTTATTTTACGTTATCCATTATTTTATTTTAGGTTTTATTTTAGTTTAGTATATGTTTATTTTATAGTTTTATTTATATTTAGTGGGTTTAGGTTTTATTTATTTTAGTTTAGTTTATTTTAGTTTAGGTTTAGGTTTATTTTATTTTATTTATTTGATTTTATTTTTAGGTTTTCATGTTTTTTATTTAGGGATTAGGTTTTATTTTATCATCTATTTTTTATGTTTACATTTTATGATTAGGTTTTTATTTCATTTTTATTTTATTTTATCTTAGGTTTTTTTTATTTTATGTTTAATTTTTATTTTATTTAGTTATTTCTTAGGTTTATCTTATTTTTTAGTTTAGTTTAGGATTTTATTTATTATATTTAAGTTTTTTTTATTTTAAATTATTTTTAGGTCCGTGGTTTAGGTTTTATTTTATTTTCTAAGGTTTTATATTTATTTTAATTAGGTTTTATTTAATTTAGTTTAGGTTTAGTTTAGGTGGAGGTGATTTTAGGCTTAGTTTAGGTTTGAGGGTTTAGGGCCCAGGAGGAGGATAGTTTAGGTAGGAGGGTTTTGATCAGGGAAGGTATTAGAGATTTGGGAGTTTAAAGTTGGGAGTGTGGTGGGGTTTAGAGGGAGTGTAGGAGGTCAGGGTTTTTAGGGTAGGGTTTAGGTATTTAGGAGGTGGGGGTTTTTTTAATTAATAAACCAGTCCAAGTTTATTTAGTTTATTTTATTTTATTTAGTTTATTTTATTTAGTTTAATTTATTATAAGGTTTATTTTAGTTTAGGTTTTATTTAGTATATTTTATAGGTTTAAGTTATTTATTTGTTTAAAATTTATTTTAAGGTTTAAGTTTATTTTATTTTAGGTTTATTTTATTTTATTTTTTATTTAGGTTTTAGGTATTTTTGGTTTATTTTTAAGTTTTATTTTTAATTTAGGTTTAGGTTTATTTTGATTTATTTTATTTTATTTTGTAGGGACGAGTTTATTTTAGTTTATGTTTAGGTAGTTAAGTTTATTTTTTTAGGTTTAAAGCTTTTTATTTAGTTTATTTTATTTATTTTTTTTAGTTTAGGTTTGGTTTTTTTTATTTAGGGTTTGTTCTAGGGTTTTCTTAGGTTAAGGATTTTTGCCTTTTTTTTTTAATAGAGAACAAATTCATAATCAACATTTTGTTTTTTGATTTCATCAGTCAAGTAACGTACCAAGTTTTCTAAGACAAGAGCCACAACATATATAAAAAATGAGCACTCATAGAGCAAATAAAAAACCCTAGATAACGTGAATTGTCTCTATCAGAAAGTCATAGCTCCATGACAAATCGATCAATTGCTCTTCAATTTCTAATTCTATTAACCAGTGCCTCGAGTAGTGAAATCCACCATCATATTCCTAATTTCTCCCTTCGCCACCATCACAGTTGAAACCTCCATCGATCGTCCCGCATCCATAACCATCACTGCTCCGACCACCACCTCCATATCCACCAGCACGTATAGATCCCCAACCACCACTGCGATAATCTCTGCCTTCGCCTTCACCTCCACGCTAGATCTAGACTAAGCATGGTTGACGGTGATGTTCCTGATGTCAAGGTTCTACCCATTCTTAGGGTTTAGGTTTGTTAGGTTTTAGGGTTTAAGATAATTTTTTCATTTATTTAGTTACTTTACTTTAGTTTAGTTTAAGGTGTGGTTTAGGATTAGGGTTTGGGTTTGGGTTTAGGGTTTAGTTTTAGAGTTTAGGCTTTTGGGTTTATGCTTGGGTTTAGTTTGTTTAGGGTTTAGGTTTTTGGTTTTATTAGTTTAGAATTTAAGGTTTAATGTTTAGTTTTTAGGGTTTAGGGTTTGGTTTAGTTTAGTGTTTAGATTTAGTTTTTAGTTTAGTTTTAGGCTTTGGGTTTAGGGCCTAGTAGTTCAGCCAGTTTATGGTTTAGTTTAAAGTCAGGGTCAGGGTAGGGTATGGTTTAGGTTAGGGTTAGGCCTGGGTTAGTGAGGTTAGGTTTGAGCCCAGGGCTCATAGTGATTTAGGGGGTTTATTAGTTTTCCCAAGCAAGCAAACCAAGTAGGTTTAGTTTATTTATCTTATTTAGTTATATTTTAGTTTATTTTTTGTCTTTTTAGTTTGGTTTCTTATTTTTAGTGGTTTTAATTACTTTATTTTAAGTTTATGCTTTTTTTATTTTTAGGTTTAGGTTTAAATTTTTATTTTATTTAGGTTTTAGGTTTATTTTCAAGTTTTATTTTTTAATTTAGGTTTAAGATTATTTTTAGTTTGTTTTATTTTATGTAGCTTAGGGTTTCAGATTAGTTTATTTTAGGTTTAGGTTTTATTTATTTTAGTTTATGTTTAGGCATATTTTATTTTATTTATTTTATGTTTAGATTTTTTTTTGAGGGTATTTTAGGGTTTAAGGATTAGAGTTTAGCTTATAGGTCTAGGGTTCATGTTTTAGTTTAGGGTTAAGGGTATTTGGTTTTTTTTAGCAGAGAACAAATTCAGATTCAATATTTCTTCTTTTCGATTTCATCAACCAAGTAACACACCAAGTTTTCTAAGACACAAGCGACAACATAGTTAAAAAATGTCCACGCATAGAGCAAATCAAAAATCGTAGATAACTTGAACTATCTCTACTGTAAAGACACAGTTCCATAAGCAGCAGATCAGATCGGTCATTCTTCAATTTCTCTAGTTCCCATCAGAACCACCCCATCCTCTTGAGTAGCGGGATCCACCATCATATCCCAGATCTCTCCCTTTGCCACTACCATGGTTGTAACCTCCGACGTTCCTCCTACCTCTATAACTACCATAGCTCCGACCATCACCTCCATATCCACCAGCACCAATAGATCCCCAACCACCATTCATAGCCACCTCGCCTCCATTCTATATCTAGGTGAGCATGTTTAGATGCTCCTAGTCTCAAGGTTCTACCCATTCTTAGGGTTTATGTATATTAAGTTTTAGGGCTTAAGTTTATTTTTTAAATTATTTAGTTACTTTAGGTTTAGGTTTAGGGTTTAGGGTTTAGGGTTACAATTTAGGGTTTAGGGTTTAGGATTAGGGTTTAGGGTTTAAGGTTTAGGGTTTAGGGTTTTAGGATTTAGGGTTTTAGGGTTTAGTGTTAAGGCTCTTGGGTTTAGGGTTTTGAGGATTTAGGTAAGGTTTAGGGTTTTGGCTTTAGGGATTAGGGTTTTTAGGGTTTAGCATTAGTTTAAGGTTAGTTTAGGGTTTAGGGTTACAGTAAGGATTAGGGATTAGGGTTTCTTTTTTAGGAAACCCCATATAAGGGGAATTTTATTGCCACAAAAAATGGGTTACAAGGTCCTTAAAGGGGATAAACTCCAAAACTATTGCTCAAAGAGCTACAATCATCCTAAGGAGTAAATCCCCTATCGAAGTACATCCAAAAGCAAAAGAAAAGAGTTAAGCAAGCAAAATATACAAATTGATTAACATATATAAGCAAATGAAGGAGAAGGATCAATGTTCTGCAGGATGTGAGAATGCATGACACAATGGAGTCACCTGCAAGAGAAAAAAAGGAAAAGCACCTGCAAGATTGTAGACAGAAAGAAGTTAGAACAGTTAAGGTAATATAGAGAAAGTGGTAACTGAGAGCAACAAATTTTGAGAATGGTAATAATAAAGAGGTGTGATAGAGGTGGCTCAGGCTCAGTCACACCAAGTTGGGGCAGATGTAAATATGAGCATCCAAACTTCAGCAGAAGGGTTACATCACAAGAGCTACTACCAAACCAAAAAGGAGTGAAATCATCACAGCCATCATAGCCAACAAACTCAGTATAGACCATTTGATGAAGATCTATTGAGCCATACACCGCAAACATAGGCAAAGTCAGATATAGAGTAAGAAAGAGAAAAGAAGAGCAAAGTGGGTGGGGATCACATGCAAATTATATGTCATCATATTAGGCTCCATGGAATGATAAGCCTAACTCAAATGAAAGAGAGCCATCAATGTTAGGTCATCCAGATTTTTAACCAGATTTAAAGGATTAATGAGACCAGCAAGAAGAGTCACCAGGGAAATAGCAAATGCTACTACAAACCCTGTGCAAAGACAAGAGCATGGAATTAACCCATTCCAAGCCTAAAGGACAATAATAAATATACATGGTAAATAGTCTAGTAAGTAATGTGGTTATTTCGTGAAAGGATAACCAAAGAATGTAATGTAGCTTTAACAACCTCCTTGTTTTAATTAAGAAAGCAAAGAATTATAAAGGAAACAACACCCCAATCCAAATTACCACATGAAATGGGAATACAAAGAACAGATAAGAAGAATAAGAAAGTCCCCACCACAAATTTAATAAGAGACAATCGAGATAACACCACAGATCGCTTGCTTATCATCATACTCAATAATCTAGTTTAGCCAACAATAGAGAATGTATGTAATGCATTCTTAACAACCTCCTTGATTCAAATTGTAGCAAATATAAAGGGAAGCGATATCCCAAGCCCAAATAACCACGTGAAATGGGAGTACAAAGAACAGTATGAAGAATGTGGGGTTGATCCCCACCACAAACAACTCAAATAAGTGGCAATCAGAGATAATACAACAGAAGAATCTTTCTTATCATTAAACTCAATAATCCAGTTCAGCCAACAGTCATGATAGCAATGTCCAGCTAGTTGGCCATAAATCCATCCATTGAGATTAAACAGTGCAAAGATTAAAATCAAAGAGGCAAAAGCATAATCATAATGATCCGCATAAAATCTAGCATAACCAAGAGGGAAAAAATAGTAGATGAAGTTAGCAACCCTTATGTTAACAAGAAAACCCAAAAGCTAATAACTGATTATGCAAGAAATACCAACAACCATAAAATAACTGTTGGATAAAGGACCCAAATCTAAAGGTACCGGATAAGTAATAATATAAATTATTAACTATATAAAACTCGTTAGAAGGCGATAACTAGAATGAAAACAAAGGTGTTCAAAAGATGATCAGAAAAGTCCCTCCAAAGATACAGCTAACTAAACCTGATCCTCAAAGCAAACGCATTAAGGAAGTCCAATCGCAAGGGATAGTAAAATAAATAACATCAAAATGACCAGCTAAAGATCGACAACCCGAAATAAGAACAAAAGATTGGTCCGATCAACAACCCCAAGATATAAAATAGCAGCAAGTTGGCCAAAAACCAACCCAATCAAAAAAGAAAATACAAAAGTTAATTTCTAGATAGATAGGGAAAAGGCTTGGCCAAGACTAGCTGAGTGGAAAAAATAGCAGCAAGTGAAAAATCAAAAGACCAGCAATAGCCAACAATCACAAAGATAACCTGCTGGATAAAGGACCCAAAAATCCAAAAGCCAACAGTGGAGAAAATAGAATAGTTAAAGCACCCATCATATAAAACTCCAATAAAAAAATAAAGTAGAGAGATAGAGACAAAAGGGGTTCAGAAGTTAACCAAGAACAAAAGGATCCTACATAACAGGAAAGACAACCCCCCAGAAGTAGCAAGCTAGGCAAAGGGATCAATGAGCCAGCAGAGCCAACATCTAAGAGAATAAATAATAGTAAGTTGGCTAAAAAATAACGCATTGTAAATAGACAAAATGAGGGTAGCCAAAGCAAACAACAAAGCAACTCCAAAAGCAAACAACAAAGCACCCTGCTAAACAAGCAAGGCAACCCTAGTAATAGTTTGTTGACTAAGGGATTCAATGTTCCAGGTAATCCAACAACCAAGATAAAAAATAATAGCAAGTTTGCCATAAAATCTCCCACTACAAATAGACAGAAGATAAGTCCCGAAAGATAGGAAATGATCTGCCAAAGCTACCTAAAAGTTGATCAAGAGTCAATTGCTAACAAAAGAAACAAGCAACAAAAGCAAAAGATCCATTCAATAACCACAAAGTCCAACAAGACAATCCAAAACCCCAAGCATATGCTAAATTCTAATTAGTTGGATAATCACAGATGTGCCCAAATTTAAGAACCATAGGGAAAGGATAGCAATGAGTTGATCAGTGTAAGCAAAGAAAAGAAGTTCAGGAGAACAATAGGCAACAAACAACCAAAGACCACTAAGGTTAACCTTCAAAGAGACCTTAATATTAATAATAGAAATGATGTGTATTTCCTTACAGGTAGGAAAGACGAGGAAAGAGGACGTAAGCATACAACAAACTAACCCAAAGAGCAGTAATTAAAACATCAGGAGAGAATTGCATCCAACATAAGATACACTAGCAAGTAACATAGGTACAACATAGATTACTAAGTGGTTTAAAGAAAAGTCATCTTTGATATCCACCAAACACAAATATTATGCACTAATCCCACAAAGATTAATAATATTGGAAGTCCAAAGATTATTCCGATCCTGCAAAGAAGGAGTTATAAAAGCAAGGCTAGTGCAAGAGCTCTCTTTATAAGATGTGGAGATAAGGATATGAACATAGAGGCAATAAACCATGATAAGGACATGAATATCGTTAAAATAGCTATAAATATATACAGAGGTATAACAGTTAAACATTGAGGCAAGGATCCCATAATATAATTCTTGGAAAGGGTTAGAAATCTATTCCTATTGATCAAAGAGTACAACAGCAACAAATAAAGCAATAAATAATATATCTCCCTGCAGCAAATAATGAACACTTTATCAGCATTGACAGTAAAACCCCAAACAAGGTTGGGGTAAGTAAACCAACAACAGATGTTACACAGCTCAACAAATGGCCAACAAGGAGTAAAAGGATAATGCATCAGCAAATTCCAAAGGAACAGCAACACCTCATCATTGAAAGTAGCAAAAACAGGAAGGCCCCAATTAGAATTAATGTAATTAAACCAACAACACATGCCATAGAAATTAGTAGAAAAACACCAAGGGATATCCGAATGAAGCATCAACAAATACCAAGAAAAAAATAACACTAAATAAAAAGTGATCATGCAGTTAAATAGGAATTGAGACAGATCAAGCCAGATGTTAGATTACTTTCTGAGATAAGGGAGCCCAGTATTGTCTAGATTAACCAAGCCACATAAATGTTTAGGAAGAGTTAGTTGATCAAATAAGTTTATACCATCCAATCTAGCACCCAGATTGGCAAGGTAATCAACACATGCATGAGTGATTCTAAAATTAAGTTGGGTAAGGAGAGCTCTAGTTTGCTTGAGAAGGTAGTAATTGTGTTGCTCATTTTGCTAGAAGTCAAAAGATCAATCGAGGAGGGCATCCACCTCAATCCAAATATTGAGCCAACCATTTTGAAAGCATATCTCAGAGCTTTGTAGCCATAAGCTCAGCAAATGGAACAGAGCAAGAAGCAAGTGGGTAGGCAAAAGCACATAGGACTTTACCATTAAGATTTTTGAAAATGCCTCCACAGCCTGGACCTTTATGAGAGATAAAGCCATCAGTGCTAATTTTAATAGTATTATCAAGAGGTTTTACCCAATAGATAATCTTGTCATTATTACAGTAGGGTTGATCTGGCAAGTTAAAACTCAGTTTATTTGTCACAAATTTACAACCTTTGAATTGTTTGTAGTTAATGAGATTAGCATTGAACATGTATCAAATTTTTTTTTTAATTCTAGCAATTATCCTCATGTGATTCATAGGGATCCCATGATGTTTTGCATCATTTTTGTCCATCCATATGAACCAAATAAGAGTGATAGCAAGCTGACTTTAATGTGACCTTTAATAGTATTGTCAAAATAAACTTCAAGAAGTTGATATAAAGTTAAGGAGCCATTGAAAATGACAATGTTAAAGAGGTCATTATACCAAATCCAAAGTTTAAGCAATGGCCCCAAGTAATAAAAACATGGTTCACATTCTCAATGTGAAAGCAAAGATTGGCATTTTGAAGGTAATTGAAAGCCTTTACCCCACAACAAGGAATCAACAGGATGAATTTTTCAAAATAGCCAAGTGAGAATAGAATAGAAGTAGGGATAGTGTTATTCCATAGTTTGAGAAACACATTGGAAGAATCATGAGTTTCTTTAATGTGAATCCAAACATTTTTAAAGTTGAAATCACCATTATGTGAGAGCTTAAAAAGGATCTGGTCTTGATTGTAGGAATGATAGGAATAGTAGTGTTTGTTTAAGAGAAAGGAAGGAATAAGTTTACTAATGTTCACATATTATTCTCCAAAAAAAATTTCACTTTAATAGCAACAGTGGAATGGGTGGAAAGTAAGTCGTCAATGGACCCACATCCAATCCAATTATCTTGCCAAAAGATGGAGGAGCCAGACTTAATCTCCCAAAAAATTAAGGATTCTACATCCCATTTGATGGAACAAAGTCTTTTCCAAACAGAAGAGTCTCCAACTTTATAGGGACAAATGAGGGGGTGCTTACCCTGGCAATATTTAGCAGTCATGAAATTAGCCCAAAGACTATTGTTACTCCTAAAATTCCACCAAAGATTATAGGAAAAAGCAGTGATAGCTTCTTTCATTGGCTTACATCCAATGCCACCTTCAGCTAGGGTGCCACAACTTTTAAACCAAGAGGTCCAAGCATTCTTTAGAGGAGTTATTAGAGCCCTAAAAAATTTGTTAATGAGGCACTCAATAATGATAGAAATGGTCACATACAATGGTTTGGAGGAGATATAAAAGCATGGAGTTAAGAGTGCTCTTAATCAAAGTGAGCCTACCACCGAAAGAGAGTAAATGGAATTTTAAAACAAAAATTTTATTAGAGATTTTTTGGATTAGATCATCAAAAAGATGAGATCTTTTCTGACCATTAAAAAGCAGCGCCCCAAGATTATTAATGGGAAGTTGATGTTGCTAAAAATTAGTAATTCTCAAGATTTGATTGATCTTATTAGAAGGGATTTTAGAGGAAGGAATGAAACAACATTTTTCTTCATTGAGAAAGAGACCACTTTCGTTACCAAATTTATTTAGAAGGCTCTTAATAGATTTAATGTGCTGAATAGAGGCATTGCAAAAGATTATAAATTCATCAGCAAAACTAAGATGAGAGACACGAAGACCACTTTTAGTTTTAAAAAACATAGAAGGATTTTTGTAGAAAAAATCATTCAGGATCCTCAAAAGATATTCAACAAAAATAATAAAAAGAGAGGGTGAAAGGGGGTCTCCTTGTCTCAATCCATGCCTCGAAGTAAAGAAACCAAGGGACTCACCATTCATGATATCAGAGAACCAAACATTGGTAATACAATTTTTGATGAGGCAGATGAAATTATCAGAAAACCCAAACAAATAGAAAATTTGAAAGAGGAAATCCTAAGAGAGGTTATCAAAAGCTTTAGAGATGTCTAGTTTGAAGAGGATGTTGCCACCTATGATAGGAACATCAAGGTCATGAACTAGCTCTTGGGCTAGAATGATATTGTCAGATATAGCTCTACTTTTAATAAAGCCAGTTTGGTTAGGAGAAATAATTTTAGGGAGCAGCAGACTTATCCTATTATTAATTAATTTAGAAATGAGTTTTTGAAAGAAGGTGCAAAGGCTGATAGGTCTAAAATCTCCCCAAGTATCAGGATTATTTATTTTGGGAATGAGAACAATGAAAGTGCTAGAAAAGTATCTAGGTAAAGAGTTGCCATCAAAGAAATCAACAACAACATCAACAAGGTCAGACTTAATAATAGGCCAATAATGCTGAAAGAAATGAGTGTAGCCATCGTCAATGAGTCGTTGTTCATGCTATGAGTACTACTAATCTCTTTCATAGGACACAAAGTGATTAATTTTTCATCATTAGTAATCATAGAGGAGATGTGAGTGTTGGAGGGTTCAAAGTTAGGGTTGTTGTTTAATAAATTTTGAAAATGTTGAATGACGAATCTTTAATTTCATTATTATGATCCAAATACCGCTCATATTTTTGATTTTTTGAATAGAGTTTAAGGCTTTCCTTTTTTAAAAGAGCATGGAAATACCTTGTATCACACCATCAATATATGCTAGTGGCCTTTCACGTAGGTTTCCTCCATATTCGATAATTAAACAAGTTATCTTTAGGTGTTCAACTCATCAAGCTTACTAGGGTCAGTTAACACAGCATCTTCAAGGGAGCAAACTAATTGTTCCATATTTTTTAGATTAGCAAAAAGATTTTTAAAATGGTGTTTGTTCCACCAAACACTACCATTGCCGGTCCCAAGTCCGGATGCAAAAAGTGGAGGGTTGCGTTAGGTAGTCGATATGTAAAATTTGTCGAAATAATCATGACATGAATCCTTTAAATCATTGTGTTAATGCTAGGCCCTGGAAGTGACGCATGGTTTGAATATGAAAATGTGCTATGCATTGCGCAGTGTTAAATAAGGGTTCCCACATGATGGACAGATGCGAGCAACGAAGTGAGTCCATCAAATTAAAATTATGATAGAAATTTGGAATATAGGTACTCTTATGAGTAAATAAATGGAATAAATATATATTATGGTTCATAGAAAGATAAATATTTTATGTGTTCAAGAAACTAAATGGGTTGGGGAGAAGGCTAAGGAGATTGATAGTTTAGGTTTTAAACTTTGGTATTCAGGTAAAAGTCAAATTAGAAATGGTGTAGGTGTGATTATAGATAAAAGTTTGAAGGATAATATAAGTATTAATAGATGTGGAGATAGAATTATAGCTTTAAAGATTATTGTTGATACTAAGATTATCAATGTTATAAGTGTCTATGCTCCTCAAGTAGGTTTGGAGGTAAGCTCAAAAGAAAAATTTTGGAATGAATTAGAGGGATTAATACAAAAGATACCTCTTGAAGAAAAGTATTTATTGGGGAGATTTAAATGGACATGTTGGTAGAGTGGTAGAAGATTTTAAAAGTATTCATGGTGGTTATGGATTTGGAGTGACTAATGAAGAAGGTAAGACTATATTGATTTTGCCTTAGCTTATGATTTTGTAGTTGCTAATACTTTATTTAAGAAAAGAGATGATATTATTATTACTTATAAAATGGATCTAGTAAACAGATTGATTATTTTTGATAAGAAAAATAGATCGCTTAGATTGTAAAGATTGTAAGGTCATTCCAAGTGAAATTTTAAGTACCCAACATCGACTATTAGTTTTAGATTTTAAGATGAAAGGTTGTAAGAGAAAAATAAACTTAATTATTGTCCTAGGATTAGATGGGGACACTTAAAGAACACAAATAAAAATATTTTAAGAGCAAGCTACAAGAAATTAAAGATTGGGATGTTCATAAGGAAGCTAACGTTATGTGGGAAAAGTATAAAGTGCTATTAAACAAGTTGCTAAAGATGTGCTTGGCGAATCAAAAGGAAAAGCCTCTTTTAATAAGAATAGTTGGTGGAGTCAGAGTGTGCAAGAAAAGATAAGAAATAAGAAGCATTGTTATAAAACTTGGTTTAGATGTAAAACTGAGAATTGGGAAAGATATAAAATGGCTGAGATTCTAAGAAAGCAATATATGATGCAAAAAATTTAGCTTTTATGATTTATACAATAGATTAGATACCAAAGAAGGTGAAAGATGTATGTATAAGTTAGCCAACCAAAGAGATAGGAGAAGTAAAGACATAGTTCAAGTGAGGGGTATTAAGGATGAAAATAATAAAGTGCTTTTCTTAGAAAAGATATTGAAAATAGGTGGATGAGGTTTTTTAATAAACTTTTCAATGAAGGATCTGAAAGACGATTGATTTAGCAACCTTAATACCTAAACAAAAAAATAGAGAATTTCATTTTATCGTCAGATTAGTAAATCAAGTTGAAGCTTTAAAGAAAATGAAATATGGAAAGCAAGAGACGATAATATTCCAATAGTGTGGAAATGTTTAGGAGATCAAGGAATTTCTTGCTTACAAATCTTTTAATGTTATTTTAAAGACTAAAAAGATGCCGATGAGTGGAGAAAGAGTTTGTTGGTTCCTATATTTAAGAAAGGTGATGCACAAGATTGTGCAAATTATAGAGGAATTAAGTTAATGTGCCATACATTAAAATTATGGGAGAGAGTAATTGAGCATAGGTTACGATGTGATGTAAGTTTCTCACAATCAGTTTTGCCGTAGATCTACTATGGATGCTATACATTTGTTAAGAGGTTTGATGGAGAAGCATAGAAAATAAAAAAAGGATCTACATATGATATTTATTGATTTAGAGAAAGCTTATGATAAAGTCTCAAGAGATGTTCTTTGGAGAGTTCTAGAACGAAAAGAAGTTAATATTGGTTATATTCAAGTCATTAAGGATATGTATACTAGAGTCTACTTGTGTCCAAACACAAGGAGGATTGACAAATTATTTTCCTATTTCAGCTTGGATTACATCAAGGATCAACATTAAACCCTTATCTTTTACTTTAGTTATGGATGTTCTAAGGCATTTACAAGAAGATGTACCGGTGTATGCTTTTTCGATGACATTCTTCTTGTTGATAAGACTAGAGAGGAGTCCAAAACTTGAATTATGGAGGTCAACTTTAGAGTCTAAAGGTTTTTTTAAGCATCTAAAACGAATATATGAAGTGTAATTTTAGTTGTAGAAGTTTGAGTGTGTGACTTTAGATCAAGTCATTAATAAGAGTGAGCGATGGATATTTAGGCTCTATTGTTCAAAATGATGGTGAAATAGATGGAGATATTATTAGTAGAATTCAAGTTGGATGGTTGAAGTGGAGGAATGCATCGGCCTATTATGTGATAGAAAAGTTCCACTTAAACTTAAGGAAAATTTTATAAGATGGTGGTAAGACCTGCAATGACTTATGCAATGTTGGCCAATAAAAGAGAAACATAAGACTAAGTTAAGTGTTACAGAGATGAGGATGCTGTGGATGTGGTTTTACCCTTAGATAGAATGCAAAATGAGTATGTTCGGAAAAAGTTGGAGTAGCTCCAGAGATAAGATTAGAGTCGCAGATGGTTTGGCCACATAAAAGCGTCGTCCATGACCCATTAGAGAGTAGATGCATTAGATTTTCCTTATGTTAAGAAAGGTAGAGGTAGACCTAAAAGACTTGGTTAAGATGTATAAAAATGATCTTAGTATACTGAATTAAATGAGAATTTGACAATATAGGACACACAATGGCAAAGGATTCATGTAGACCACCTAGTGGGATTAAGGCTTGTTGTTGTTGTTGTTGTTGCTGTTGTTGTGTTTGTTCCACCAATTTAGGTTTTGTTTTAGTCTTTTAAGCTTAAGACAAAGTCGAATCATGCCTTTAACGGAATTGTCTAGGTGAATAGGGGCCATCCAATTAGTGGAAACAACATTAAAGAAATAACTATGTTGGGTCCACATATTTTGGAATCTAAAATGAGTGGGGGAGGATATAGATCGGAAGGAGTTTTCATAGAGATCAATAGAGAGCATGGTCTAAAAGTGCTCAAATAACATGTGAGGGGCCATTGATTGATCCAAATGGAATTTAAGAGGGTCCTATCAAGCCACCAGAGTCAAAGTTATTCCATAGTAGAAAAAACTAATATCAATCGATTGCAATCAAGAATCATATTAGAAAATCTTCCATGGAGTGGATGTTAGAGAGCAACCTCCCCTTCTTAGAAGTTTAATAGTGTTGAAATCACCCACAACCAACCAGGGTTTATTGATCAAAGAGGTGAAAGTTCTTAATTGATCCAAAAGGATGTTCCTACCAACTCTATTATAAGATGCATAGATAAAGGAACCAAGAGCATAAAATTCACCCAATGAGATTTGAACATTAACCAATTATTGGAGATCATCAAGGATAGAAATGTTGATTAAATTATTCCAAAAACACCAAATTTTATTACTAATATTATAAAAGAAATTTTGAAAGCCTAGTGTTCTAGCAACATGGGTAATCTTAAAGAGTGAATGAATGGCTCAATAACAACAAGTAAGGGTTATGAGTAATCAGGCTTCTAATATGATTGTAGATAGTGAGAGTCCCACACCTCAACATTCCAAATAAGAAAATTGATCATAATAAGTTGAAAGAAAAGAGAAGAGATAACAAAAATGAAAATAAGAAGAAGAGAAACATGAAACAATTATTTATGGGAAGTTAAAGAAGATCAGTGGTTCTAGTGGAGATATTTTTGAACATTCTAGCTTTAACATCTTTTTTAATAACTTTGAAAAGGCCTATCTATGTCCAAAGTATCTCCATCCAAAGAGAGTGATTTATGATTTGAATAGGACCAAGATCACAAAGCATCCTAATGGTGATTTCCTTCTAGAGGTGATAGTTGGATGTGTATCACCATGTAGGGTAATAGGAGAGGTTGTGGCACCATTAATATAAATTCATTTTCATTTCCATGAGCACTATTCAAATTTTGATCCATCACAAATTATCAAAATTTTTCTAACATGCTTAGTTTTGAAATTTTGATCCAACTTGAGGTTCCCATTCAAATCACCATTATGATTCATATGAGTCAAGGGATTGTCTTGAGATGCCTAGTTATTACAAGGAGAAGCAATGTTAGGTAAGTTATCATTAGTTTCCTCACAAATCTCAATATCATTATTTTTATCAAGCTCAGATTGTTCTCCAATAGGAAAATTTGTAGGTAATAATGGAGATGGGGTAGGAGGGTGAGTTCCATTTTGAGTAACATTAGGCACATAAGTGAACTTATTGTTTTTTTCATTTGTTAGATAGGGATTAGGATCTAATTTTTCTTTTAAGATTAAGGTAACACAAAGCATTAGTGATCATGACCATGGATCTTACAATGTGTGCAAAAAATAGGGAAATTTTCAAATTCCACTTTTGATTATACCTTTTTTGAACCAATCCAAACTTCTTTAGAAACTTTTGGTAATATTCTCAACCAAAATATAGAAGATATGATTTAGTGGTGGTTTGATCTATTTGAAGGCCTACCAAAGAGAGCCCCAACCGCAAATTTTGACAACAATGTATCCTCATGTTTGGAAAAGTAGCCAAAAGGAACAATTGGGATTCTCTTTGACATCAAATAGAGAGACCATTTCAAAAGCCTCATTTGATAATTATACACAAAGTAAGAGTGATCAAAAGACTCTTGAGTAGTCTATATCATTAGATAGTTAAATAAGGATATGTCTAGATCAATCAATCGATAGTAAATACCCAGAGCTTTAGGCTATGAAAGAAGGATCGATGCTTTCAAGTGTCGCAACACAATGAAAATTTACCCAATTTAAATTAAAGTTTTTTTCAACATTAAGATTCAGCACATTATACCGGCATTCCAAAGAAGTTGAGATTAAATTGACTAAAGCAAGTGTTCTTACGATAAAAGCATCCTTGAAGGACTTAATAGCAAAGCGAATGGTCAGTCGGATCAATATTAGCTTGAAAATAGCTTACCTTTAGTTTGAAGAGCTCATACAGAAAATGTAGCTTCAAAGATCAAGGGAAACTCAGGGCCAACCGAGAGCAAAAATCTAGAATGATCGAATGGTCAAACATGCCACAAGGAAAATGAAAGGGAACACAAAATCACCAAAGAGCGCAGCATTTTAGTTAGTTTAGTTTAGTATTTTATTAGTTTCTTATTAGGGTTTAGGATTAGGTTTAGGGTTTAGAGTTTAGGGTTGTAGGTTTAGGGTTTAAGGATTAGTGTTAGTTTTAGGGTTTAGCATTTAGGGTTAGGGTTTTTTTCTTTTTATTTCTCTTATTATTTTTAGGTAGGTTTTAGGGGTTTAGTTTTTGGGCTTTAGGGTTTTAGTTTTTTTAGAGAACAAATTGATTCAACATTTCTTCTTTTAATTTCATCAATCATGTAACACACCAAGTTCTCAAAGACACAAGCAATGATATAGATAAAAATGAGCACGATAGCAAATCAAAGTAGAAAACTAAAACCATCTATACTCTAAAGACACAGCCCATAAGTAGATCGGAGTATTCATATTCTCTAGTTTTCAACCCTTCTCTTAGGATCCGCCATCATATCAACAATCTCTCCCTCCACCACCAACACAGCTATAACCTCCATCACTCCTCCTATCTCCATAACCACCACTGCTCCAACCACCACCTCCATATCCATAAGCACCTCCAGATCCCCAACCACCATAAGGCCTCCAACTTCACCTCATAGATTTAGACTTTGGTTTGTTCATTTTTCAAGCTTTTATTCTGGGTTTAGTTTAGGTTTAGATTTTATTTATTTTATTTTAGTTTATTTTATTTTAGGTTTAGTTTTATTTTATTTTGTTTAATATAGCTTTAGGTTTTTTTTAATTTAGGGTTTAGGTTTTATTTTTATTTATTTTTATGTTTTATTTTTAGGTTTACCTTTTAGGTTTAGGTTTTATTTAGTTTTTATTTTATTTTATTTTTAGTTTATTTTATTTTTATTTTACATTTTGTTTTTACTTTATTTAAGTTTTTTATTTTTAGGTTTATTTTATTTTTTAGTTTAATTTAAGTTTTATTTATTTTATTTTAGTTTAGTTTATATTTTTATTTTATTTTATTTATACATTTAGATTTAGGCTTAGGTTTAGGTTTAGGTTTACGATTAGGTTTCCATTTACATATTTATTTTATTTTATTTTATTTTATTGAGTTTTAGGTTTTTTATATTTATTTTATTTTTAGGTTTTATTTAGTTTAGTTTTAGGTTTTTTACATTTTTAGATTTAGGGTTTGTGTGGGTTTTTGGTTTTATTTGTAGGTTTTAGGGTCTCAGGTTTAGGGTAGTGTATAGGTTTTGGCTGGGTTTATGATTTAATTTAGGGTTTAGGGTTTAGGGTTTAGGGTTGTAAGTTGAAGGTTCAGGGTTCAAGATTTAGGGTTAAGATTTTTTTATTTTTTATTTTTATTTTATTTTTTTTCAAATTAAGTAAACTCATAGATTTAGGTTTATTTATTTTTTTTAATTTTACTTTATTTTATTTTTTATTTTTATTTTGTTCTATGTTTCTTTCTATTTAGTTTAGTTTATTTATTTTAGGATTTTTTTTTAATAGGTTTTTTGGCTTTATTTTTAGGTTTATTTAGTTTTAGTTTTTCATTATTATTTTAGTTTTAGGTTTTATTTAGTTTTAGGTTTATGTAGGTTTTAATATTTAGGTTTAGGTTTATTTTATTTTTTAGTTTTATTTTTTATGTAGGTTTATCTATTTTATTTTATTTTATTTAGGTTTAGGTTTATTTAGGTTTAGTTTTAGGTTTATTTATTTAGTTTAGTTTATTTTAGTTTAGGTTTAGGTTTATTTTTTTTATTTTAGGTTTAGTTTTTTTAATTTAGTTTTAGGTTTTATTTTCATTTATTAAGTTTATTTTTTAGGTTTAGGTTTTATTTCATTTTTATTTTATTTTATTTTAAGTTTATTTTATTTTTATTTTAGGTTTAGCTTTAATTTTATTTATGTAAACTTGTCAAATTAATCATGACATGAATCTTTTAATATATTATGTTAATGCTTTGGAAGCTACGCATTTTAGGTGCATCGCTACATTTTTATTTTCACATTATGGATGGATAGCAAAGAAGTTAGTCCATGAAACTATAATTAGGATCTAATAGAGGTACTTAGTAAACTAATAGAATTAATAAATATTATGGTTCATAGGAAGATAAATATTTTATGTGTTCAAGAAACAAAATGTTGGGGAGAAAGCCAAGGAGATTGATAGTTTAGGTTTTAAACTTTGGTATTCAAGAAGTCTAATTAGAAATGGGAAGTGTGATTATAGATAATAGTTTGAAGGATAATATTATAAATATTAATAGATAGATAGAATTAGCTTTAAAGATTGTTGTGATACTATTATCAATGTTTTAAGTGTTTATGCTCCTAAAGTAAGTTTGGATGTAGGCTCAAAAGATAATTTTGGAATGAATTAGAGTGATTAATAAAAGATACCTCTTGAAGAAATAGTATTTATTGGAAGAGATTTAAAGGACATTAGAGTGGCAAAATTTTAAAAGTATTCATGGTGGTTATGGAGGAGTGCCAATGAAGAAGGTTGGAATATATTGGATTTTGCTTTATGATTTTGTAGTTGCTAATACTTTATTTAAGAATAGAGATATTATTACTTATAAAATGGATCTAGCATTATTATTTTTTTGATAAGAAAATAGATCTGATTTTAAAGATTATAAGGTCATTTCAAGTGAAAGTTAAAATACCTTATATAAATTATTAATGTTATATTTTAAGATGAAATTTTGGAAGATGAAAATAAATCAAATTATTATTCTATGATGGATGGGGTTTGAAATACTAATAAAATATTTTTAAGATACAAGAGCTTAGAATTTAGATGTTCATAAGGTTAATGTTGGAAAATGGCAAGTGAAATTCAAGTCTGAGTTTTGAGAATTAAAAGCTTTTAATAAAAATAATTGGTGGTAGTCTGTGCAAGAAAAGATAAATAAGAAGTGTTATAAACTTGGTTTCAAAACTTAGTGAGAGAAATATAAAGTGGCATGTAGAGGTTCAAAGAAAGTAATATCTTATTTAGCTTTTAGTGATTTATACAACAAAGTTTTATTTACTTTTGTTTTAGTTTATTTTGGGTTTTATTTGTTATTTTATTTAGTTTTATTATTTATTAGTTTATTATTATTATTACTATTTTTTATTATTATATTATTATTATTATATTATTATTATTATTTTAATTATTTTTTATTAGTTTATTAGTTTATTATTATTATTTTATTAGTTATTAATTTTTTGTTATTTAATGGTTTTAGTTAGTTTTAGGTTTTAGTTAGTATTATTAGTTTTAGTTATTTTATTAATTTTAGTTTTAGGTCATTATTATTTTATAATTATTTATTTAGTTAATTTTATTAGTTTTAATTACATATTATTATTATTATTAGTTTATTATTAGTTTATTATTATTATTAATTTAGTTTTATTTTATTAGGTTTGGGTTTAGGTTTAGTTAGCTTGGGTAGGGTGTCAATTGTGTCGATGGTCTTCTACCAAATTTGACTTAAATATTTGACTCAACTCAACCCGTTTATTAAATGTGTCAAGAACTTCAACCCAAACTTGACCTAACTTCAATCAGATTGACACGACATAACCCGAATGATCTATTTATATATATTTTTTTAAGTCAAAATTGGGTTCATTTGTAAAAATTGGGTCAATTTCTAGTCAAATTCGAGTTGGCGGGTCAAAATCAAGTCAATTTTGAGTTGGTGGATCAACCCAAACCAAACCCAAAAAATCAAATGGGTTAATGTCTTACCAACCACCTAAAATTATTCGCTCAACTGAACCCAAATTTTTGAGTCCCAGAGTTATCGGGTTAAATTTTGACACCCATGCTTAGGGTTTGGGGTTAGATTAGTTTGGGTTCAAGGTTTAGGTTTTGGTTTAGTTTGGTTTGGTTAGGCATATGTTTGGGTTAGTTTTGTGGTTTGTGGTTAGTTATGGTTTAGGGTAGATTAGGTTGTAGGTTTAGGGTACCAAGTTTAGGTTTAGGGTTAGTTTGGTTCAATTTAGTGTTTAAAGTTTAGGCTTTAGGTTTCTTTTATTTAAAATTAGTAACCATTATTTAGGTTTATTTAGTTTATTTTATATTTTTATTTAGGTTTATTTTTATTTCTATTTAATTTAGTTTATTAATATTTTATTTTTTATTTAGGTTTTTTTTTATTTTAGTTTATTTCTTTTAGGTTTAGTTTTTTATGCTTTTTTTTTTAGTTTAGTTTTATTTTTTATTTCATTTTTTTTAGGTTTATTTATTATTTATTATTAGGTTTAGGGTTTATGTTTTATTTTAGGTTTAGTTTATTTTTTATTTTATTTTTAGGTTTTAGGTTTTTTATTTAAGGTATATTTTTAGGTTTTATTTTTTTAGTTTTATTTAGGATTATTTTAGTTTATTTATTTTATTTAGTTTTAGGGTTTTAGGTTTAATTTATTTGAGTTTAGTTTTATTTATTTTAGTTTTATTTAGGTTTAGGTTTGTTGTTTATTTTAGGTTTTAGGTTTTTTTTTTTAGGTTAGGTTTTATTATTTATTTTTATTTTTTTATTTTGTTTCTATTTTAGTTTTATTTATTTTTTTAATGCTTAGGTTTGATTTTATTTAGATTTTGTTTTATGTTTATTTTATTTTTAGTTTAGTTTAGGTTTTATTTATTTTAATTTAGTTTAGTTTTATTTTTCTTTATTTTTATTTTAGGTTTAGTTTTAGTTTTTATTATTTTATTTTTTTTTTTATTTATTTAGTTTTTATTTATATTATTTTTAGTTTATTTAGTTTAGGTTTTAGGTTTTTAGGTTTAGGGTTTAAGATTTGTTTAGGGTTGTGGTTGTGTTTTTAGGCTCATTTGGCCTTTGGGTTAGAGTTGTTAAGTTTTAGTTTTATTTTAGGGTTTAGGGTTAATTTTAGATCTATTTAGGGTTAGGGTTTATTAAATTAAGTAACCCAAGTTTATGTTTTTAGTTTTATTATTATTTTATTTTATTTTATTTTTTTTATTTTAGGTTTATTTATTTTATTTAGTTTAGTTTATTTTATTTTAGTTTATTATTTTAGTTTTTTTTTTGTTAATTTTAGGTTTAGGTTTAGGTTTACTCTTAGTTTAGTTTTATTTTTTATTTTATTTTGTTTAGGTTTTATTTTATTTTAGATTTATGTTTTTTATTTTATTTTAGTAGTTTTAGGTTTTATTTTAGGTTTATTTTTATTTTATTTAGGTTTTATTTTTAGTTTATGTTTGGTTTAGGTTTTATTTTTAGATTAGTTTATTTTAGTAGGTTTAGATTTTTTTTTTTTGGGTTTTTAGTTTGGGTTTATGTTTTATTTTTATTCATTTTTTATTTTAGGTTTACATTTTAGGTTTAATTATTTATTTATTTTTTATTATATTTTTGGTTTATTTTATTTTATTTTTCATTTAATTTTTTATTTTAATTTTATTTATTTTTTAGTTTAGGTTTTATTTATTTTTAGTTTAGTCTTTATTTTTTTATTTTATTTTATTTTTAGGTTTAGGGTTATTTTTAGGTTTATTTTATTTTATTTTTTTACATTTTATTTATTTGATTTTTTATTTTATTTAGTTTAGTTTAGGTTTTGGGGTGTTTTATGGTTATATGATTTAGTATTTAGGGTTAAAGTTTATGCTAGGTTTAGGCTCAGTTTAGATTTTAGTTTAGGATTTTAGGGTTTTTTAGTTTAGTTTTGTGGTTTAGGTTGCAGTTTTAGTATTATGGTTTAGCTTTATGGTTTTAGGGTCACTTAGGTTTAGTTTGGGGTTTTTATAAAAATTAAGCATTTTAGGTTTATTTAGTTTACTTAGTTTATTTTATTTATTTTAATTTATTTTATTTTATTTTTACAGATTTATTTTAAATTTATTTATTTTGTTTATTTATTTTAAGTTTTATTTATCTTTAGGTTTTATTTAGTTTATTTTTTTTTTTATTTTTATTATTTATTATTATATTTTAGGTTTTGGCCTTTAGATTTAGAGTTTAAGGTCAGGCTATTTAGGATCAGGGTTTAGTGTTTGCGTGGGTTTTATCAGGGCCTGTGGTTAGTGTTTATTTAGGGCTCAGCTCTGTTAGGGTCAGGATAGGTTTTAGTTTTAGATTCAGTGGTTTGGGTAGGGCTCAGTTTTAAAAGTTTTTAGCCAGTTTTAGTTTTAGGGTTAGGGCTCAGGATTTTTTATGGCTCAGGTTTAGGGTCAGGATTTAAGATTTAGGGTTTAATATTTTAAAATTAATTAAACTGGTTTTATTTTAGGCTTAAGGTTTAGGGTTTTATTTTTATTTTATGGGTTTTTTTATAAATTCAAACCAGAGTTTAGGATTTAGATTATTTTTTTATTTATTTTAGTTTATTTTATTTTAATTTTTAGGTTTATTTTTATTTTATTCTTTAGATTATTAATTTTATTTATATTTAGTTCAGTTTTATTTGGTTTATTTTTAGTTTAAGTTTTATTTTAGGAGTTATTTTTATTTTTAATTTTGGTTTTAGATTTTGTGGTTTAGGGTCTTTTATTAGGTTATTTTAGCCTTTAGTTTTTATTTGGGTTTAGGGTTTATGGTTTTAGGTCAGGCCTGGGTTTGGGGTTTGGGTTTTGTGGTTTTATTTAGGGTTTAGGGTTTGTGGCCTGGGTTAGGATTTCTGGTTTTAGGTTTAAGTTTATTTGGGTTTAGTTTATGGTTTAGGGCCTGGGGTTGGTTTGGGTTTGATTTTAGTTTTATCTTTTGGTTTTTGTTAAGCAAACCAGTAGGATTTTGTTCATTTTAGTGCTTTATTTTATTTATTTTAGTTTATTTTATTTTAGTATTAGGTTGTTTATTAATCTTAATTAGTTTATTTATTTATTTTATTTTAGTTTTTATTTTAGTTTTATTTTTTTTAGTTTTAGTATATTTTTATGGAGTTTTATTTTTATTTTATTTTTAGGTTTAAGTTTAGGTTTTATGGTTTAGAGTTTATTTAGAGTTTTGTGGGTTGGGGTTTAGTGTTGTGTTCATTAGTTAGTTTTATTTTAGTTTAGGGTTTGGGTTTAGGATAGGATTTATTTTTTTTTATTTTAATTAAGTAACGGTTAGAGTTAGCTTAGTTTAGTTTTTTTTAAATTAATTAAATCATTTAAGTTTATTTAGAATCATTTATTTATTTTATTTATTTTATTTTATTTCTTTAAGTTTATTTTATTTTATAGGTAGTTTAATTGTGTATTATTTATTTTAGTTTTAGTTTTATTTTAATTTATTTTAGGTTTATTTTGAGGATTTTTAGTAGTCATTTTATCTTATTTTAAGTTTTAGGTGTAGGCTCAGGGTCAGATTAGTGAGGATCAGTGTTTTAGGGTTTTGTGGGTTTGGGTTTTTGGGGTTTTGGGTAGGGTCTTTAGTTTAGGTGGGTCTGGGCTTTAGGGTTTTGGTTTTAGGGTCAGTGATTTGTGGTTTTTTCCTAGGGTTTAGTTAGTTTTTTAGGGTTTTTTTAAAAAATTGCAAACCGAGTTTATTTTAGTTTATTTTATTTATTTTAGTTTATTTTATTTTATTTAGGTTTATTTTGAATTTTATTTATTTTATTTATTTTTAGGATTATTTATTTTATTTTGTTTTTATTTTGTTTAGTTTTTAGGTTTGTTTAGGTTTACATTTTTAGTTTAGTTTTTTATATTTTATTTAGGTTTATTTATTTATTTTTAGGTTTAGGTGGTATTTTATTTTTTATTTTATTTATTTTAAGTTTATTTTTTTATTTTATTTGTGGGTTTAGGTTTATTTTTAGTTTATTTTATTTTATTTAGTTTAGGGTTTAGGTTTAGATTTTATTTTTTATTAGTTTATTTTATTTTAGTTTAGGTTTAGATTTATTTTATTTAGTTTAATTTTAGTTTAATTTTTTTTAATTTTATTTATGTTTATTTATTTATTTATTTTAGTTTTTATTTTATGTTTATTTTTTTTAGGTTTAGGTTTTATTTAGTTTTATTTTATTTTATTTTATGTTTATTTTATTTTATTTTACATTTAATTTTTTTATTTTATTTATTTTATTTTTATTTATTTTATTTTATTTTTTAGTTTGGGTCTTTTTCTTTAGTTTAGTTCTTATTTTTATTTTATTTTATTTTGCCTAGTTTACTAGGTTTTACTTTATTGTTTTATTTCATTATTTATTTATTTTATTATCAGTTTTCTTATTTATTTTGTTTTAGGTTTATTTTAGTTTAGGTTTTGGTTTTTGGTTTGTGGGTTTAGGGTTTAGGATTTAGGTTTAGGGATTTAGTTTCAGGCTCAGGGAGTCAGGGTTTAGGGTAGTTAGTTTAGTTTGTGGCTTTGTGGCTCAGGTTTGTGGTTTGTGGTTTTGGTTTATAGTTTATTAGTTATTTAGGTTTATTTTAGGTTTTAGTGTTTAGGCTTAAGATTTAGGTTTAGTTTAGTTGGGTTTAGTTTTAGGTTTTAGGATTTAGGGTTTGTTTAAGGTATTTCTTTAGTTAGGGGTTTGGGTTAGGTTTAAGTTCAGGGTTTGTTTTTAGGCCTAGTTTAGTGTTTAGGGATTAGGTTTGTGGTTTTTAGTGTTTATTTAGGGTTTAGTTTTTAGTTTTTTGTGGTTTATTTTATTTGTTTAATTTATTTTAGTTATTTATTTATTATTGAGGTTTTATTTTTTAGGTTTATTTTTAGGTTTAGGTTTTTATTTAGTTTTTATTTTATTTTGGGTTTTTTGTGCCACCATCTTCAAGATCTTTAATGGCAGTAAGAACCACGATAACATATTGCACACTTTAGAGTCTTAATACCTGTGGCGAATGCACTCCTCTTTCTCCTTTCATTAAGAGTGTTAGGTTGCTTGATTAGTATTCCAACGCCAATGATTTGAAGACTTTGTTGAGTTTGAGCACCTTCATCAAGAGGTTTGATGGAGCTCGAGGGTGACTATAGCACCTCATTGTAGAAAACGTAAACTCAATGAATCACTTGTTGATTACATTCTCGTGATGCAACTGAGCATGAAATGTGAACTACCGTCCTAATCATGCCATTAAGATTCTTCTCAAGAATATCCATGGCCCGGTCGCCCTCATGCTTATGGGCTTTACCGTCAAAATTTTTTAGAAATTAATCAACAAGCCAGCGGCCCTACAAGAGGAAGCTTTTCCCTTTCCCGACCAATCATCTAGGCCCAAACCGCATAAGGTGTTTGAGAAGAAGCCAAGGATAGTTGTGTTAGTGGATAGAGGGATGTAGCAAGCTAGAGTTTAGTATGAGAGACTACAAGCTCAACAGCCTCCTTTGCAACCTCCTCTTCCACCACCTCGGCCATCATATCAGTCATCGCAATCGCCACAATGACCATTTCCACCACCTCAGCCTCTACCCAAAGAGGTATTCATATCTATCGCTAGTAGTTACTTTCCACCTACTCTTGCCGATAGATTGAATAAGCCATATTCATTCAAGAGGGAGGTAGTTAGGAAAATATTTAAGAATCTCTTAAACAAAACCTGACTTTCAGTTACCAGAGCCTAAGAGGATAGAGGAAGTGGGCAAGAGCGATGATCCTAGCTATTGCCCCTACCACATGTTAGGCCATGTCTTATAGGATTGTACTTCTTTTAAGGACTAGCTACGCCTACAAGTTGGGAGCCATAGTTTACCTTTCTAATCCTACCTATTGTAGTTCTTATCCTTTCCTTCGATTTAGAATCGAACTATCCTTCTCAGAATCAATCAGGTTCACCTCTTGAGATTGACTTGGAGCCAACTGACTCTGAGGATCCCATAGGAGAAGTTATAGGTATGTTTGATTAGAAGGTAGAACTTTCCACAAGCTCATCATTCTAATAAGTCATTGAAGTCAACTTACATAGTGACAAAGTTCTACCACCTAAGGTAGCACCTCAGGATGAGGGTAAGCAAGTTATTGGTACTAGACAGCAGATAACCCCTCCACAGGATGCTCCACCCATGGATACGCTTGTGGAGGACCAAGCCAGAGATGATTATAATGTCCTAGCTCACCTTACAAAGTTTTCAGCTAAGTTAAGCATATATGATGCCCTTGTCTTATCTAAAGAGATGAGAGAATTTCAAACCAAGATCGCTACTAAAAAGAAGGCATGCCACTCAAAGGATATCTTAGGAGTTAAATTCAGTGATGAAAACTTACTCTATGATGATCGAGCATAATCGTCTTTTACATTATAGTGGATGTTGGATAGGCTATCCAAAGTTTTGGTTGACCCAGGTGTACCAGTCAACATTATGAGTCTAAGAACCCTTGCCTACTTGAGGATTGACATCTCCAAACTCTAAAAAGAAAGGATGATGTTGAGAGGATTCAATGAACAAGATGAGAGGGCCTTGTTATTTATTTTATTTTGGATGTATAAGGGTGGGGGGGTACTTTTTAAGGTGATCAGGTACTACATTGAGGTATGATGTACTATCTCAAAAGATAGAGACATCACCCTACAATGGACCAAATCATGTAATAAGGACTCTTAAGGCATGATGGGTATTAGAATGCACTAGCAATTTTTTCCCTACTTTACATGGATGAATAAAGTAGGTTTATATTAAACTAGGTTCTTAAGTTCTACAAGGCAAGCCCATAGTTAATTACATCTTAGCAAATGAAATTTCCTAAGAATACTCTAAAGTATAGACAATTATCATCTCCAAACATTTCAAGGTTAGACTATCAAAGGATTAGTTGTATTTGGAAAATCAATTGGGAAAGTTCAAGGAGAAGACTTATTTTGGAATCCAAATGAAATAAGTAAGAAATGCTCATGATACTAGGAAGCTTAGTGAGCATTCCAATCTATCCTATGGTTGGGCTTTATAATTTTGAGGTTGAGGAGATTTATATGTTTTGAGTTAAAATTTTATTAGATTACTAGGCTTATAATCCACCAACACAAGGTTGTGGGAATGCTTAAGAGGTGAGGATTTATGCTCAGTAGCCTAAAGGAAATAGCTATCTCGATCCTAAATCAAGGGAGCTTTAGTATGAGCTAAAGCATGACCTAAATCTAAGATAGGTGGACATTAGGGTTTACCTCCAAGTGAGAATAAATTGTCCAACTCTGACTTATAATCACTTGGAGTGCCAACTAACTCCTCCTATGATTTTAAAACTAAGTAGTCTAGTTTTATGAATTTTAAGACAGCTATGGTAGTTCTTTAATTAGAAAGAGACTAAAGTCTTAAACGCACTCCCTAAGAGACTAGAGCATGAGTGGTATTAGCATATGACTTAATCTATAGATGCAAAATCTTTTCAAATTTTATTTCAATTTAGACACACCATTTGATAGAGGCTTTAGGATTTCTTATGCCTAAATGCATGATGAAATAGGTTATGGGTCAAATCAGCTAGAAGATGGTGTTCTCCACCACAATGGATGCCCTCATAGGTCAAGCATTCCTTTATGGTGCAAGGATGGAGATCCTTCATGTTCAAGAGAGAAAGAATATGCATGCATGATGTGAAACATACAACCATACAACTAAGGGGTTGCTAAATCTTTTAATTATCTTATTTATGTCTTAGGCTTTATAATGAGGTTATGAGTTGTTTAAAATTTAGTTATGAGTGATTAGTTGGGTAAAAAAGTTATTTTTATCCTAAGAGCTTAATCATATCCAAGCCACACATTAAAGCATCAATCATTTAAGAAACTATGAGAAGCATGTCATCCTGATGCATAATGTAAACATAACATCAAACAATTATATAAACTATCATAAAAGAATAAAAGGTCGGTATCTGCATCGTCAGAAGAGAGAAAATATGGTACCCTTATACAACCGAGTATGAAAGAATAATTATAATTGTATTAATGGGGGTCTTCTTTCTTTGTATCTCCATTTTTGATTTGGTTCCTTCTTTGATTCAGATGGTGCTTGCTTCAAAGGCATCACATGGCACTCCATGACAAAGCCTTCTGGCCACTGCTCATCCTAATGCTCGATAGCACTAATCCTAATTCCTATTGCAAAAATTACATTTATGTGGGAAAAGTAAATCTAAGTACACGTGCAAAATAAAGGTTAGCTAAATATACATATAATCCCAAGCAATTGTATTTATAATTTGGACTTAGCACCCTACACATGGGTAACTAAGCCCACCCGTCCTAACTTGGATTATGCTTAAGGATTTAAACAACCTACGAATAGAGCATTCACATTTATTTTTAAGATCCCTTAAGCATAATCCTAAAAAAACATGATTAAGCTAATAATGGCCTATCATCCTAGTCTACAAAGCATACACCCTAACATCCAATCTAAAATAATACATCATAAAATAAAAAACACACATCACATCATACACCATCCTAACTTAGAGCTAGAAGTGACTTAATTCTAATGTGTATATTAAGGCTTGTGTGTTTCATCTTGTCGAATTAGTGTTGTATTTTCTAAGTGTGGAAGGATTCAATTTAACATGAAAGGTTGATTTCACTTGAAGTAGTTTATTTGATTTGAGAATTTTAATTTGTGTTTTCTTTTGTTTCATTTGATTACACTTAGCAACTAAGTGTTATAAAGAGAGTAAAAGAGGATTGCCCCTTTCATCCCTACCTTAAGTCACTTTCTAAAGTATATTAATTTGATTTAGTTCTTTTTAACAAATGGCTTATTAAATGATTTAATAAATCCTAAGTTTAGGTTCACTTTAAATAATCCTATTCAAAATGAAAGGCATCTTAAGATTAATTTAATCGAATTACTACCACATGACATATATTAAATCATTCCTTTCATTCACATGTAACATGCATATGATTTAATCTTAAGTGTATCTATACATGCAATATATTTTAGCACACTTAAATGATGAATGTATGTGTATGTTTAGAATTTATATTTTATTTGATTAAATTATTTAAACATATTAATTTAAAACTTTATCCAAATTCCTATACAAAAAGGATGTAAGAATGAAATTAAATAGGCATGTGGCATTGTTAAACTAGGGAAGTGAGGTAATCAAATGACCTCCTTAGAGCTAGTTAAAGCTTCATATTCTCGAGATGTCTAGACTATATACCTATTTTCATTCAAATATATGTAAATTCATACATAAACATAGGAAGTAAGCTAAAATCATATGGCTAGTTAATTCAACCACTTAGCCAATTATGAATGCATGCAATTTTAATGTAAAATGGGATTTTCATTTACTAATCACATATACATATACATGTACAAAGATATATGGGTCATTGTTAAACCAAGGAAGTGAGGTAATCAAATGACCTCCTTGGGGCTAACTAAAGCCTCATTTCTCGAGATGTCCAGACTACATACTTGCTTTTGGACACACATGGATGTATGAATGAGGGAAAGAAAATCATGCAAAGATTGTATTTTTTTTGATTGAATCATTTATATATATGATTTAAACCTCTATCCAAATTCTAATGTTGAAATACATAAGAATGAAATCAAATGGGTACGCACCATTATTAAACCAATGAAATGAGGTAATCAAATGACCTCCTTGGGGCTAATTAAAGCCTCGTGTTCCTGGATGTCCAGTACAAACCCATTACCATTCAATCTTATATAAATCAACACATTAATAGAGGAAAGAGAACTCAACATTCATACACTTAAGCTATAAGCACATGCATTTCTTATGTATTTATAACTATCATCACATATTATTATTCATTTATAAGCTTTTGAAAAATACATTTGATTTAATAGTTATAATAGCCATGCATATATTAAATTAAATCAACACATGCAAGCTTAAGTGTTACATAAAGGAAATCAATTATTTTACTTGATTTTGAAAAGATGGATGCATGAATTCAAATGACATACCAAATTTAACATGATTGGAAAGAGGACAATCAAATATTAGCATGTGATTCATTTAACCAAACTAGTTCTTAAGGAAAATCAAATCAAATAAGATTATTTAAATCAAACCAAAGCTTCTTTATTAATTAAGTTTTGATTTGATTTGATTTAAAGCGAGAAGAGAAATCATTGTTATTTTTAAACCCATTAGTGAATTGATTTAATTTAAGGAAATGTAAATGTAAGTTGATTTTTGGGTTAATTTAAGAAAATCAAATCAAATTTATGTTAATTAAGTTTTATTTTTAGTTTAGGTTTAGTTTATTTTATTTATTTAGTTTAGGATTAGGATTTAGTTTAGTTTATTTTAGGTTTAGGTTTTATTTTTATTTATTTTAAAGTTTAGATTAGTTTTATTTATGTTTTTTTATTTAGTTTAGTTTTATTTTATTTTATTTTATTAAAGTTATTTTATTTATTTTATTTAGGTTTTTAATTTAGGCAGTTTAGGTTTGTGGAGTAGGCTGGGGTAGGGAAGGCTCAAAGTTAAGTAAGTAGGCCTAAATTTAGGATTTATTTATTTATTATTTATTATTTTACAAGTTTATTTAATTTATTTAGTTTATTTATTTATTTATTTAGTTTATTTAAGTTTAGGTTTTGTTATGTTTATTTAGTTTAGTTTATTTTATTTTATGAAGTTTTAATTTTCAGGTCAGTTTAGGTTTAGGTTTAGGGTTTAGGGGTGGAGGGTTATTTTAAAAAGCATACCAAGTAGGTTTATTTAGTTTATTTTATTTATTTATTTTATTTATTTAATTTATTTAGTTTATTTATAATTTATTTATTTAGTTTAGTTTTTTATTTTAGGTCTGTTTAAGTTGATTTTTATTTTATTTATTTTATTTTATTTTTTTGTTTTATTTTGGGGATATTTAGGTTTTATTTTATTTTTTTTTTTAGGTTTTATTTTAGGTTTAATTTTAGGTTTTATTTTTTAGGTTAGTTTTGTTTATTTTAGTTTATTTAATTTTATTTAGTTTAGAAGGTTTAGTTTAATTTTTTAGGTTTAGGTTTATTTTTAATTTAGTTTATTTTAGTTTAGGTTTAGTTTATTATATGTTGTTCATTTATTTTATTTTAGGTTTAGTTTTTAGTTTATAGTTATTTTATCATTTTTTTTTAGGTTTTATTTTAGCATATTTTTAGGTTTGGTTTACTTACTTTTAATTTATTTTATTTATTTTATTTTATTTATTTTATTTTATCTTTATTTAGGTTTTAATCCAGGTTTTTTTTAGTTTAGTTTAGGTTTTATTTATTATTTTAGTTTATTTTATCTATCTTTATAGTTTAGCTAGTTTTAATCTTATTTTATATCAAGTCAAGTTTATATCTTTAGATCTATAGCTCAGGCCTTAGTGGCCTTGGCCTGGGCCCAGGGTTTGTGGTAAGGTCTGGGCCTGGCCCAGTGTCAGGGCCTTAGCCCAGGGTGGCAGGGCCCAGTGGCCCAGGGCTCAGCCCAGTGGCCCAGGGCCTCATAGCCC
The DNA here is from genome assembly GCA_021442155.1 of Cymbidium sinense. Lineage (NCBI taxonomy): Eukaryota > Viridiplantae > Streptophyta > Magnoliopsida > Asparagales > Orchidaceae > Cymbidium > Cymbidium sinense. The sequence continues at coordinate 46,331 of JAKCPB010000425.1, forward strand.
AGGGTCAGCTAGGGCCCAGCCAGATTGGGCTCAGGCTCAGCCTTGTCAGGGTAGGCCTGCCCAGGGCTCAGGGCCTCAGGCCTGGCCTGGCTGTGGCTCAGGCCAGGTCAGGCTAGGGTCAGGGGCAGGATTGGGCCAGGGTCAGCCTCAGGCTCAGCAGCCTAGATGTGGCCTGTCTAGTGCCTAGGCCTATGGCCCAGCTCAGGCCTAGGCTCAGATCTTTTAAACCTAGCAAACCATCAGTTTAAGCTCATTTAGTTATCTTTATTTATCTATTATTTTATCTTATTTATCCAATTTATTCTTTATCTTTATTTATTATCTTACCTTGCTATTATAATCATCTTTAGCTCAGCCTTCTATGCTCATTCAAGCCCATCTTATCTTTAACCTTATATTGTGCCTTCATCATCTTTATCTTTTATCTTTCCCTTTATTCCAGTAGCTCAGGCCTTGGTCTTTGCTTCAGTCTTGGCCCAGGGCTCAGGCCTGTGCCTCATGGCCTCAGGGGCCCAGGGCCTCAGTGGCCCAGGGCCAGTGGCCCGCCTTGTGGCTCAGGTCCCAGCCCAGGGCCCATAACTCCAGTGGCCTAATGGCCTGTGGTCAGGCTGTGGCTCCCAGGGTCTGGTGGCCCAGGGCCTGTGGCCTGTGGCCCTGGGGCCTGGGCTCAGTCAGGCCCAGTGGATCAGGGCTCACTGGCCTGTGGCCTAGGGCCCAGGGTCTTCCTGCCTGGGGCCTCCACCACAGGCCTGCTGTCCAGTGGCCTAGGATCAGTCAGGGGCCTTTAGCCTTTATCTTAATCTTTTAAAGCCAGAAAATCATAGGTCTAGATTTATTTTATTATTTATTTATCTTATTTTATCTACTTTATTTTTATTTCTTTTAGTATTTATCTTAGTTTATTTATCTTAGTTTAGGTTTTATCTTAGTTATTTTTAGTCAAGCCTGCTTTTTAAATTTATTTTTATTTTATTATTTTATTTTATTTTGGGCTTTATTTTTTGCCTAGGTTTAGTTATTTTATTTTTAGGTTTAGGTCAGGTCTTATCTTAGGTTATTATTATTTTTAGTTTAGGTCAGGTATTTTAGTTTATTATTTATTAGTTTAGGCTAGTTTAGTCTTTATAGGTTTATTTTAGTTTAGTCTTTAGCTTTAGTCATTTAAATTTTAGGGTTAGGCCTTTTAGGGTTTAGTTTTATTTTATATCATGAGTTTATTTTAGTTTAGGTTTATTTAGTTTTATTTTATTTTATTTTAGGTTTAGTTTTATCTTTATTTAGGTTTTATTTTAGTATTTAGGTTTTAATTTATTTAGTTTAGTTTTTTTTTTTCTTTGCTAGTTAGTCAATTTAGTTTATGTTTTAATTTATTTTATTTTATTATTTTATTTATGTATTTATTTATTTTATTTTAGGTTATTTAGTTTAGTTTAGTTAGTTTAGGGTCAGGGTGGGGTGGTTAGGGTAGGGTTTAGTAGTTTGGGTTTAGGGAGGTTTAGTGGTTTGGGGTGGTTTAGTGGGTTTAGGTTGAGTTTTAGGTGGTTAAGTTTTAGTTTAGGTTTAGGATTTTTTTTCTTTATATAATAGAGAATAAATATTTCTTTTTTGATCAAAGTAACACACCAAGTTTTCTAAGACATAAGTGATATAGATCAAAAAATGAGCACGATAGAGGAAATCAAAACCCTAGATAACTAGAACTATCTCTATATAAAGACATAGTTCCATAAGCCGATCGGATCTATTCTTATTCGCTTTCTCAGTACCATCGTAACCCCTCCTCCTGAAGTAGATCCACCATCATATCCCCTATTTCTCCCTCCTCCACCACCACAGACGTAACCTCCATCGCTTCTCTCCTCCATAACCACCATACGCTCCTCACCATCCACCATCCAGATCCCCCACCCCACCACTATGACAACCGCTTCATCTTCCTCCACCACACTAGATCTAGACCGAGCCAGTTGGGGTGATGTTCTTGTCAAGGTTCTCCACTTAGGTTTGTGATTAGTTTTAGGTTTGTGGTTTAGGTTTATTTTTTAATTATTTAGTTATTTTACCTTTAGGTTTAGGTTTGGGGAGGGGTTTAGGTTTGGGGTTTAGGGGTTTAGGGTTTATGCTTTATGGGGTTTAGGTTATGGATGGTGGGTTTTAGGTTTTGTAGTGTGGTTTAGGTTTACAATTTTAAAAAAAAAAATAAATAAACCCATAGTTTATTAGTTTATATATTTATTTATTTTATTTACATTTTTTATTTTATTTATTTTATTTTATATATTTTATTTATTTATATTATTTATTTTTATTTTATTTTATCTATTTTAAGGTTTAAGTTTATGTTTAGTTTATTTTAATTTTTATTTTATTTTATTTTAGGATTATGTTTTATTTTTTATCTGCTTAGGTTTATTTTATTTTATTTTTTAAGATTTTAATTTTAGGTTTTATTTTAGTTTAGGTTTTATTTTTAATTTATTTTATTTATTTATTTAGGCTTTAGTTTATTTAGTTATTTTAGGTTTTATTAATTTTGTTTATTTTAGCTTTAGTTTATTTTATTTTATTTTATTTAGGTTAATCTTTTAGTTTAGGGTCCTATGTTTTATTTATTTTATTTTATTTTTTATTTTTATTTAGGTATTTTATTTTATTTTTATTTATTTTTATTATATTTAGGTTTTATTCTAGTTTATTTTATCTTTAGTTTATATTTATTTATTTATATTTTTTTTATTTTATTTTATTTTAGCTAGGTAGTTTAGAGTTTAAGTTTATTTATTTTATTATTTTATTTAGGTTTAGGTTTATTTATTTTTTTATTTATCTAGGTTTAGGTCAGGTCAGAAGGGCCCAGTGGTTTAGGGCCCAGGGTTTAGGGTTTAGGGCCCAGGGTTAGGGAGTGGGGTCTTTAGGCCCAGGGGTGTTTAGGGTTTTATAGCTTGTAGGGTTTTTAGGGTTTTAGGGGTTAGGGTTTAGGTTTATGGTTTATGTGGCTTTAGTTTTTTTGGTTTGGGTTTAGAGAGATTTAGGATTTAGGGTGGGTTTAGGGTTTAGGTTGGGTTTTTGGGGAAATTAGAAAAATTGCCAAAGGGTACAAAGTCCTGAGGGGAAAATCTAAGAAAATGCTCAAAGAGCTACAAAAAGTCCTAAGGAGATAAGCCCCCTAGCTAATACAATAGATAATGAAAGTATGCTAATAAAAAAGAAACAAAGATCCACCAAAAATAATCCTTGAAATCAAGAACAACTTCCTCTGCTCCTTTTAAAACTAGCACAATCAAGGAGCAAAAGTTTCCCAACCTGTACCAGAGATTTGCAACAAGCTTGTAAAGGGATGAGTATAAATAATGAAATAGTTAATTAAGCATAAAATACAAGAGCAGAAAGAAGTATAAAGATGAAGAGAAGGCACAGGCTCAATTATAATCATCTTAAGCAGCAGAGCCATATGTAAGCAACCAAATTTCAAGTGAAGGGTTACAATTACATATAGCACTACCAGCCAAAAGAAGGAGTGGGAAACATCATTGCCATCATTTCCAGTATACCTCTTATAGCACCTTATCTAATGATGATCATCATACAAACTTGCATAAAACTTTAAATAGTAAAGATAAACATAAAACATCCAACAGTCAGATATATTAAACTCAGCAAAGCAGATAAAGAGGTAACCCACCAGCAAAGCATTAGACTAGAGGGAGCACCACCAAAGCCACCACCAAGAATTGCTAACACAGTTGCTAGGAGTAAACCTCACAATATAGGAAAAAGGACCAAATAGAGACCAAATAAAGGGAAAAAAAAGAGGACCATAGTTGATAAGGTCATTCATTAAACGAACATGCTAAAAACCTAAAATAATAATATCAAGAGGAACAGCAAGACTAACATCAAGAATGATAGGAAGTAAGGAAACCATCAAAATAGAAAAGGGAAGAAGTTCATCCACAGTCTAGAAATAAAAATCCAGTAGGTAGAAACTAAAAAAGAAGAATGGGAAAGTAAGTAGCTGATTCCAAACATAGACTCAAATGGATCAGGAAAATTATAACAAAGTAAATACTCTTTTAACCAAACCAGCTAGCTAGAGTACCCCAATCCAAGACCTGGCTTCACCAGACCAAAGCGCCAAGGATTCAAATCAATAGACTTATAACCATCAAGATGAAAAATAAAAGAGTCATCCAGTCCACAAACATTAAAAAAATTCCAAGGGAAAAGTGGCGAACCACCAATCTAAATCTAAGGACCTGAGAATCCAATTTAAACAGCTAGATATAGTAGCCAAAATAGAAAAAGTAAGATCCCTTTAAGATCATAAATAATCCAACAACTAGAGACAGTCAGAAACAAGAACCCTAATAGATTCATCATCAGCCAAGTTCAAAAAACATCTAATGATAGTTTATAGCCTTACAGTTTAGAACACATAGAAAAATCAGAACCTCAGTATCATAGGAGGCACACACAATATTCATAAGATATAACAATCCAAAACCATCCAACATTACACTCATTTAGAACAGCACTAAAGAAAGGATAGATAACTGCAGGAAAATAGTTCTCCAAGGTACAACCAAAAAATAAAGAGCCCTTAAGGTCACACAACTCCTCTTAGCAGTAAGAGCAAAACAAAGAGAGAAAGGATAGCTAAAAGTAACAAGAAAAATAATCATGATCAACAAACAAGAAGGTGGTAGAATAGCCAGCCATAATAGTATAGGGTTTTAAGGTTTAGGGTTTAGGCTTTAGGATTTAGGGTTAGGGTTAAGGTTAGGGTTTAGGGTTTAAGATTTAGGGTTTAAGGTTAGTTTAGGGTTTATAATTTAGGGTTTAGGGTTTTTAGGGTTTAGGGTTTATAGTTTTGATTTAGTTTAGGATTTAGGTAGGTTTAGGTTTAGGGTTTAGTAAGGCTTTAAGGTTTTAGGGTTTAAGGTTACCATGATTTAGGATTTAATTTTAGGTTTAGAATAGTTCATGGTTTAAGGTTTAAGATTTTTTAGGTTTAAGGTTAATTTAGGTTTAAGGTTTAGGTTTAGGATAGGGTTAGGTTAGGTTTTAGGTTTAAGGTTTAGCTTAGGGTTTAGTGTTTAGGGTATAGATTTAGGGTTTTGAGTTTAGTGTTTAAGGTTTAGTAATTAGGGTTAGTTTAAGGTTTAAAATTAGGTTTTAAGGTTAAGGGTTAGTATAAGGTTTAGTTTTAGGTTTAGCATTTGTTTAGGGTTAAGGTTAAGGTTAGGGTTTAGGTTTAGGGTTTAGGGTTGAGGGTTAGGTTTAGGTTTAGGTTTAGGGTTTAGGTTTAGGATTTAGGTTTAGTGTTTAGGGATTATGGTTTAGGGTATTTTAATTTAAGTAAACCGATAGGTTTATGTTTATTTAGTTTATTTTTTATTTATTTTAGTATATTTTATTTTATTTTATTTAGGTTTATTTTTTATTTTTATTTAGTTTAGTTTATTTATTTTAAGTTTATTTATTTTAGTTTGGGTTTTTTATTTTAGTTTATTTTTTAAGTTTAGGTTTAGGTTTATGTTTACTTTTTAGTTTCATTTTATTTTTTAGGTTTAGATTTTTTTTTTTTTAGGTTTAGGTTTAGGTTTCTATTTTATTTTTTTTTATTAGGTTTTAGGTTTTTATTTAGTTTTACTTTTAGGTTTTATTTTTAATTTAAGTTTATGTTTTTTTTAGTTCATTTTTTTAATTTAGTTTAGGTTTAGGTTTAGGTTTAGGTTTAGTTTATTTTAGGTTTAGGTTTATGTCTTATTTATTTTAGTTTAGTTAATTTTAGTTTATGTTTAGGTTTAGGTTTATTTTAGGTTTAGTTTTTTTTTGTAGTTTAGGGTCTAGGTTTTTATTTTATTTAGGTTTAAGTTTTATTTATTTATTTTATTTTTAGGTTTGATTTAGTTTAGGTTTAGGTTTTTTTATTTCTGGGGTTTAGGGTTTAGGGTTTATGGTATATGGTTAGTTTAGGGTTTAGGGCTTAGGGTTATAAGTTTAGCTTAGTTTTACGATTTAGGGTTTAGGGTATAGGGTTTAGGATTTAGGGTTTAGGGTTTAGAGTTTATGTTTTTTTATGAATAAAATTAAGTAAACCAGTATGTTTATGTATTTTAGTTTATTTAGTTTAACTTTATTTATTTATATTATTTAATTTATTATTTGTATTTAGGTTTTTTATTTTTATTTAGTTTGGTTTATTTATTTTAGGTTTATTTATTTTAGTTTAGGTTTTTAATTTCAGTTTATTTTTTAGGTTTAGGTTTTCGTTTATGATTATTTTTTTATTACAGTTTTATTTTTATTTTATTCTTAGGTTTACATTTTATTTTTTATTTTTAAGTTTAGGTTTGTTGTTTAGGGTTTAGGTTTACGGTTAGTTTTAAGGTTTAGGGCTTAAGGTTAGGGTTTTTTTATTTATTTTTACTTTTTAAAATTAAGTATACTCGTAGGTTTAGGTTTATTTAGTTTATTTTTAATTTATTTTAGTTTATTTTATTCTTTATTTTTATTTAATTTAGTTTAATTATTTTAGGCTTATTAATTTTAATTTAGGTTTTTTATTTTAGTTTATTTTTTAGGTTCAGGTTTAGGTTTAGGTTAATTTTTATGTTTAATTTTATTTTAATTTTATTTTTTAGGTTTTGGGTTTTCTTTTATATTTGTAGGATTAGGTTTAGGTTTTTATTTTATTTTTTAGGTTTAGGATTTAGATTTTTATTTTAGGTTATAATTTTTAGTTTAGGTTAGGTTTATTTTTGTTTATTTTATTATATTTAGTTTAGATTTTGATTTAAGTTTATGTTTAGGTTTTATTTATTTAATTTAGTTTATTTTAGTTTAGGTTTAAGTTAATTTTATTTTAATTATTTTATTTTTTTAGGTTTAGCTTTTTTTTTAGTTTATGGTTTAGGTTTTATTTTTAGGAATATTTTTAGCTTTAGGATTTTATTTAGATTTTATTTTAATTTAAGTTTTATTTTTAATTTAATTTAGGGCTAGTTTAAGTTTTAGTGTTTAAAGTTTAGGGTTTAGGTTTTAGGGTTTAGGGTTTTAGGTTTAATATTTAAGGTTAGTTTAGGGTTTAGGATTTAGGGTTTGGGGTTTGGGGTTTAGGGTTTAGGGTTTAAGGTTATAGGTTTTAGGTTTAGAGTATAAGGTTTAGGGTTTAGGATTTTAGGGTTTAGGGTTTAGGTTTAGTGTTTAGTGTTTAGGGTTTAGAGTTTTAGGGTTTAGGGTTTAGGATTTATGGTTGTTGGTTTAATGGGGTCTAGGGTTAGGGTTTTTTTATTTTTTAAAGGTAAGTAAACTAGCAGGTTCAGGTTTATTTAGTTTATTTATTTTATTTTTATTTGTTTTAGTTTATTTTATTTTTTTCTTTTGTTTATTTTTATTTTTATTAAGTTTAGTTTATTTATTTTAGTTTTAGTTTTTTATTTTAGTTTATTTTTGAGGGTTAAATTTAGGATTAGATTTATTTTTTAGTTTAGTATTATTTTTATTTTATTTTTTAGATTTAAGTTTTATTTTTTATTTTTACGTTTAAGTTTAGGCTTTTATTTTATTTTATTTATTTAGGGTTTAGGTTTATTTTTAGGTTTCATATTTTAGTTTAGGTTTAGGTTCATTTTTAGTTTATTTTATTTTATTTTGTTTAGGTTTAAGTTTAGGTTTAGATTTAGGTTTAGATTTAGGTTTTATTTATTTTAGTTTAGGTTTAATTTTATTTAATTTTTTTAGGGTTAGGATTTTTTTAGTTAAGGGTTTAGGTTTTATTTCATATTTATTTTTATGTTTAGGTTTTTATTTAGTTTTTATTTTATTTTATTTTTATTTTAGGTTTAATTTTTATTTTATTTAAGTTTTTTAATTTTTTAGTTTAGTTTAGATTTTTATTTATTTTATTTTAGTTTTATTTTTTTCTTTCTATTTGGATTTAGGTTTTGGTTTTAGTTTATATTTTTATTTTATTTTATTTTGTCATTTTCATTTAGGTTTATTTATTTATTTTATTTTCAAGTTTTATTTAGTTCAGGTTTAGGTTTTAAGTTTTTAGAGTTTAGGGTTTAAGGTTAGTTTAGGATTTAGGGTTAGTTTAGTGTTTAGGGTTTAGGGTTTTGGGTATGGGGTTTGGGGTTTAGTGTTTAGGGTTTAGGTTTTAGGTTTTTGGGATTAGGGTTTTAGGGTTTTAAGGTTTAGGGTTTAGGGTTTAGAGTTTAGGGTTGAGATTTTAGGTTTAATGTTCAAGTTTTAGTTTAATGTTTAGGGTTTTTGGTTTTTTTTTTAATAAAAACAAATTCAACATTTCTTCTTTTTTGATTTCATCAACACACACAAGTTTTCTAAGACAGTGATGACATAGATCAAAAATGAGCATAGGAAATCAAAACCCTAGATAGAATTATCTATTATAAAGACATAGTTCCATAAGCAGCAGAGCAGATCACCGGTTCTTCAATTTCTCAAGTTCCCATCAGAACCACCCTGGCCTCTCAAATAGTTGGATCCATCATCATATCCCCTATTTCTCCTTCTGTTACCTCCACAGGTATAACCTTTGTAGCTTCTCTCGCCTCCAAAACCACCACTACTCTAACCACCACCTCCATATCCACCAGTACCTTCAGATCCCCCACCACCACTATGACAACCACCTCCCTTCCCTCCCCTTGGATCTAGGCGAGCGGTTGATGGGATGTTCCTGCCATTAAGGTTCTACCCATTCTTAGGGTTTAGGATTAGGTTTAGGTTTATTAGTTTTAGAGTTTAGGTTTTTTTTTAAAATTTATTTAGTTACTTTACATTTAGGTTTAAGGTTTGGGGTTTAAGGTTAGGGTTTATGGTATATAGTTTATGGTTTTGGGTTTTAAGGTTTATCATTTTAGGGTTTAGGGTTCAAGCTTTAGGGTTTAGTTTTTATAGTATTTTTAAAAATTAAATAAATCGATAGGTTTTTGTTTTTTTTAGCATATTTGTTTTCTTTAGTTTACTTTATTTTTATTTTATTTAAGTTTTTTTATTTTATTTAGTTTAGTTTATTTATTATAGATTATTTATTTTAGTTTGGTTTTTATTTTAGTTTATTTTTTATGTTTATGTTTAGGTTTAGGTTTATTTTTTTAGTTGAGTTTTATTTTATTTTATTTTTTTAGGATTAGGTTTACTTTTATTTTTTTAGGTTTAAGTTTAGGTTTTGATTTTATTTTTTTAGGTTTAGGTTTTAAGTTTTTATTTTAGGTTTATTTTGAGGTATTATTTTTTAATTTATGTTTAGGTTTATTTTTAGTTTATTTTATTTTATTTAGTTTAGGTTTTGGTTTAGGTTCAATTTTTTTAGGTTTAGGTTTTATTTATTTTATTTTAGTTTATTTTAGTTTAGGTTTATATTTATTTAATTTTTATTTTAGGTTTAGGTTTTTTTTAGTTTAGGGTTTAGGTTTTATTTTAATTTATTTTTAGGGTTTTTTTTAGGTTTAGGTTTTATTTAGGTTTTATTTTATTTTATTTTATTTTATTTTATTTTTATTTTAGTTTAGTTTTATTTTATTTAGGTTTTATTCTTAAGTTTATTTTATTTTATTTAGTTTAGTTTAGGTTTTATTTATTTTTAGTTTTAGGTTGATGTTTGTTTAAGTTTATATTTTATTTTATTTTATTATTATTTTAGTTTAGGTTTCTTTATTTTATTTTAGGTTTATTTATTAGGTTTTATTTAAGGTTTAGTTTGGTTTAGGGTTTAGGGTTTAGGATTTATTTTAGGGTTTAGGGTTTTAGGGTTTAGGGTTTAGGGTTAGGTTTAAGGTTTAGGGTTTAGTGTTTAGGCTTTAGGTTTAGGTTTAGGTTGGTTTAGGGATAATTAGGGTTTAGGTTAGTTTGGTTTAGGTTTAGGGTTTGATTTTAGTTTAGTTGGTTATAGTTTAGGGTATAAGGTTTAGTTTAGGATTTTAAGTTTAGTTTAGATTTAAGTTTAAGTTTAGTTTAGGTTTAGGTTAGTTTAAGGTGATTTAAGTTTAGTTTAGTTTAGGGATTAGGTTTAGTTTAGGGTATAAGGTTTTAATGTTTTATAGGTTAGGTTTAAGTTTAGGGTTAGTTTAGGGTTTAAAATTTAGGGTTTTGGTTTAGGGTTTAGGGTTATGGTTTAGTTTAGGTTTAGGAGGTTTAGGGTTTAGGGTTTAGGGTTTATGGTTTATGGTTTAGTGTTGTAGGTTTATGGTTTAGAGTTTAGGGTTTAGGGTTAGTTTTAGGGTTTTGGGTTAGTTTAGGGTTTAGGGTTTGGTGAGCCTTGAAGATTGGGATTTATAAAAGTCTACTAAGTATAAATAGAGAGCCCGAAAGATTGGGATTAGAACAAGTTATTACATGGTTGAAATGAAATTGTTGTTAAAAAATACTTATCTTTATCTTACTAAGATCAATTGTTTAGAGTTTTACTTGCTAAAGCAAAAAACCAAAATTATAAATGAGTACATAAACAAATTTGAAGTATTCTTATTGTCTTCAAAAATTAGGGAAAGATTAAGCTAATGTTGTTTAGGTTTAGATCGACTTGAGCCATAAACTTAAAAGAGACACAACATAAAATTAATTTGCATGTGGCTTTTCATCAAACTTTAGATTTCAAATAACATAAAAAATTCTTGCACTTAAAATAATGTCAAATGTATGAATTATTCTTTCCACCATTAAATCAAATTCAAATGAATACATCTAAATGAAGTAACACTACTACCAATAAAAGAAAAATAGAAAAGATGATAGATACTATGTTGGGATCCAAAATCTCTCTTAAATCATATTTTAGATGTCAACAAAAAATCTGTGAGTGTCCTAAATCTCTCACAACACTATGTCGCCTCTTTCTAAGCATTGACTTAAAAGTTTTACTTGAGCTTTCTTGATTTTTGTTTTTATGTGAATTATTTGTTACATTATGTTTCCGCATTGAGTCTCAAAGTAAGAGAGCTATAGTTTTGGAAATCTCTGTGCAGAGATATTGAGTTTGAATTATTCTAGTTATGCACTTCTTATCAAGAGATTTTGTCATATACAATCACTATTGTAAAAATCTCATTCAATAATACTTTGCATCAAGTCTCCCTAATTTTCCAACATCTCCAGCACAGTCTTAAAGCATTGAAATCCTACTAAAGAGAGCTTTTAAAGCATAGATTTAGCTCCTTGACATATCTGCTAAATTGAAAGAGCTGTAGTTGAGAAGACAATATCAATTAGAGATGAGTTCTATTATTAGGTAGGCTATCTCAACTATAAAAGAGGATTGCTCACAAATGGACACTTAGGTGTCTAAACTTAAATAGATTCATTCTTCATTTGTCCACGAACAGAAAGCTACCCTTTAGCATCTCATGAAACTTGAGAAGCATTTCTTATGGCATATAAAGCTCATACAATTTCTATGTTAGAAATTGGTAATCATTTGTAACCAAAATCTCTTTTATTTTGCTTAGGTTTAGGTTTTTAGGTTTTTAGAGTTTAGGGTTTAGGGTTTTGGGTTTAAGGTTTAGGCTTTGCAGTTTAGGGTTTATGGTTTAGGGTTGTAGGTTTTACGATTTAGGGTTTAGGGTTTAGGGTTTTAGGATTAAGGGTTTAGGTTTAAGGTTTAGGGTTTTAGGGTTTAGGGTTTAGGGTTTAGGCTTGTAGGTTTAGGGTTAAGGGTTTGGGGTTTAGGGATTAGGGAAAAGGTTTGTTTATTATTTTTATTATTTTATTTTTTATTTAATTAAGTAAACTGGTAGGTTTCGATTTATTTAGTTTATTTTTTTCATATTTTTATTTAGGTTTATTTTTTTATTTAGTTTAGTTTATTTATTTTATGTTTATTTATTTTAGTTTAGGTTTTTATTTTAGTTTATTTTTTAAGTTTAGGTTTAGTTTTAGGTTTATTTTTTAGTTTAGTTTTATTTTTATTTTATTTTTTAAGTTTAGGTTTAGGTTTAGTTTTAGGTTTATTTTTTAGTTTTGTTTTATTTTTTAAGTTTAGGTTTTATTTTTTATTTTTAGGTTTAGGTTTAGGTTTTTATTTTTTTTCTTATGTTCAGGTTTTAGGTTTTTATTTTACGTTAATTTTTAGCTTTTATTTTTAAGTTTAGGTTTAGGTTTAATTTTATTTTATTTTATTTTATTTTATTTAGTTTAGGTTTAGGTTTATGTTTAGTTTATTTTAGGTTTAGGTTTAGGTTTTATTTATTTTAGTTTAGTTGATTTAAGTTTAGGTTTAGCTTTATTTTATTTTTATTTTAGGTTTACATTTTTTAAGTTTAGGGTTTTGGTATTATTTTTATATTATTTTTAGGTTTAGATGTTTATTTAGTTTTTATTTTATTTTATTTTTGGTTTATTTTATTTTTATTTTAGGTTTAGTGTTTATCTTATTTAGGATTTTTTTTAGTTTTGTTAAGGTTTTTATTTATTTTATTTTAGATTAGTTTTTATTTTTTATTTTATATTTTTTTTAGGTTTAGGTTTAGGTTTAAGTTTAAGTTTATGTTTTTATTTTATTTTATTTTTAGGTTTTATTTAGTTTAGATTTAGGTTTTTAGCTTTTTAGGGTTTAGGGTTTATGGCATATGGTTAGTTTAGGGTTTATTATTTAAGGTTTAGGGTTTAGAGTTTAGGGTTTAGGGTTTGGGGTTTGGGGTTTAGGGTTTAGGGTTTAGGGTTTATGGTTGAGGGTTTAGGATTTAGGTTTTAGGGTTTAGGGTTTGGGTTTTAGGCTTTTAGGGTTTAGGGTTTAGTGTTTAGGGCTTAGGGTTTTTAGAGTTTAAGGGTGAAGGTTTAGTGTTTAGGTTTTAGGTTTAGGGTTCAGGTTTTAGTTTAGTGTATAGGGTTTTTATTTTTTTTAATAGAGAATAAATTCATATTCAACATTTCTTCTTTCTGATTTCATCAACCAAGTAACACAAGTTTTATGTAGCGACATAGATAAAATTGAGCATTAGTAAATCAAAACCTTAGATAATTAGAACCATCTCTACTATTAAGACAGTTCCATAAGTAGAAGATCGGATCGGTCATTCTTTAAGGTTAGGTTTAGTTTATTTTAGGTTTTATTTATTTTAGTTTAGTTTATTTTGGTTTAGGTTTAAGTTTATTTTATTTTCTTTATTTTGTTTTTATTTTAAGATTAGGTTTCTTATTTAGTTTAGGGTTTAGGTTTTATTTCTTATTTATTTTTAGGTTTTATTTTTATATTTATTTTTTAGGTTTAGGTTTTTATTTAGTTTTTATTTTGTTTTGTTTTTATTTTATGTTCTGGTTTTTTTATTTTTAGGTTTATTTTGTTTTTAGTTTAGTTTAGGTATTTATTTTATTTTATTTTATTTTATTTTAGATTTTATTTTTTATTTTATTTTATTTTTAGGTTTAGGTTTAGGTTTTAATTTAGGTTTTATTTTATTTTATTTATTTAGGTTTATATTTTTTTTATATTTTATTTTAGGTTTTTAATTTAGGTTTATGTTTTTTAGGTTTTAGGGTTTAGGGTTTAGGGTTTAGGATTTAGGGTTTGGGTTTAAAGCTTAGGGTTTAGGGTTGTATGTTTTAGGGTTTAGGGTTTAGGGTTTAGGTTTTAGGGTTTTAAGGTTTAGGGTTTAGGGTTTAGGGTTATAGGGTTTAGGGTGTAGGCTTTTGGGTTTAGGGTTGTACATATAGGGTTGTAGGTTTAGGATTTAGGGTTTTCGATTTAGGGTTACAATTTTTTTTTGTTTTTTTATTTAGGGTTTATTGTTTAGGGTTTAATATTTGCGGTTAGGTTAGGGTTTAGGGTTGTAGGTTTAGGGTTAGTTTTACGGTTTAGGGTTTAAGGTTTATGGGTTAGGTTTTTTTAAAAAAAAATTAAGAAAATTGATAGGTTTAGGTTTATTTAGATTATTTTTTTTATTTTAGTTTATTTTATTTTTTATTTTTATTTAGGTTTTTTTATTTAGTTTAGGTTATTTATTTTATGTTTATTTATTTTAGTTTAGGTTCTTTAATTTAGTTTATTTTTTAGGTTTAAGTTTAGGTTTTTATTTAATTTTTTAGTTTAGTTTTACTTTTATTTTATTTTATTTTTTAGGTTTAGGTTTTACTTTTTTATTTTTAGTTTTAGGTTTCTATTTTATTTTTTTAGGTTTAGGTCTTAGGTTTTTATTTTAGGCTTATTTTTAGGTTTTATTTTATATTTAGTTTTATTTTATATAGTTAGGTTTTGGTTTAGTTTATTTTTTAGGTTTAGGTTTTATTAATTTTGTTTAGTTTATTTTATTGTGGGGTTAGGTTTATTTTATTTTGTTTATTTAGGTTTAAGTATTGTTTTAGTTTATGGTTTAGGTTTTATTATTTTTTTTTAGGTTTAGTTTTTATGTTTATTTTAATTTTATTTTATTTAGGTTTTTTATTTTTAGTTTTCTTTTATTTTTAGTTTGGCTTAATTTTATTTATTTTAATTTAGTTTAGTTTTATTTTTTTATATTATTTTATTTTTTAGGTTTAGGTTTTTTATTTTATTTTATTATTTTATTTTATTTAGGTTTAGTTTTTTATTTATCAGTTTTAGGTTTTATTTAGTTTAGATTTAGTTTAGGTTTTAGGTTTAGGGTTTAGGATTTAGGCTTTTGGGGATGGGTTTAGGGTTTAGGGTTGTAGGTTTTAGGGTTTAGGGTTTAGGGTGTAGGGTTTAGGGATTAGGGTTTAGGGTTTAATGTTTTGGGGTTTAGGGTGTTGGGTTTAGGGTTTAAGCTTTAGTGTTTAAAGTTTTAGGGTTTTGGGTTTAGGATTTAGGGTTGTAGGTTTCAGGTTTAGGGTTTAAGGTATATGGTTAGTTTTAGGCTCTGGGTTTAGGGTTAGGTTTCTTTATTATTTTATTTTTAAGTAAAGCGGTAGGTTTAGGTTTATTTAGTTTATTTTTTATTTATTTTACTTTTTATTTTATTATTTTATTTTTATTTAGGTTTATTTTTAATTTTATTTTTATTTAGGTTTTTATTTAGTTTTTATTTTATTTTATTTTAGGTTTTTTTATTTTGGGTTTAGTTTTTATTTATTTAGGTTTGTTATTTTTTAGTTTAGTTTAGGTTATTATTTATTTTATATGATTTTAGTTTTTATTTTTCATTTTATTTTCATTTTATGTTTAGGTTTAGATTTAAGTTTAGGCTTAGGGTTTGGTTTAGGTTTTAGTTTGTGTTTTTATTTTATTATATATTATTTTGGTTTAGGTATTTTTATTTATTTTATTTTTAGGTTTTATTTATTTTAGGTTTAGGTTTTTAGCTTTCTAGGGTTTAGGGTCAGTTTAGGTTTTAGGGTTATTTTAAAAAAAATTATGAAATCTGGTAGGTTTAGGTTTATTTTTTATTTATTTATGATTTTTTCTTTATTTTTCTTTAGTTTATTTTAGGTTTATTTATTTTAGTTTAAGTATTTTATTTTAATTTATTTTTAGGTTTAGGTTTAGGTTTTTATTATATTTTTAGTTTAAGGTTTTAGGTTTTTATTTTATTTTATTTTAGGTTTTTTTATTTTGGGTTTAGTTTTTATTTTATTTAGGTTTGTTATTTTTTTAGTTTAGTTTAGGTTATTATTTATTTTATATGATTTTAGTTTTTATTTTTTATTTTATTTTCATTTTATGTTTAGGTTTAGGGTTAGGTTTAGGTTTTAGTTTGTGTTTTATTTTATTTATATTATTTTTGTTTAGGTATTTTATTTATTTATTTTAGGTTTTATTTATTTTAGGTTTATTTTTAGCTTTAGGGTTTATTTTTAGGGTTTAGTTTGTTTTAAAAAATTATAGGTTTAGGTTTATTTTTTATTTATTTATGATTTTTTCTTTATTTTTATTTAGTTTATTTTAGGTTTATTTATTTTAGTTTAAGTATTTTATTTTAATTTATTTTTAGGTTTAGGTTTAGGTTTTTAATATTTTTTTAGTTTTAGGTTTTAGGTTTTATTTTTTAGTTTAGGTGTAGGTTTATATTTAGTTTTTTTATTTTATATAGTTTAGGGTTTTGGTTTAGTTTATTTTAGGTATCGATTTAGGTTTTATTTATTTTAGTTTAGTTTATTTTAGTGTAGGGTTAGGTTTATTTTATTTTATTTATCAACGTTTAGGTTTTTTTTAGTTTATGGTTTAGGTTTTATTTTTTTTTTATTTTTAGGTTTAGTTTTTATGTTTACTTTTATTTTTTATTTTATGTAGGTTTTTTATTTTTGGGTTTATTGTATTTTTTTGTTTGGCTTAAGATTTTATTTATTTAATTTAGTTTAGTTTAGGTTATTATTTATTTTATATTATTTTAGCTTTTATTTCTTATTTTATTTTCATTTTAGGTTTAAGTTTAAGTTTAGGTTTAGGTTCAGGGTTAGGTTTAGGTTTTAGTTTGTGTTTTTATTTTCTTTTATATTATTTTGGTTTAGGTATTTTTATTTATTTTATTTTTAGGTTTTATTTATTTTAGGTTTAGGTTTTTAGCTTTCTAGGGTTTAGGGTCAGTTTAGGGTTTAGGGTTTATTTTAAAAAAATTAAGAAAACTGGTAGGTTTAGGTTTATTTTTTATTTATTTATTATTTTTCTTTATTTTTATTTAGTTTATTTTAGGTTTATTTATTTAGTTTAGGTATTTTATTTTAATTTATTTTTAGGTTAGGTTTAGGTTTTTATTATTTTTTTAGTTTTAGGTTTTAGGTTTTTTTTTAGGCTTATTTTTAGGTTTTATTTTTTAGTTTAGGTGTAGGTTTAAATTTAGCTTTTTTTTATTTTATATAGTTTAGGGTTTTGGTTTAGTTTATCTTAGGTATCGATTTAGGTTTTATTTATTTTAGTTTAGTTAATTTTAGTGTAGGGTTAGGCTTATTTTATTTTATTTATTAACATTTAGGTTTTTTTAAGTTTATGGTTTAGGTTTTATTTTTTATTTATTTTTAGGTTTAGTTTTATGTTTATTTTTATTTTTTATTTTATGTAGGTTTTTTATTTTTTTGGTTTATTGTATTTTTTAGTTTCGCTTAGGATTTTATTTATTTTAATTTAGTTTGGTTTAGGTTTAGTTTAGGTTTTTATTTATTTTATTATTTTATTTTATTTAAGTTTAGGTTTTTTAATTTATTTTATTTTATTTTTAGGTTTTATTTAGTTTAGGCTTTGGTGTTTAGGTTTTTAGGGTTTAGGGATTAGGGTGTAGGCTTTAGGGTTTGGGGATTAGGGTTTAGGGTTTAAGGTTGTTGGTTTTAGGGTTTTGACTTTAAGTTTTTGAGTTTAGGGTTTAGGGTTTAATGTTTTAGGTTTATTTTGGGGTTTAGGGTTGTTTAGGGTTTAAGTGGGGTTTAGGGTTTAGGATTTAGGTTTTGGTTTAGTTTAGGGTTTAGGGTTGAGGTTAGTTTAGCCTGGGTTTAGGTTAGGTTTCTTTATTATTTTATTATTTTTTATTTCTTTAAATTAAGTAAACCGTAAGTTTAGGTTTATTTAGTTTGTTTTTTTATTTATTTTACTTTATTTTATTTTTATTTTTTATTTAGGTATATTTTATTTTTTTATTTAAGTTTTATTTAGTTTTATTTATTTTATTTTAGGTTTATTTTATTTTTTTATTTAAGGTTTAGTTTTATTTAGGTTTATTATTTTTTAGTTTAGTTTAAGTTATTATTTATTTTATTTTATTTTATTTTTTATTTTTTATTTTATTTTAATTTTAGGTTTAGGTTTAGGTTTAGGTTTAGGGTTAGGTTTAGGTTTTAGTTTGTGTTTTTAGTTTATTTGATTTTATTTATATTATTTTGCTTTATGTAATTATATTTATTTTATTTTTAGGGCTTATTTATTTTAGGTTTAGGTTTTTAGCTTTCTAGGGTTTAAGGTTTAAGGTTTAGGGTTAGTTTAGGGTTTAGGATTTAGGGTTTAGGGCTTTAGGTTTAAGGTTTAGGATTTAGGATTTAGGATTTAGGGTTTAGGGTTTAAGATTTTTTAAAAAAAAATTAAGGAAACTGGTAGGTTTAGGTTTATTTTTTCTATTTATGGCTTTTTCTTTATTTTTATTTAGTTTAATTTATTTTTATTTATTTTAGTTTTGTTTTTTTATTTTAATTTACTTTTTGGTTTAGGTTTAGGTTTTTATTATTTTTTTAATTTTAAGTTTTAGGTTTTTATTTTAGGCTTATTTTTAGGTTTTATTTTTTAGTTTAGGTTTAGGTTTATATTTAGTTTTTATTTTATTTTATATAGTTTAGGGTTTTGGTTTAGTTTATTTTAGGTATTGATTTAGGATTTATTTATTTTAGTTTAGTTTATTTTAGTGTAGGGTTAGGTTTATTTTATTTTATTTATTTACGTTTAGGTTTTTTTTAGTTTATGGTTTAGGTTTTATTTTTTATTTATTTTTAAGTATAGTTTTATGTTTATTTTTTATTTTTATTTTATTTGGGTTTATTTTTTAGGTTTATTGTATTTTTTTAGTTTTCCTTAAGATTTTATTTATTTTAATTTAGTTTAGTTTTATTTTTATATTAATTTATTTTTATTTTTAGGTTTAGGTTTTAGTTTAGGTTTTTATTTTATTTTATTATTTTATTTTATTTAGGTTTAGGTTTTTTTATTTATTTTATTTTTAGGTTTTATTTAGTTTAGGTTTTGGTGTTTAGGTTTTTAGGGTTTAGGGTTTAGGGTTTAGGGTTTAGGGTTTAGGCTTTAGTGTTTGGGGATTAGGGTTTAGGGTTTAAGGTTGTAGGTTTTAAGGTTTTGGGTTTAGGGTTTAGGGTTTAGGGTTTAGTGTTTTAGGGTTTTGGGTGTAGGGTTTAGGGTTTTAGGTTTTAGGGTTTAGGGTTTAGGATTTAGGTTTGTAGGTTTCGGGTTTAGGGTTAGTTTTAGGGTCTAGGATTTAGGGTTAAGTTTCTTTATTATATTTATTATTCCTATTTTTTAAAAAAATTAAGTAAACTCGTAGGTTTAGGTTTATTTAGTTTATTTTTTATTTATTTTACTTTATTTTCTTTTTTTATTTTTATTTAGGTATATTTTTATTTTTATTTTTATTTAAGTTTTTATTTAGTTTTTATTTTATTTTATTTGAGGTTTATTTTATTTTTATTTTAGGTTTAGTTTTTATTTATTTAGGTTTGTTATTTTTTAGTTTAGTTTAAGTTATTATTTATTTTATTTTATTTTAGTTTTAATTTTTTATTTTATTTTAATTTTAGGTTTAGGTTTAGGTTAAGGGTTATGTTTTGGTTTTAGTTTGTGTTTTTATTTTATTTGATTTTATTTATATTATTTTGGTTTATGTACTTATATTTATTTTATTTTCAGGGCTTATTTATTTTAGGATTAGGTTTTTAGCTTTCTAGGGTTTAATGTTTAGGGTTTAGGGTTAGTTTAGGGTTTAGGGTTTAGGGTTTAGGGCTGTAGGTTTAGGGTTTAGGATTTAGGATTTAGGGTTTAGGGTTTAGGGTTTTTTAAAAAATTAAGAAAAGTGGTAGGTTTAGGTTTATTTTTTTTATTTATGGTTTTTTCATTTTTTTTATTTAGTTTATTTTAGGTTTATTTATTTTAGTTTATGTTTTTTATTTTAATTTTTTTTAGGTTTAAGTTTAGGTTTTTATTATTTTTTTAATTTTTGGTTTTAAGTTTTTATTTTAGGCTTATTTTTAGGTTTTATTTTTTAGTTTAGGTTTAGGTTTATATTTAGTTTTTTTTTATTTTATATAGTTTAGGGTTTTGGTTTAGTTTATTTTAGGTATCGATTTAGGTTTTATTTTTAATTTATTTTATTTTAGTATAGGGTTAGGTTTATTTTATTTTTTTATTTACACTTAGGTTTTTTCTTTAGTTTATGGTTTAGGTTTTATTTTTTATTTATTTTTAGGTATAGTTTTTATGTTTATTTTTATTTTTATTTCATTTAGGTTTTTATTTTTAGGTTTATATTTTTTAGTTTTCATTAGGATTTTATT
Organism: Cymbidium sinense; assembly: GCA_021442155.1. Taxonomy (NCBI): domain Eukaryota; kingdom Viridiplantae; phylum Streptophyta; class Magnoliopsida; order Asparagales; family Orchidaceae; genus Cymbidium; species Cymbidium sinense. The sequence continues at coordinate 66,281 of JAKCPB010000425.1, forward strand.
TATTTTAATTTAGTTTAGTTTTTTTAATATTATATTATTTTTATTGTTAGGTTTAGGTTTAGGTTTAGGTTTTAGTTTAGGTTTTTATTTTATTTTTTTATTTTATTTTATTTAGGTTTAGGTTTTTTTATTTATTTTATTTTAGATATTCTGCCATCAACTACCCAAGGGAAAATGGCTTAGCAGAAGCCTTCAATAAAACTCTCATCCAAATACTAAAAAATACACTCGATAATAATAAGAGATAGTGGCATGAGAAGTTATTTGAAGCCTTGTGGGCTTACCACACCAACTCAATTTTCTCCTTTCTCCTTAGTGTATGGGTCTAAAGCTGTTCTACCATTAGAAGTCCAACTCCCATCACTAAGGATAGTTATGGGTAGTAGGATCACAATAGAGTAGAATGCTAAGTTGTGGTTAGAAGAGCTTGAAGGTTTAGAGGAGAGATGCCTACGAGTATGCCCAATTCAAAAGTTGTACAAAGCTAAAATGATTCAAGCTCACAACATATTGGTCCATCCTAGAGCTATTCAAGTAGGAGAGCTTACTTTAGTTCTAAGGAGACAAATTATTGTTCGTCGTAAGATGGGAGGCAAGTTGGAACCCACTTGGGAAGGCCCTTTTGCCATAGAGAAGGCCTACCAAGGAGGATCTTATTAGCATATTTATCAGAAGAGAGAGTGTCCAATGCTTCCAATCAATTGGCTCCACTTAAAGAAATATTATAAATTATGTTTGAAAATAATCATAATCAATGAAAATTCCATTTCAAATTCAATCTCTTCCATGTTGAAAGTATTCTTGTTTGTGAATCAGCCACGATGTGTTTAAGGTTAGTGTAAGGAACTCGAGCAGTGTCCTATCCTTTACTGACACAAAACAAATAAAAACTACACACAAACATACAAGATAAACACATATATTTTGTCTTGAGCTACTCTGAGTTAAGATAACGCCCCTAGCGACACTCACTCAGTAGTTGCTCTAGGTCAGGCTGATGAGCTACCCTACTAGTGTGTCACCCCAGTGGTCTTCTTGCTTTAATGGATGTAAGTATGCTACGCTTTACTTCCTTACGTGGATGCTACACACCAATAAGAACTTTATTAATTTGGTTGGCCTTATTGTGTGGTCAGTAAGCTACCTCATGTTGGCTTCATTTAATAGGATGTGGGTCTGCTACGTATTATTCTTGGATTAGCCTTCATACACTAATTGGGTTGAGTATATTTGAGGTTTAGGATAAGTCACCTAGTGGCTCCTTCCCTCCTGATTACTTCAAGTCTTGGTCCAGTCCTTCCTCGGGGCTCCCCGCTTAGCAGTCTTTCTAGGTTAGATAACATTTGTCCCACTACTGACAGACTATTCTGATGAGCAGTTAGGCTTGGAAAGTTGTAAGCCTACACACTTTCTTTTCAGATTGATCATTACATACCAACGGGCACCTTAGGTTGATTTGATCTCACTATGCTGATGGATACACAACTCATACTGATGGATTCACCTTAGGTTGGTTGGTTCTTGCACCTTAGGATACACCACTCATGGCATATGTAAGTCGACTACACTTTCTCCTTAAGTTGGCCCTATAGGCTTTCTTTTAGGGCTCAAGATAATTATGCACTTCCCATGTGGGCACTATATTTGGATCACATTCTTTGTAATTCCATTTAGACACTACCTAGGTTACTATCAGATTGGACAGTTCCCCTTTTCGAGTAACCACCCTTATGGTTGGAGCATCTGTCCTCCCATGGTCCAGTAAATCTGAGATAGGTCAAGGTTGACATAACCCCTTCTTTGTGTGGTCCATCACACACCAACAAGGTCCATGTAAATATATAAATAAAAAATATATTCACTTATGGATTAGGAGGACACTCCTAGCATTGCCTTTTCCCAAGAATGTATCTTATCTGTAGGGCAGTGTTAGCAAAACTCCCTATAAGAATTGCCTGATAACTGTTGAGTTGATATAAGTCCTTAAAGACATTCACTCATTAGTTGCCCCTAAGTCTGGTTCAATTTGTTGTGCTACCAATAAGTTATCCTAGTTGTTGTTCCTTACTTTAGAAGATGTAAGTCTGTTATACCTTCTTTCTAGCACAACCATTACACACTGAAAGACAACCCCTTAGGTTGGCTAGCTCTATCCCATGGCCAATAGACTATCCCTTTGGATTTAATAGGACAAGTCTGATATAACCCCTTCTCAGTGGGTCCATCTCATACCAACATGGTCCATAAATTAAATCTATTAAATTTCACTAAGCTCCATCCCTAGCGGATATGCCCTCAATTCGAAATCAAACTGAACCAAACAAACCATATTAAATCACATGATATTAAGATAAAATTAATCCTAACTACTTTTGAGTTGACATAAGTCCTCAATGACATTCACTCAGTAGTCGGCGTTTGATTTGTTGTGCATCCAATGTCACTAGTGGTTATTCCTCACTTTGGAAGATGTAAAATTGTTACACCTTCTTCCTAGCATAGCCATTGCATACCAAAAGGCAACCCCTTAGGTTGGCTAGCTCTACCCTGCAATCGGTAGGCTATCCTTTTGGATTTGTAAACCAGAGGTCCATAGATTAACTCCAGATTAAATTAAACCCAATCTAATTTTTCCCAATGGAGTTAAATCACACCCTTCTCCTTAGTGGAGCCCCAAATCATATATAAATAAGTCAAGCAAAATAATCAAATCTAAAAAAAAACCTCCCCGATGGATCCAAATTAAGCCAACTCCTCAATAGAGTCTAAATCAAAGAAATCCAACCAAACTCTTATCCCTAGTGGATAAATCCCCAAACAAATCAATGAAATCAAAGTCAAATCCCAATCCCCAGTGGATAGCCCAAACCTGCTTCCCTAGTGGAAGGTTCATAAACCTGATCCCTAGAAGACTCGAGCCCATATCTCTAGCAGATATGCCTCCACATCAATTAAATTAAAATAAATTAAGGTTGATTCAATCTTAATCCCCATTGGATTATAGATTCTTATCCCAAGTGGATTTTCTTTCCATAAATCTTATAATCAAATCAAATTTAAACCTTATCCCCAGAAGATTTTCTTCTTCTATGCCCTCGACATAGACCCCTCACATGTCATGTCCAATGCATGTGTGATCCCATAGCAGATCTCCTTCCATGTCCTTGCCTTTGAATTCTCATCAAATCTTATTTTTTCTCTTATGCACACCATTAATACTTCAACTAAAAGTCTAACAATGTATTCATTCAAATTACATCATCTTAACATTATAATCAACATTTTATGATTTGTGATGGTGCATCAAACTAACTATACAATATCATGCTAAACATATTATAGTGTGAATTAACACACTATATTATATTATAATATATGATGTTATATTATAATTTGCTATAATATAATATATTATCTAACATTGCATCTCATTCTAACATTGCATCTCATTAGAATAACTTAAGAGGAACAAATAACAAAATTTTCTTAAAATATGAATAATGTTCATTTGGGATGTAAAATTGGTATGTTTCTATTAGAAATTGTACAAAATAGCATAATTTTGGTGTTGCTTCTTGGTTTGTGCCATGAATTTGGCCAAATTCTTCCATCTCAACCTTCAAATTAACAATTTTATGAGTTTTGACCTAATGTTTTATAACGAATGTAAAACATACTAAAATGTACAATAACATTTAGTAACACACCACCACATTCATATATATGTGAAGTTAGATTTTTATGTACATTATATTTTTATATGCTTTCATATAATAAATTATCTTACATTACACCTTAAAATGAATCAGTTTAAGTAAGAAATTTATAAAATTTAGTTGAAAAATGAATTGGATCCATTCTTTTGATTAAATGACACATTTTACCCCAATGTTGTTCCCTAAACATTACCTTAAATTTGGCCAAATCCCATGATCTCATTAAATTAGTATTTTTTATAAATTATACCACAAACTCTATTACATCATACTATAACAAACTAAAATATGGTAAACAACAAGTAGTAACACAATAGTATGCTATAATGCGATGCTACACTATGTTATGGCATCCTATATCATTACACTATTACATAATATATTATATTATATTCCATATTGGACTATCATAAATAGTGAATCATGCTTATTATGAATTTGGCCAAATTCTACCATTTTAAAGTCAAGTCAATATTTTATAAATAATGCTGTGTAGGCTCGAATTGCATGATTGTAAAATACTAAAATAATTTAAAATGCGTAGAACAATATATTATGATATATGATGTTATACTATGATATAACATATAAAAGTTATTTTGAACATAAAATCTTGCTTTTTAGACTACAAGTTGCGTAGCACACCTTTGGTACAATAACCTAATTCCCACTTCAAATTTCACAAATTTCATCTTCTGATTTATTTAATCAATATTTTTATGATTTATATTAATATAGACTATAGGGTAGAATAGCATAATACACTAAAACATTTCAAAACTTTATATAACATCCAAAAACACATAATTACATGCTCAAATATATGATGATACATTATACTATAATATATGATTATATAATATGATTTCGGGTTAATGCTTAAGGTATTCAAATATCTAATAATCAAGGGAAAGTCTCTTGAAGAAATTTTCTTTAGCTATCATAACTATGTTAGGATTAGGTCATTCTTTAGATTTACTCTTAATGACATCTTTATTAAAAGGTTTAGGGTTTAGGGTTTAGGGTTAGTTTAGGGGTTATGGTTTAGGGTTTAGAGTTTGGGGTTTAGGTTTAGGGTTTAGGATTGTAGGTTTTAGGGTTTATGGTTTATGGTTTTAGGGTTTAGGGTTTAGAGTTTAGGATTTAGCATTTAGGGTTTTTAAGGTTTAGGGTTTAGGGTTTTCATTTTAGGTTTAGGGTTTCAATTTTGGTTTAGGGTTTCAATTTTAGTTTATGGTTTAAGGTTTAGAATTTAAGGTTTTTTTTAATAGAGAAAAAATTCAGATTCAACATTTCTACTGAGACACAAGCGACGACATAGATAAAAAATGAGCACACATAGAGCAAATCAAAAATCATAGATAAGTATAACCGTCTCTATTATAATGACACAATTTCACAAGTAGAAGATCAGATCAACTGTTCTTCAGTTTCTCTAGTTTCCATCAGAACCAACCCCACCTCTTGAGTAGTAGGATCCTCCGTCGTATCCCTGATCTCTCGCTCTGCCACCACCATAGCTGTAACCTTCATCGCTTCTCCTGCCTCCATAACCATCGACCACCACCTCCATATCCCCAAACACCTCCAAGTCCCCCACCACCACTGCAATAATTGCCGCCTCCACCTTCACCTCCACCACTAGATCTTGATTAAGCCAAGGTGACAGTGATGTTCCTACCATGAAGGTTCTACCCAATCTTAGGGTTTAGGGTTTATGGTTGGTTTAATATTTTGAGCTGAGGGTTTATGGTTTAGGATTTTAGGTTTTAGGGTTTAAGGTTAGGTTGTGTGGTTTTAGGGTTTAAGGCTTAGGGGTGGGTTTAGGGTTTGTTAGGGTTTTGGGTTTTAGTTTAGGGTTTAGGGTTTAGGGTTTAGTGGTTTAGGGTTTAGTTTAGGGTAGGTTTAGGTTTAGTGTTTAGGGTTAGTCTTAGAGTTTAAGCTTTAGGGTTTAGGGTTATGGTTTTTTTATATAAATATAAGTAAATTGGTAGGTTTAGGTTTATTTAGTTTATTTATTATTTATTTGAGTTTATTTTAATTTTAATTTTTATTTACTTTAGTTTTTTTTTAAGTTTATTTATTTTGGTTTAGGTTTTTTATTTTAGATTATCTTTTAGGTTTAGGTTTATTTTTTAGTTGAGTTTTATTTTCTTTTTTTTTTTTTTGCACTAAGTTTTATTTTCTATTTTTAGGTTTAGGTTTTGGTTTTTATTTTATTTTTTTAGGTTTAAGTTTAGGTTTTTATTTTAGGTGTATTTTTAGGCTTTATTTTTTTGTTTAGGTTTTGATTTATTTTTAGTTTATTTTATTTTATTTAGCTTAGGCTTAAGCTTAGTTTATTTTAGGTTTTATTTATTTTAGTTTAGTCTTTGATTTATTTTTTTTATTTATTTGATTTTTAATTTTAGGTTTAGCTTCTTTATTAATTTTTAGGTTTTATTTTTAGGTTCATATTTTAGGTTTAGGCTTTTATTTAGTTTTTAATTTATTTTATTTTAGGTTTATTTTATTTTTATTTTATGTTTAGTTTTTATTTTATTTATGTTTTTTATTCTTCAATTTATTTTATTTTTTTTAGTTTTTTCTTTTATTTTATTTTAGGTTTTTTTTAGGTTTAGTTTAGGTTTTAGTTTTTTTATTTTATTTTAATTTTTTTCTTTATATTTAGGTTTAGGTTTATTTATTTATTTTATTATTAGGTTATATTTAGTTTAAGTTTATATTTTAGGTTTTAGGGTTTGGGGTTTAGTTTTTGGTTTGTTTAGTACCATAGGATGGTTAGGGTTTAGGGAGTTTGTGTTTTTGAGGTTTAAGGAGGGTCAGTGGTGGTATATGCTTAGGGTTTAGGTTTTAGGTTTAGGGTTGGTCATCAGTAGGGAGGATCAGTGGGGTTTTAGGATTTAGCCATGGAGAAGTTAGTGGCCTTTTAGGGTTTTAGGTTAAGGCCCAGGATTTAAGGTTTAGGTGTAGTACTAGGCCTTAGTTTTAAGTGTGGCTCAGGTCAGGCTCAGGTTTAGATTTATATGGTTTAGTGGTAGTGGGAGGCCCAGGGGCCTGGTAGGGTAAGTGAAGTGGTAGGGTTGGTAGCATTTAGTTAGGATTTAGGTTTAGGGTTTAGGTGGTTAGGGGTTTTATTTAAATTAAACCCAAGATAGATTATAGTTTAGTGTAGTTTAGTTTATTTAGGTTTAGGTTTATTTATTTTAGTTTAGGTTTAGATTTATTTTATTTTTATTTTAGGTTTAGGTTTTTTTTTTAAGTTTAAGGTTTAGGTTTTTTATTGATTTATTTTCATGTTTTATTTTTAAGTTTATTCTTTAGGTTTAGATTTTCATTTAATTTTTATTTTATTTTTCTTTATTTTATTTATTTTAGGTTTAGTTTTATTTTATTTAGGTTTTAATTTTTTAGTTTAGGTTTTTATTTTTTTATTTTTTAATTTTTATTTTAAATTTTTTTTATTATTTAGAGGTTTAGGTTTGATTTTAGTTTAGTTTTATTTTATTTATATATTTTATTTTATTTTATTATTTTATGTTTTGTTTATTTTATTTTAGGTTTTTTTTAGTTTAGTTTAGTTTTATTTTAGTTTAGTGTTTAGGGTTTAGGGTTAGTTGAGGGGTTTAAGGTTTAGGGTTTCATTTATTGGGTTTAGTTAAGGGTTTATGGTTTGGCTTTAGGGTTTAGTGATTAGAGTTTAGGTTTTAGGGTTTATTTAGGGTTTTATTTATGGTTTAGTTTTGGGTTAAGGGATTTGTGGTTTAGGTTTAGGTCTAGGGTTGTTTTAGTTTAGTGTTTAGGGTTTTATTTTTTTAATAATGAACAAATATAACATTTCTTCTATTGATTTCCAATCAAGTACACCAAGTTTTCTAAGACATTTGATAACATAGATCAAAAATGAGCAATAAAGAAAATCTAAAACACTAGATTACTAGAACTATCTCTATTGTAAAGATAGTTCCATATGTAGCAGATCAGATCGGTTGTTCTTCAATTTCTCTTGTTCCCTTTAGAACCCCAGCTCGAGTAGCGTGACCATCATCCCATGATCTCTCACTCCCACACCACCACTGTAACCTTCATTGCTCCTTATACTTCCCACCACCTCCATATCACCCTAGATCCCCCACTCCTACTTGTTGCCTTTGCCTTCACCTCAGGATCTAGACTAAGCTCTGCTGACGGTGATGTTCTACCATCAAGGTTCTCCCATTCTATTTAGGTTTAGGTTTAAGCTTATTAAGTTTTTAGGTAATAAATTTATTTTTTAATTTATTTAGTTACTTTAGGTTTAGGTTTAGTAGGTTGGTTAGGGTTTAGTTTAGGGTTTTAGGGTTATTTAGGGTTTAGTGTAGGGTTTAGTGGGTTTAGGATTTATGCTTGTAAGATTTGGTTAAGGATTAGGTTTAGGGTTTTGGTTTGGGTTTATATGTTTTTTTAGTTTTTAGTAGTTTTTTTAGGTTAGTTTGAGATTTAGTTTATGACTTTTTAAATTAAGTTTCACAATCATTTTAGTAGATACTATGGATGCCATACATTTTTTAAGAGGTTTGATGGAGAAGTATAGAGAAAAGGAGGATTTATATGATTTTATTGATTTAGTTTTATGATAAAGTTTCAAGAGATGTTCTTTGGAGAGTTCTAGAACGAAAGTAGTTAATATTGGTTATATTCAAGTCATTAAGGTTATGTATACTAGAGCTGTTACTTGTGTCCAAACACAAGGAAGATTAATAAAATATTTTCTCATTTCAATTAGATTACATCATGGATCAGCTTTTAAGTCCTTATCTTTTTTCTTTAGTTATGGATGTTCTTACTAGGCATTATAGGAAGATGTACCTTGGTGTATGCTTTTTGCTGATGACATTCTTCTTGTTGATAAGACTAGAGAGGGAGTCCAAGAGAAATTGAATTATGGAGGTCAACATTAGTCTAAAGGTTTTCATTTTAAGAGATCTAAACCGAATATATGGAGTGTAATTTTATTGTAGTTCTAGTGGTAGTGTTGTGACATTAGGTGAACAAGTCATTAATAAGAGTTTTATCTGATATTTAGGCTCTATTGTTCAAAATGATGGTGAAATAGATGGAGATGTTATTAGTAGAATTCAAGTTGGATGGTTGAAGTGGAAGAATGCATCTAGCTTGTTGTGTGATCGAAAAGTTCCACTTAAACTTAAGGGAAATTTTTATAAGATAGTGGTAAGATTGCAATGACTTATGGTGCAAAATGTTGGCCAATAAAAGAGAAGCATAAGACTAAGTTAAGTGTTACAGAGATGAGGATACTCAGATGGATGAGTGGCTTTAGATAAAATGTGAAATGAGTATGTTCGAGAAAAATTGAGAGTTTAATATTAGAGAGTTTTAGATGGTTTGGCCACATAAAGCATTGTCTGATGACCCTAGGAGAGTAGGTGCATTAGATTTGCCTTATGTTAAGAAAGGTAGAGGTAGACCTAAAAGATTCTTTAAGATGTATAAACCTTTAGTATACTTGAATTAAATGAGAATTTGACACATAATAGGACACAATGGAGAAGGATTCATAGACCATTTAGTGGGATAAAGGCTTGTTTTTGTTGGTAAGTAAACGGAAGGTTTATGTTTATTTAGTTTATGGTTTAAGGTTTAAGGTTTATTTAGATTTAGGATTTTAAAAATAATTATATAAGTTAGTTTATTTAGTTTATTTTTTATTTCTATTAGTTTATTTTATTTTATTATTTTATTTAGGTTTATTTTTTATCTTTATGTAGTTTAGTTTATTTATTTTAGGTATATTTATTTTATTTTAGGTTTTTTATTTTCATTTAGGGTAGACGATTGTATGGTTTTGAATATAGTGAAAAATATTTGCAGATCTGGTGCTGTTAATTAAGCAAGGGTTCCCACATTATGGATGGATGTGGACAAAGAAGTCACAAAACTAGAATTAGGTTAGATCTTGGAATATTACTCTTACAAGTAAATTAATGGAATTAATAGATATTATGGTTCATAGAAAGATAAATATTTTATGTGTTCAAGAAACTAAATGATTTAGAAGGCCAAGGAGATTGATAGTTTAGGTTTTAAACTTTGGTATTCGTAAGTCAAACTAGAAATGGTAGGTGTGATTATAGATAAAAGTTTGAAGGATAATGTTATAAATATTAATAGATGTGGAGATAGAATTATAGCTTTAAAGATTATTGTTCATACTAAGATTATCAATATTATAAGTGTCTATGCTCCTCAAGTAGGTTTGGAGGAAAGCACAAAAGAGAATTTTTGGAATGAATTAGAGGGATTAATACAAAAGACACCTCTTGAAGAAAAAGTATTTATTGAGGAGATTTAAATGGACATGTTGGTAGAGTGGTAAAAGTATTCATGGTGTTTATGGATTTGGAGTGAGTAATGAAGAAGGTAGGACTATATTAGATTCTGCTTTAGCTTATAATTTTGTAGTTGCTAACACTTTATTTAAGAAAAGAGATGACCATATTATTACTTATAAAAATGGATCTTGTAAAATATAGATTGATTATTTTCTGATAAGAAAAATAGATCGTTTAGATTGTAAAGATTGCAAGGTCATTCCAAGTAAAAATCTAAGTACCCAACATTGATTGTTAGTCTTAGATTTCAAGTTGAAAGGTTGTAAGAGAAAAAAATAAACCAAATTATTGTCCTAAAATTAAATGGGGACACTTAAAGAACACAAATAAAAATATTTTTAAGAGCAAGCTACAAGAGATTAGAATTTGGGATGTTCATGAGGAAGATAACATTATGTGGGAAAAATAGCAAGTGAAATTAAGCAAGTTGCTAAAGATGTGCTTGGAGAATCAAAAGGAAAAGCTTCTTTTAATAAGAATAGTTGGTGGTGGAGTCAGAGTGTGCAAGAAAAGTTAAAAAATAAAAAGTATTGTTATAAAACTTAGTTTATATGTAAAAACTCAGAGAATTGGGAAAGATATAAAGTGGCATGTAGAGATTCTAAGAAAGCAGTATATGATACAAAAAATTTAGCTTTTAGTGATTTATACAATAGATTAGATACCATAAGGTGAAAGATGTATGTATAAGTTAGCCAACCAAAGAGATAGGAGAAGTAAAGACATAGTTCAAGTATTAAGGATGAAAATAATAAAATGCTTTTTTTAGAAAATGATATTGAAAATAGGTGGATGAGGTGTTTTGATAAACTTTTTAATGAAGTATCTTAAAGTAGGATTTATTTTAACAACTTTAATACCCTAAACAAAACTAGAGAATTTCATTTTTATCATCGTATTAGTAAATCTAAAGTTAGTGAAGCTTTAAAGAAATTGAAATGTAGGACCGATAATATTCCAATAGAAGTGTGGAAATGTTTAGAGATCAAGAATTTCTTAGCTTACAAATCTTTTAATGTCATTTTAAAGACTAAAAGATGATGAGTGGAGAAAGAGTTTGTTGGTTCCTATATTTAAGAATAAAGGTGATGCACATGAGTGTGCATTTATAGAGGAATTAAGTTAATGTGCCATACATTAAAATTATGGGAGACAGTAATTGAGCATAGGTTATGATGTGATACAAAAGTTTCTCACAATTAGTTTGGTTTCATACTAGGTAGATCTACTATGGATACTATACATTTGTTAAGGGGTTTTATGGAGAAGCATAGAGAAAGTAAGGAGGATCTACATATGATATTTATTGATTTAAAGAAAGCTGATGATAAAGTTTCAAGAGATGTTCTTTGGAGAGTTCTAGAATAGAAAGGAGTAAATATTGGTTATATTCAAGCCATTAAGGATATGTATACTAGTCACTTGTCCAAACACAAGGAGGATTGACAAAATATTATCCTATTTCAGTTGGATTACATCAAGGATCTTTAAGCCCTTATCTTTTTACTTTAGTTATGGATGTTCTTACTACGCATTTACAAGAAGATGTACCTTGGTGTATGCTTTTGTTGACATTCTTCTTTTGATAAGACTAGAGGGAGTCCAACAAAAACTTGAATTATGGAGGCCAACTCTAAAGTCTAAAGGTTTTTGTTTAAGTAGATCTAAAATTGAATATATGGAGTGTAATTTTAGTTGTAGAAGTTCTAATGATAGTGTTGTGACATTAGGTAAACAAGTCATTAATAAGAGTGAGCATTTCAGATATTTAGGCTTTATTGTTCAAAATGATGGTGAAATAGATGGAGATGTTATTAGTAGAATTCAAGTTGGATAGTGGAGGAATGCTAGCCTATTATGAGATAGAAAAGTTCCACTTAAACTTAAGGTAAAATTTTATAAGATGGTGGTAAGACCGAATGACTTATGGTGCGTATGGCCAATAAAAGAGAAGCATAAGACTAAGTTAAGTGTTACAGAAATGAGGATCCTTAGGTGGATGAGTGGCTTTACTCTTAGAGATAGACTACAAAATGAGTATATTCGGGAAAAAGATGGAGTAGCTCAGTGGTAGATAAGAGAAGAGCCTGATGGTTTGGCTACATAAAGGATCCCAATGTTAAGAAGAGTAGATGCATTAGATTTGCCTAAGAAGAGGAGACCTCCTGGTTAAGATGTATAAAAATGATCTTAGTATACAATTTAAATGAGAATTTGACACAATAGACATAATGGAGATGAAGGATTCATGTAGCCGACCCCACCTAGTGGGATTAAGGCTTGTTTTTGTTGTTAGTTTATCTTATTTTATGTTTAAGTTTATTTTATTTTTATTTTAGGTTTAGTTTTTTTTAGATTAGGGTTTAGGTTTTATTTTTTATTTATTTTTAGCTTTATTTTTTAGTTTAGGTTTTTATTTAGTTTTCTTTAATTATATTTTAGGTTTATTTTATATTTATTTTAGGTTTCATTATTATTTTATTTTGGCTTTTAAATTTTTTTAGTTTATTTTAGATTTTTATTTATTTTATTTTAATTTAGTTTTTTATTTTTTATTTAAATTTTTTTAGGTTTAGGTTTAGGTTTAGCTTTTAGTTATGTTTTTATATTATTTTATTTTTTCATTTTATTTTTGTTTATGTTTTATTAATTTATTTTAGTTTATTTAGTTTAGGTTTAGGTTTTAGCTTTTAGGGTTTAGGGTTTAGGTTTTAAGTTTTATTTTAGTTTACTTTTAGGTTTTATTTTAAATTTAGTTTAAGTTTATTTTTAGTTTATCTATTTTATATAGTTTAGATTAGTTTAATATAATTTAGGTTTAGGTTTAGATTTTATTTATCTAGTTTAGTTTATTTTAATCTTGGTTTAGGTCATTTTGTTTATTTATTATAGTTTCTTTTATTTTAGTGGTTTTATTTATTTTTTATTGGTTTTATTTTTGGTTTATTTTGTAGTTTATATTTTATCTTTATTTTTTTTTATTTTATGATAAGTTTTATTTTATTTAGTTTTATTAAGTTAATTTTATTTTTTTAGTTTAGTTTAGATCTTTATTTTATTTTATTTTATTTTATTTTATTTATTTTATTTTATTTTAGGTTTAAATTAAGCAGTTTATTTTTTATTTAGGTAGGTTTTTTAATTATTAATTAGTTTTATTTTGTAGGTTAGTTTTTTTAAGGTTGTAGGTAGTTAGAGTCAGGGTCAGTGTTTCCTGCCTTTAGCATGGTAAGATTTTTATGGTTTTAGTTTAGGATTAAGTTTAGGTTTGTTTGGGTTGGAGTTTGGGTATTATTGGGTAGATTTAAAGTTTAGGGTTTATTTAAGGTTTAGGCTCATGATTTAAGGTTCAAGGTTTATGGTTTTTTTAGTTTAGTTTTTGGTTTATTTTTTTAACATAGAATAAATTCATATTTAACATTTCTTCTTTTGATTTCATCCCAAGTATTAAGTTTTCTAAGACACAAGCATGACATAGATAAAATGAGCTAGCAAATCAAATGCTCTAGATAATAAACTATCTCATAAAGACATAGTTCCATAAGTAGTAGATCGATTGACGCTCTTAGTTTCTCTAGTTCCATCAAAACCACCTCTCAAGTAGCAAGATCCACCATCATATCATCTCTTCCACCACCACCACCTGTAACCTCCATCTTCCCTCCTCACCTCCATAACAACCATTGCTCACACCACCTCCATATCAACTAGCAGATCCCCACCACCACTATGATAACTGCCTTTGCCTTCTCCTCCATCACAGATCTATCCTAATTGACTATGATGTTCCTATCGTCAAGGTTTGCCATTCTTAAGTGTGTTTAGGTTTAATTAGTTTTAGGGTTTAAATTTATTATTTAATTTATTTAGATACTTTGGTTTTTGTTTAGGGTTTGTGGTTTAGAGTTTAGTTTTTTAGGATTTATGGTTTAGGATTTAGATTTAGGTTTTTTTGGTTTAGGGTTTCAGGTTTGTGTTTAGGGTTTAAGCTTTAGTTAAGGATTTAGGGTTTATGTTTTTTTTAAATTTAGAACCAGGTTTAGGTTTATTTATTTTATTTAATTTATGTTTAATTTATTTTAGTTTATTTTATTCTTATTTTTATTTAGGTTTATTTTTTATTTTTATTTAGTTTAGTTTATTTATTTTGGGCTTATTTATTTTAGTTTAGGTTTTTTATTTTAGTTTAATTTTTAGGTTTAAGTTTGGGTTTATGATTTTTTTTTTGTTAAGTTTTATTTTTATCTCTTTTTTACCTTATTTTTTTTTTGTGCCAGGTTTAGGTTTTATTTTATTTTTTTTATTTTAGGTTTTAATTTTATTTTGGTTTTATTTAGTTTAAGTTTAGGTTTATTTATAGTTTATTTATCTTATTAAGTTTAATTAAGGTTATTTCTTTTTATTATGTTTTTTTATTTATTTTATTAGGTTTTAGCTTTATTTTATTATGTTTATTTATATAACATTTTAGGTTACTTTAGTTTAGGTTTATTTTATTTTATTTTTTTTTATTTTAGAGTTTTATACTTTATTTTATTTATTTTATTATTTATTTTTTACTTTTTTAGTTTTATTTTATTTAGATTTTTTAATCCAGGTTTATTTTTTTTTTTTAGTTTTATATTTTTTAGTTTATTTTTATAATTATTTTATTTATTTTTTAGGTTTATTTTAGTTTTAGGTTTTATTTTATTTTTATTTTATTTTTAATTTATTTATTAGGTTTTTATTTTTTATTTTTTAGCTTTAAGTTTTAAGTTTTTTTAGTAGGGTAACAGCTTTAGGGTCAGTTTAGGTTTAGATTTAGCATAGAATTCAGTGTTTAGATTAGTGTTTAGTGGTTTAGGTTTTGTATTTAAACTTTGGTTTATTTTATGGTTTTATAGGGTTTAGTGTTTACTGATAGCTAGGGTTTAGGGTTTAGGGTTTAGGGTTTTTAGGTAAGTTTAGGGTTTTGTTAGTTTTACTTTAGGTTTAGTTTTTAAGTTTTTTTTAAATTAAGTAAACTCATTTTATTTATTTAGTTTATTTAGTTTATTTTTTATTTATTTTAGTTTAATTTATTTTTTAATTTTATTTAGGTTTATTTTTTATTTTTATTTAGTTTAGTTTAGTTCTTTTAGGTTTATTTATTTAAGTTTAGGTTTTTTTTATTTTAGTTTATTTTTTAGGTTTAGGTTTAGGACAATGAAATATAAGCATGTGATTCATTCAACCAAACTAGTTCTTAAGGTCAATCAAATCAAATAAGATTATTTAATGTAAACCAAAACTTCTTTATTAATTAAGTTTTAGATTTGATTTGATTTAAAGAGGAGAAAATAAATCATCACTTGATATTTTAAACCCATCCCCACATTAGTGATTTGAATTTAAGTAACTATAATTAATTTGATTTTATGGGTTAATTAAGTTGAACCCTTAATTAGATGAATTAATTACCCTTACATGTCACTTAAAGTAATTAACTAAATAATTATGATCCAACATGATATGCATGGAAAATAAACTTGCAATGATCCTAGAAATAAAATGGGCCAAATGCAATTGGCTCATGATTATTAGTTAATTAAATTAAGACTTAATTAATTACTCTTATGGTTTTCCCACACATGTGGACTAACCATAATTTTATTAAATTCCCTTTAGTTATTAAACACCTAAAGATCTACCCCATGATTTAATTAATCAAGGTCTAATGTGATTATGATTTCAATTTGATTAAGTGATTTAATTAATTGGTTAGATCAAAAAATTTTATTTTAAAAAAGGGTGAAATGAACTTAGGAAAGGGGTCCCAATTCCTTATTTTCACTTACTATAGAATAATGATTAATAAACTTAATAAACTAATTTATTACTATTCATGAGATTAATTAATCATTAATTAACTTAAAAGAGTAGTTAAGATTTAATTAGTCAATTTTCCTAACTAAGTGAGCAATAAATCCAAAGAAAATCATGGGAGGCAGAGATCATCCCATTAAATTAACTCACAAAATTTGGGATTAATTGCTCAAGTGATTAAGGAGTAATTAAACTAATTAATTTTGTAATTAAATTATTACATTATTCAAAATTTGTTAAGATCATTTTTAATTGATTCTCCTTGAAATACCTTTAAAATGAGTATTTATTTGCATTTTTTTATTTTTCATTTTTTTTATGATTTTTAGAAGTTTTAGCCATTAAAATGATTAATTAAGCCGATTAAAGCAATCTTGTTATTGTGGTACGCTGATGCGTATGCTTTCCATGGGTGGATTGGCAACTTAAAACTTATCTAACTCTGCGCCTACATGGAGGCGATGGATGCGCTTTCTCATCCACCATCTATTCTAAGATTGAATGGCTATGATTAATCCCTTAGCTTAATAATATTAAATCAGATAGATCTAGCGGATCTTATCATGACCCCATTTGATCACATACAATGAATGGTGCGATCTAATGTCACATAAGTATGGGAGAATGGAGCTCATCCATTGCTCACTTGATCCGAAGCTTCGAGCTCATCAACTCTAAAAGGATCCCAAACCTCCACCACATCGATCGAAGAGGATATAATGGTCAAGATCATACGAAATGCAAATTTTCTTTAAAAAGCTCCAACCCATTTTTTCTTAAGGATTAATTTTGGAAGCATACCTCATCAAAGCTCAAGACCGATGGCTCAAATGATTGAGGAAGCTTCATCTAGTGGAGAAAAAGCTTATTTGACTAGCAATTGGATCAATTCCTTAATGTTCACTCAGAAGGCCATGAACTGATAATTTGGTGCTCGACTTTGATCGAAGTCTCAGCCATGATGCTTGGGAAGCTTGGGAGATGATTTGTTCTTTCTTGATGAGGCCCAGGGAAGGTGCATGTAATGTTAATTTGAGTTTGATGAAGAAATGGGGAAGCTAGGTAAAAAATGGGAGTGTCTTTTTTTGGGAATGGTTTTGAATGGTCTATTCAGGAATGATTTTGTGTGTGTTTAAGTGGAAATGAGGGTGTATCCTTCCCCATCTTGATCGATGGTGGGATTGAGTTTGCTTCTAGTGGCCATCCACCATCTGTCATGGGTAGTAGGGAGGAGGTGAGTAGCTCGCTTGGTTGGTTGAAGGTGTGGAGGTGCCAAGGAGGAATCATGGGTGTCCTAAGGGTTTCAAATGCTCAATGGGGAGGGTGAGGTGATTTCACCTCATGGGTCATGGTAACCCAACCACCCCTGCGTGGGTCCTAGGTGCCTAAGTGGACCATTAGGAGAGTACCAAGTGGCCAAAGAATGGAAATGACCACTTACATGGGTGATTTATCTCATGTGATGCCCTTGACCCAAGGGTAAAATTATCATTTGGCATTGATTTGATTTGATTTGAAATGAGCCAAGAGGTTAGCCCAAAATTCAAGTCAATTGGAGTTGATTTGGTTAGTTTGGCTTAATTTGACTCATTTAGGTCAAATTGATTAGGTTGGGTCAAGTTGAGCAATTGATCAAACTAGGTCAAACCAAGGGTTGGGTCAAGTTCATATGATCATTTGGGATGTTTTGGTTCAATTGGTTTAGTTTAGTTTGGCTTAAATTTCATTTTGGATCATTTGAATTCATTTGGGTCAAATGGGTTAAGTTGACCAATTTGACCAAATTGGCCAAATTGGCTTGTTGGGTGTGTTTGTTTAGTTGACTAAATGATGATTGTAGGCTTTGGTTTCAATCAATTTGGATTTGGTTTTGATTTAGGCCAACTTGAACCTTTAGATCAATTTAGGCTAAGTTGGTCAATTAAGTTCAATTGGGTCCAATCATGGCTTCAAGTTCAATCAATTTGGAAATGAACTTAAGCCATTGGTTGCAATCAATTTGGTTTATATTTTCATTTGACCCAATTTGATCTTTTAGGTCAATTTGGGTCAACATGAGTCAAGAGGGCCAATTGGATTTGGTTTGACTCAATTTCAATTGAAGGTCAAGTCATATTCAAAAATTAATTTTGATTTAGTATGAATCATTAGTTTCAAGGGATTTGTCTTGGTTGTAATTTGGCTCGTTTGGGTCCATGTTAAGGGGTTGACTTGGTCAAATGACCAAGTTGACTTGGTTTGACCCAATTTGTGATAATTGATCAACCTAGGGTGATCAACAATCATGATGGGAGGTTTTGATGCTTCAATCCAATTTGGGTAGGATTAAAACTTGGCTCAAATAGGTCAAATTGGCCACCATGGGTCAAGTGAACAAATTGGGTTTAGTTGGCTTGATTTTGTGTTTGAGGAGTTATGTATTTGGGATTGATATAAATTCAATTTATTGGGTTCAAATGAGTTTTGGTTCATTTGAACATTTCAAGTCAAGAGGGTTAAGTTGGTTTTACTTGAGTTGATTTTGGTTTGGCTTGATGATTATTTATATTTGTGAATATGATTGAAGGTATGATTGATTTATTAGAAAATCAATTGAATTTGGGTTTTGGAATGAAGGAATTTGGCTAAGTCCATGGAGTTGGGTCATGTTTTAGGTTTGATTTAGTTTTGGTTTGATTTAGTTTTGATGATTTAAATGTATATTTCATTTAAATTTATGAAGATGATTGATAATATGATTTTATTTTGAGAAAATCAATTGAGTCTAAATTGATTTGGATTAAGATTTAGCTAAGTCCATGGGATAGGTCATATGGCTTAGAAGGGTTTGATTTAATTTGATTTAGTTTGATTTAGTTTTGATCATTTGAATGTAAATTTGATTTATATTTAAGAAGATGATTGAAGATATAAATTGATTATGAGAAAACCAATTGATTTTGGATTGATTTGGATTAAGATTTTGCTAAGTCCATTGGATAGGTCATTTAGGAAGGGTTTCAAGTTTGGATTTGATCATTCAATCATTTGGTTTTGTAATTTGGGCTTGGATTTGGATGAATTTGATGTTGAATTGAACTTGAGGTTTGTTTGAGAAGGTGAACATGGATTGGATTTGGGTTGTAGGTAGGTGGATTATAATCCTAAGGCATAACCTAATCCTATGGTTAACCCTTCTAAGTCTTTAGGCTTAGGTTAAGTGTTTACATATTTGTTAGAAGTGTCTGTAGGGAAGTCTTAGTGTCTAGAAGACTCCTAAGTCTAAGAAAGATTGAATCTACACCAAAAGTGAGGTCAATGGCATTGGGCTCCATAGTGTTTCCCTTGGAGATAGATGATTGGAAGACCAAGCCAAGTTTCATATATATACATACATCTTTCAACACTTTGCTTGTGAGACCATGGATACATGAGAACAACATAGTTCCATCCTCTACATTAGTTATGAAGTTTGTGAGAGTGGATCTCTACTGTGTCAAAGGAGATCTCATGCCATTTATAGTTCAAGAGTCGCATATGAGGATGCGGCTTACTACCTCCCTCAAAATCAACAAGTCTATTCTTGCAAACTTGGGCCAAGTTTAAAAAAAAAAAGAAAAAGAAATAGAAAAAAAAATTAAACGGAAAAGAAAATAAAAGGGAGCAAAAATAAACTTGGAGGAGGAAGTGGATCCTAACATTAATTCCACCCATATTGCTACTCCATTCAAACATATGGGTAGGCAACCACCTCCACCAAGTGAGGAAGAGGCTGTTGAGGTAATCAAGGGTGGAAAACCTCTTTATTGGCCACCCAAGTAAGATATGTCCCAACTACTGAGTACACCGCTATCCATATAGAATCTAGTTCATAGGATGAGTCTTATATGGTTAGCACAAAACTCTTCTCAGTAGATTCCTTGAGGTGACACTGAGCTAGATAGATGAAGACTAGGCTCCAAAGCAAAGCATAAGTGTATCAAGTCTATATGTGAAACAGCATCGGGCTTGGGAACCTTAGCTATAACCCCACTTTCCTCTCAAAAGCTAAGGGTTTGGTACTTAAGAAGCCCCTAAGTCATCCATGTGTGAAGACTCGAGGTTCTTTCTGGGAGCATCATCCTCAAGTCAAGAAGTTGATGTAGAACTTGAGGATGATTCATATAAAGATTTAATAGAATTACCTTTCGATTAGTACTTCCCTTATGTTCATAATTTAGCAAAGAAAGGGTTAATCCCACATACTTGGTCAAAGCACATGTCATACTACTTCGAAAAAATATGGAAGAACAAATGCAAAAGCTTTCAATCAGAACTAACACTAGGATTTGGTACAATGGGTCCAATCGATGATGACGATTACTGCTTAGTCATCATCAATCATTTGGAATCTGATAGGTTCTTTTCAAGTCACATTAACTCATATGAGAGCTTTAGAAACTTCGATGATCTAGATGATTTTGAAGTCAAAGATGCACCGCGAGTTTGAAGAAGAGATTAAGTCAACCATTGATGAGCTCAAGGAAATCAACTTAGAATAAGAAGATCCACACCATACATACACGCTTTTTTTTATTAAAAGAAATTAAAACCAATGACTTAGGTTATTGACTGAGTTTAAGGATTGTTTTGCATGGAGTTATGAAGAGATGCCTAGATTGGCTCCTAACATAGTGATCCATAAACTAATAATAGAGCCTACTGCTAACCCTATCAAGCAAGCTCCTAGATGCATATGATTAGACATAGAACAATAGGTCATTTATGAAGTCAAGAAACTAATCAATGCTGGCTTCATCTAAGAAGAAAAATACCCTTACTAGTTAGCCAGTGTCATCCTAGTTAAGAAAATGAATGGCCAAATTTATATATACTTCAATTTAGAGATTTAAATAAGGATTGTACGAAAGATAAATTTCCACTACCAATCCTATAGCTGATGGTAGACATTGCCTCATCTCATGCCTTCTTATTCATGGATGGCTCATCTGAAAATAACCAAATAAAGATGCCCCTAAAGATAAAGAAACACTACTTTTAGAACCCCAATCAATCTATTACTATAAGGTCATGCCTTTCAACCTTAAAATGCTCGTACATACCAAGCTATGACTTGAATCATGAACTCATTCATCATCAAGTCGAGTGCTATGTCAATGATCTTGTGGTCAAAAGTAGAAAAAGGAAGACATCTCTTTGACTTGAGAGTAGTTTTCAAATAATTAAGAAAATTTAACCTCAAAATGAACCCCCAAGTGTTCATTTGTAGGCTTTAGGGAAATTTTTGTTGTCCCTAGGGAATCAAAATTGAAGAAGATCAGGTGAAATTAGAAATGCCACCCCTAAAAGTTTAACTCAATGAGATCATTCTAAGGATTGGTATCTAAGATGCTTTATATCCAACCTATCGTGAAGATGTCACCATTCTCAGACTTGTCAAAAAGATGCCAAGTTCTGGGATGATGATGAGCATGCCTTCAATACATCAAGCATTACATGATGCACCAATTTTAGCCAATCCCATGCAAGCTCATACTTTGCATTGCTACTTTAGATGACTCCCTTGGTGCTTTTGGCCCAAGCAAATGAAGGGAAGGAAAATGCATTTTACTACTCACCATCATCTAATCCCTACTGAGGCTAATTATCCACCCATTGAGAAGCATTGCTTAGCTTTAATCATTGCATCCCAAAAGCTACAACACTACATGCTTCCTCATAAAGTGAACTTAATCTCTAAGATCAATCCACTACAATATCTCATGACACAACCGATGCTATAGGACGTATGATCTATGATCCTCACAATTTGACATTACCTTCATACCCTCGTGAAAGGAGACAAGCACTATGGACACCCACTTCCTAACTCTCTACTAGGTGATGTTCTCCTTGATGAACAAATCATGAATTTAGGGGATACTAGCATTCACTGCTGGGAGATGTACATTGATGGTGTGGCTTCCTCTCAAAGAGGAGAAGAACCACAATCTACTATTCCAAAAAAAGGGGGGAATAGTTCTCTTAACTTTAGATTATGATGATGAGATTCTCATATCATCTCCCAATGTAATAATACAATGAAGTCAAATATGAGGCTCGATTAGTCTAGAGTTAGTTACTCTAAGCATCCATAACATCAACATCTTAGGATTCTCAACTAGTTATCAACCAAATTGCTCCTAAGTTATAAAGCTAAGCTCCATCATAAATACACCATGAGTTGTTGGCCCAAATCCGATTTCCATTTATAAGATTCCTTGATGAGAACACCATAATGTATGCTTTAGCCAAGCTTGCCAAGTTGAGGATGAGTCCATATCAAAGGTCCAAAATAGACAAGTCTTATCCCTTATTGATATTGAACTCATCAAAAAGTACTCTCTTAAAGGGGAGGCTACCATTGCCAAGAAGGATGAGGAGTTAGATTGGAGGAAACCATTCATAGATTACCTAAATAAAGGAAAACTATCTCAAGAGAAGTCCCAAGCCCATCAGATGAAATAAAGAGCACTTTCCTATGCTCTTGTGGATGATGTCTTGTACTAACAATCTTTCAATCAAATGTGATTATGTAAGCACAAAGACTAAGATCAGGGATACACAGATTATGTGGAGCCAACCAATCTGGTTTGAAGATGAAGCCAAGATCAGATACACTATTGGTCGCCAATGATCAAAGATTGCATGGATACGGCAATGCCACCAATGTCAAATACATGTGTCTACACCAACCACCCAACATTCTACATCCTACATTAGCCTCATGGCCATCCAAGTGTTGTACCAAACATAGTGTCTGATTAATCCTCTTTCTTCCAAGGGTCATTGATTTATCTTAGCTGCTACTGAGTACTTTTGCAAATGGGTGAAGGCGATTTCACTCAGAGAGGCCATAGCTCAATGAGTGCTACAATTTTTTAGGAACCATATCGTATATAGGTTCAGAGTGCCTTGATGAATTATATCTGATAAAAGTATTGCATTCAAGAGAATCGAGATCAACAACTTTGCTCTAAGACATAACATAAATTGGAGATATTCTATGATCAACTACCCAAGAGCAAATGACTTAGTAAGCCTTCAACAAACTATCCAAATCAAGAAGACACTCCAATAATAAGTGATAATGGCATGAGCATAGTTGAAATCTTGTGGGCCTACCGCACCACACATATAGAACTCCAACTCGCCTACTCTTTCTCTTTAGTGTATGGGCTATTCTACCATTAGAAGTCCAACTCCATCACTAAGGATAGTGGGGTAGCAAGATCACAACATAGTAGAATGCTTACTTAGAAGAGATCAAAGGTTTGGAGGAGAGATGCATGCAGGTATGCTAAAACTTGAGTTGTACAAAGCTAAAATAATTCAAGCTTGTAACAAGTTGGTCTGTCCTAGAGCTTTTCAAGTAGGAGAGCTTATTTTAGTTTTAAGGACACCGATTGTTGCCCATCGTAAGATGGGACGAAAGTTTTAACCCATATAGGGAGGCCCTTTTTCCATAAAGAGGATCTTATTACATTATTAATCATAAGGGAGAGCTCCCAATGCTTCCAATCAGCGTGCTCTACATAAAAAAATATTATAAATCATGTTTGAAAATAATTATCATCAATGAAAATTCTATTTTGAATTCAATCTTCCATGTAAAGTATTTTTTTTATAAATCCCCAATTTGTTTAGGTAGGTGTAAGAACCCGATCCTATCCTTCACAATAATAACACAAAATACACACAAACATATAAAATAAATACATATATTTTTATCTCGGCTACTAAGTTGAGATAACGCCAAGCGGCACTCACTCATAAGCTTGTGTCTGATGCTAGCTATTATGTCACCCCTAGGTCTTCTTGCTTAGAGGATGTAAGTGTTTACTTTCCTTCTTTAGCAACTACACACCTACGAAAGTGCCTTGTTAGTTTGGTAGGTCTTACTATGTGGTTAGTAAGCTACCTCATGTTGGTTTCATTTAAGAGGATGTGAGTCACACTATTCTTGGATTATCATGCACTATCCGGGTTGAGTATATTTGAGGTTTAGGATAAGTCCCCTAGCTTCTTCCTCCTCAAGTCAGTCTAGTCCTTCCTCCTATCCCCACTTAGTAGTCGCCTAGTCGAGATAACACCACCATGATAAACTATCTCGATGGTTTCTTGGAAAGTTGTAAGCCTACATGCTTATATTGATCATCACACGCATTGGTTGGTTCTAACTATGCTAAAGGATACACACTCATTTGGATACACTTTAGGTTTGGTTTTCACCTTAGATACACACCACTCATGGCGATGTAAGTCTGTTATGCTTTCTCCTTGAGTTGGCTACCCACACCTATAGGCTTTCTGGCTTAGGATAATTCCCTAAGACTCCTCGTGGGAACTATATTTGGATCATCCTTCACCCCATTTAGACACTACCTCTTACCACATTGACAGCCCTTTCCAAGTAACCACCCTATGGAGAATCCGTGAATGTGCATTCTCCTTGGTCCAAGAACTGAGATAGGTCAAGGCCAACATGGCCCCTTCTCAGGTGGTCCCTCGACACCAATAGGGTCCACAAATATATAAACAAAATATATATTCACTTGTGGATTAGAGGACACCCTAGCATACCTTTTCCCAAGCACATCCTATCTTTAAGGTAGCAAAAAACTCCTTATAGAATCGACTACTCTTGAGTTGATATAAGTCCCCTGCGGCATTCACTCAATAGTCTCCCCTAAGTCAGGCTCTATTTGTTGTGCTACCAATTGGTCACCCTAGTGGCTATTCCCTACTTTAGAAGATCTAAGTTTGCTACACCTTCTTCCTAGCATAACTATTGCACACCAAAAGGCAACCCCTTTGCTAGCTACCCCACGGAAGTAGACTATCCCTTTGGATTTATAAATCGAGAGATAAGTCCGATATAGCCCCTTCTCAAGGTCCATCACACCAACATAATCATAAATTAAATATCAAATTTAAGATCACATCTCCAATGGATATGCCCTCAATTCAAAAATCAAACTAAACCAAACAAACCATATCAAATAACATGAAATTAAGATAAAATTAATCCACTACTTTGAGTCATATAAGTCCCAAACATTCACTTAGTAGTCCCAGGTTTGATTTGTTGTGCATCCAAGTGTCAAGTTGTTTCACTTTGGAAGATATAATTTTATGCCTTCCTTCTTCCCAAAGATAGTTTGCACTCTAAAAGGCAACCCCTTAGGTTGGCTAGCTCTACCCCACAACCGTAGACTATCCTTTGGATTTATAAACCTAAGGTAGGTCTGATATAGCTCTTCTCAAGGGGTCCATCACACACCATAGGTCCATACATTCGATTAAATTAAACCCATCTATTTTTTCCCAATGGAGTTAAATCACACCCTTCTCCCAAGGAGCCCCAAATCATATATAAACAAGTCAAGCAACAAAATCAAATTCAAAACCAACCTCCCTAGTGGAGCCAAATTAAACCAACTGTAGAGAGTTAAATCAAAGAAATCCAAATAAACTTTATTCCCAGGATACATCCCCAAACAAATCTATGAAATCAAACTCAAATCTAAACCCCAATGGATAGCAAACGCTTAGTGGAAGGTTCATATACCCATCCCAGAACTCGAGCCCATATATCTAGATGTGCCTCCACATCATTAAAATAAAACAAATTAAAGTCTATTCATCTTAATCTGATTATAGATTCTTATCCCAAAGATCTTTTTCCATAAATCATATAATCAAATCAAATTCAAACCTTATCATCAAGAGATTTTCTTCTTCTGCGACATAGACCCTCACATGTCATGTCTAATGCATGTGTGATCCCTAGATCTCCATGTCCTTGATATGGAATTCTCATCAAATCTTATTTCTTCTTATGCACACCTTTAATACTTCAACCAAAAAAGCCTAACATGTATTCAAAATTACATCATCTTAACATTGTAATCAACATTTTATGATTTGTGATGGTGCAAGCTCAAACTAACTATACAATATCATGCTAAACATATTAGGTTTAGAATTAACACACTATATTATATTATAATATATGATGCTTATATTATAATTTATTATAATATAATATATTGTCTAACATTAGACCTCATTAGAATCACTTAAAAGGAACAAATAACAAAATTTTCACAAATATGAATAATTCATTTTGATTTAAAATTATTATTTTTCTATTAGAAATGGTACAAAATAGCAAAATTTTGGTGTTGCTTCTTGGTTGTGCCATGAATTTGGCCAAATTCTTCCATCTCAACCTTCAAATTAACATTTATGAGTTTTGACCCAATGTATAAATAAAAGTAAAACATACTAAAATGTAGAATACATTTAGTAACACACCACCACATTCATATATATGTGAAGTTATATTATGTAGATATTTTAATATGCTTTCATATAATATATTATCTTACATTAATTAAAATGAATCACTTTAAGCAAAAAAATTTATAAAATTTGGTTGAAAAATGAACATTTATTTTGGATGCAAAATTCCATTCTTTTGATTAAATGACACATC
Organism: Cymbidium sinense; assembly: GCA_021442155.1. Lineage (NCBI taxonomy): Eukaryota > Viridiplantae > Streptophyta > Magnoliopsida > Asparagales > Orchidaceae > Cymbidium > Cymbidium sinense. The sequence continues at coordinate 92,755 of JAKCPB010000425.1, forward strand.
ATAGCACACCACCAATGATGTTCCCTAAAGCTTACATTAAATTTGGCCAAATCGTATCATCTTAGCTTAGAAATCAATATTTTTATGAATTATACCAGTACAAACTCTACTACATCGTACTATAACAAATTAAATATGCTAAACAATAGTAGTAATACACAATATTAAGTATAATGCATGATGCTACACTATGTTATGGAATCTATATTATAATACACTATAACAATATATTATATATTATATTGCATATCACATCAAGGGATTGCTTGAGATAAAAAATCATAAAATTAGTCTAAATAATAAAACTATATATTTTATTCATATCATATTTTTTAAATTGAAATAATATATTATGATGCCATGCTTTACTTATTATGAATGTGGCCAAATTCCACCATTTTAAAGACTAAATCAATATTTTTATAAATAATGCTTGTGTAGGCTCAATTGCATGATTGTAAAATACTAAAAAAATTTAAAATGCATAGAATAATATATTATGATATATGATGCTAGACTATGCTACAACATATAATATTTATTTTGAACATAAAATCTTACTTTTTTGACTACAAGTGGCATAGAACACCTTTGGTACTATAACTAATTCCCACTTTAAATTTAACAAATTTCATCATCTGATTTATTAAATCAATATTTTTATGATTTATATTTATATAGACTATAGGACATAATACCGTAATATACTAAAACATTTCAAAACATCTTAAAACATCCAAAAACACATCACTACATGCTCAAATAAATGATGATATATTATACTATAATACATGGTATTATAATATGATTTAGGGTTTGTGGTATTCAAATCTTTAATAGTCAAGGGAAAGTCTCTTGAGACATTTTCTAGCTACCATAACTATGTTAGATTAAGTCATTCTTGATTTACTAATGCCATCTTTATTCAAAGTTTAAAGTTTAGTAATATTTAGTTAGGAGGTTTATTTTTAGGTTTAGATTTAGGTTTAATGTTAGGTTTATGGTTTGGGTTTAGGATTATGGTTTGGGATTTTGGTGGGTTTTAGGGTTTAGTGAGTTTAGGGTTTAGTGGTTAGGGTTAAGTTTTTTAGGTTTAGGGTTTAGTTATTTGAGGTTTAGGGTGAGTTTTAGGTTTAGGGTTTATGGTTTATGGTTTAAGTTTAGTGTTTAGGGTTTTAGTTTATGTTTAGGTTTAATTTTAATAGAGAATATTTAAATTCAACATTTCTTGTATTCATTTTCATAAACCAAGTAGCATCCCAAGTTTTCTAAGACACAAGTGATTATTATAAAAAATGAGGACTAATAGCAAATCAAAATCACTAGATAAGTAGAAATCTCTCTACTATAAAGACAATAAGCAGAGATCAACCATTAGTTTCCCATCAACAACCCCGCCTCTTAGGCTGGATCCGCCATCATATCCTCGATGCCTTTTGCACACACCACCTCCATCACTCATCTATCCATCCACAGTACACCACCTCCACATCCAAGCACTAGATCCCCACCACCACTATGATAACATTACACACCCACATCAGATCTAGATTGAGCCCAATGATGATGATGTTTCCGCCATCAAGGTTCGCCATTCTGGGTTTAGGGATTATGGTTATTTAGGTTAAGTTTAGGTTTAGGTATAGTTTAGTGGGTTAGTTTTAGTGTTTAGGTTTAGGGTTTAGGATTTGGTTTAGGGTTTATTTTAGATTTAAAGAAAACTAAGTAATGGTATTTAGCTTTATTTAGATTATTTATAATTTATTTAGTTTATTTTATTTTTTATTTTTAGGTCAATTTTTTTATTTTTATTTAGGTTAATTTATTTATTTATTGGGTTTTATTTATTTTAAGTTTATTTATTTTAGTTTATTTTTTATTTTTAGGTTTATTTTATTTATTTTTATTTTTTTAGTTTTATTTTTATTTTAATTTTTTAGTTTAGGTTTTATTTTTTATTTTTATTTTAGGTTTATTTAGGTTTTATTTTTTTCTAGGTTTTAGTTTAAATTTTATTTTAGGTTTATTTTTTTTTATTTGTAGTTTAGTTTTGATTTTATTTATTATTTATATTTAGGTTTAGTTTGTTTTAGGTTTGCTGTTTTATTTATTTTAGTTTATATTTTAGGTTTAGTTTAGGTTTTTTTTTTTTATTTTAGATTTATTTTATTTATTTTAGGTATTTTAAGTTTATATTTTATTTTGTTATTATTTTAGTTTTATTTTTTTTATGCTTAGTTTTATTTAGGTTTTTATTTATAATTTTATTTTAGTTTATTTTATTTATTTTATTTTAGTTTAGTTTATTTTATTTTATTATATTTTTTAGGTTTAGTTTAGTTTATGTTTTAGTTATTTAGGTTTTATTTTATTTTATTTTTTTATTTTATTTAGGTTTTATTTTTTTCTTTCATTTTATTTTTTAGGTTTTATATTTAGTTTAGTTTTTTAGGTTTTAGGTTTTTATTTATTTATTTTAGGTTTAGATTTATTTATTTGTGGTTAGTGTAGTTTTATATTTTATTTAGATTTTTTTAATTTTTATTTATTTTATTTTTATTTTAAATTAAGTTTTATTTTATTTAGTTTATTTTATATTTTTAATTATTTAATTTATTTATTTTATTTTATTTTAGTTTTTATTTTTATTAGTTTATTTTATCTTATTTTATTTATTTTATTTTAGTATTTTTTTTATTTAGGTTTATTTATTTATTTTTAGTTTAGTTTATTTTATTTTATTTTTTTTATGTTTAAGTTTTATTTTTATTTTTAGGTTTAGTTTAGTTTTATTATATTTTTATTTTATTAGTTTTATTTTTTATTATTTTTTTATTTAGTTTAGTTTATTTTTATTCATTTTATTTTATTATTTATTTTTTTTAATTAGGTTTTATTTATTAGTTTATTTTATAGTTTGTTTATTTTATTTTATTTGTCATTTTTTTTATAGTTTAGGTTTTATTTATTTTTTTGGATTTGGTTTATTTATTTTAGTTTTACTTTATTTATTTTATTTTAGTTTAGTTTTATTTATTTAGTCTTTTATTTTAGTTTAGTTTAGGTTTTATTTTATTTTATTTTATTTTAGTTTTATTTATTATATTTTTTTTTTATGTTTTATTTTATTTATTTTATAGTGAGGTTTAGGTTTAGGGTTATTATTATGTGGTTTATTAGTTTATATTTAGGCTCATTAGTGGTTTTAAATTATTTTATGATTTAAAGTTATTTAGTTATTTTTTAGAGTTTGTAGTTTTTTTATGGTAATAGTATATAGGTTTTATTTTTATTAGTAATTTAGTGTCAGTTAGTATAGGTAGAGTATATTTTATTATTTATATATTTTTAGTTTATTTATATTATATATTTATTTAGGTTTAAGTTTATTATGTATTAATATTTAATTTAGTTTATTAGTTTATTATTTATATTATAGGTTTATTATTTTTATTTTAGTTTATTATTTTATTTAGTTTATTGTTATTTATTATTTTTATTTTATTTTATTTATTTATTTATTTATTTTAATTAGTTAATTTTTTATTTTATTTTATTTTATTTTTTATTTTTTTATTTAGTTAGTTATTATTTTTTATATAAATTATTTATTTATTTTATTTTATTTAATTTTATTTTATTTTATTTTATTTATTTATTTAAGTTTATTTTATTTTTAGTTATTTATTTAGTTTATTTTATTTATTTATTTTTATTTTATTTTATTAGGTTTAGGTATTTTTTGGGTTTTTTATTATTATTATTTATATTTGGGTTATTTTATTTTAGTTAAGGTTTAGTGATTTGGGTTTTATTTTAGTTTTGGTTTATTTTAGTTTATTGGTATATTTAGGTTTAGTTTATTTTTTTTGGTTTAGGTTTAGTTTTTATTTTTTAGGGCTAATTTTAGATTAGGGTTTAGTAAGTTTTAGTTTATAGTTTTGGCCATTTAGTTTGGGTAGGGTTTGGTTTTGGTTTAGTTTTGGGTTTTTAATTTTGTTTAGTATTTGTTTATTTTGATTTTAGTCAGGCTAGTCATTTACTAGTTTTTATTTATTTTATTTTTTATTTATTTATTATTTTAAAACCAAGCAAACCAAGAGTTTAGGTATTTATTTTTATTTTATTTTAGTTTGTTTTATTTTTATTTTGATTTATGTTTTAATTTTATAATATTTTATTTATTTTAGGTTTATTTTAGTTTAGGTTTTGTTTTAATTATTTTTAGGTTTTTAGTAGTTTATTTTATTTTTGGATTTATTTTTATTTTATTTTAGATTTATTATTTTTTTATTTTATTTTTTATCTATTTTATAGTTTAGGTTTTATTTTAGGTATTTTTGTTTTAGTTTATTTTTATTTTATTAATTTATTTTATTTAGTTTAGGAGGTTTATTTATATTTATTTTAGTTTATTTTAGTTTATAGAGTTTATTTTATTTTTATTTTTGGTTTAGTTTTATTTATTTTAGGGTTTAGATTTTATTTTATTTTTTTATATTTTTAGGTTTATTATCTAGATTTAAGTTTTTATTTAGTTTTATTTTATTTTATTTTTTTTTTTATTTTATTTTATTTATTTTATTTTATTTAGGCTTTTTATTAGTTTAGTTTATGTTTTATTTATTTTCTTTTAGTTTAAGTTTTTATTTATTTTTTTATTTTCTTTAAGTTTAGGTTTAAGTTTAGTTTATGTTTATGTTTTATTTTATTATTTTATTTATTTTGGTTTAGGTTTTTATGTTTTTTTATTTTAGGTTTTATTTAGTTGAGGTTTAGGTTTGCTTTTTAGGTTTAGGGTTTAGGGTTAGTTTTGGGTTTTTGATTATTTTTAACAGAGAACAAATTTAGATTATTTTTTTCTTTGATTTCATCAACCAAGTACACCAAGTTCTCTAAGACACAAGCAAACATATAGGTAAAAAAAAAGCATTTAATAAAAAAACCATAACTAGAATCGCTCTATAGGCAATTCCATAAGCATAGATATTGACCATTATTTTAGTTCTCATTAAAACCAACCTGCCTTTAGTAGTGGGATCCACCATTATATCCCCAATCTCCCTCCACTACCACATTAACCTCCTGCCTGATCCATAACCACTCCAACCACAACCTCCATATCCACCAACACCTAGATCCCCACCACCACTTCAATAATCGCCATACTTCTCCATCTAGATCTAAGCTTGATGGTGATTTTCTTGTCGTGAAGGTACCATTCTTTGGGTTTAGGTTTTGTTTAGTTTAAGTTTTAGGTTTAGGTTTATTTTTAAATTTATTTAGTAACTATGTTTATGGTTTGGGGTTTATGTTGGCTTAATGAGCCTCATGTTCAATCCAATCAATTTTGATGATAACAAAGAATGCTTGGATGTTCTAATATTTTTTTATGTGTTTCATATATATTATAATTACATATCCAATACATCTCATAATATGTTTGAGGAAGTTGCAAGAATAGAAGAAAGATCAAAATGGATAATGTGAAGCTAAAGATACAATATTTTGGGTTATATGCATTTATAACTATCTTAGAAATTCATATGAGTTCATTGGCATGAATCAATTTGCCGTCAACTTAACTTATTATTTTTATTTATATGAAATAATGATAATTAGGTTAATTTATATAAATCTCTATCAAATTAACATTCAATTTTATGTTTCATACATAGCATTTGAATTCTCAAAATAAGAAATGATAATAAATTATGATTATTAAGTGTAATTAGTTTATATACTTAATATAATTAAATATTTTAATTTAATTTTAAGGTTATATGATAACTAACATATGTATGATTATTTATAAATTATATTATAATATTTAAATATCATATTTAAAAATTAACAAAAATATGTTTAGTTTAGTATTTTAGCCAAAGTCATTTTATAATCAAGGAATTTATATCTGATTTCATCTCCAATGGATTCCTTGGATTTTTTTTCCTTTAATTGGATATGTTACATGACCCACGTTTGACTAAAATTGAATTTATTATGACTTTTCAAACATTAGTGATTTTAATAATGAATGCATGCTATGTGCTTTGAATATATTAAGAGCCATTTTATTATTTTGACTTGCCCATGTGAATAGCTAATTTTGGCTATTTGAGTTTAACATTTATTTAATATAAATTATATTTTTATTAATTATTATATGATATGTTAGAATAATATATTTTTGAAATAATTCAAAATGACCTTCTTGCTTATAAATAGCCATCATTCTCTTCATGAAAGCATTTCATTCAAATTCAAAATCTCCAAATCTAAGAAAAATTTCTAGATTTTCCTCCAAGTGTTCTCCAAATATTGCAAGATCAAATCCTTGGTTTGGAAGCTTCAACATATTCAAACTAAGTGAGCTTTCTCAAATTACTTGAGTTTGTTTTCTTGATCTTAATTTTTTAGTTGTTCATACTATTTTCAACTTTATTCTTTTCAAATTTATCTTTTTTTGGTGGATTAGTCTTTGACATCAAAGTCAAAGTTTTTCACTCAAAGTTTCTTCAATCATTTTTTTGTGAAAACTCTTGTGATAGTTTGTAGGATTTTGTCAACTTGTTGAAATTTTTATCTTCCTACAAATTTCTTTTGGTTTCTTGAAATATTTCTTCATTAGTCTTATTTGGAAGATCATTTATTCTTAGATCTATTTTAGAAGTATATTTCAAGCATTTTAAATTAATTTATTGTGCTAAAATTATTTTCATATTTGCTAGATCTCTCTTTTTAATTAAAAGCTTACTGGCCTACTTAGATCATTATATACTAATTTTTTTAAGTATTTTGTGATCATTTGCATTAATTGAAAGCATCTTTTTGGTTAAAATAAATTATTCCTTGCTGAAATTTATTTTATTGTGCAAAAGAATATTGTGAATTTATTTTGAAATCATTTTTATATTAGTCTACAAATTGTAATAACATAAACATCTTAGTAAGATCACTTTAAGATATTTATTTTATTATTTCTTATCAATATTAAGTGAGCATTTTATCTTGGGATTTTCTATAAAATTTTAAATTGTATAGTGATCATTTATAAGTAGTGTGATCACTTTTTGAATTGGATATTTGGTATATTTGTGAGAGATTTATTTTATCAAAATTTATTATTTTGTATTTTTATTTTTGTGTAAAATTTATATTGGGTTGCACTCCCTTATAAGAGAGTACATATATTGTAGGTTAGTACCCATTATAGGAGAGTACTATTTGTAAGCTATTTTTTATTTAGTGGATTCTTAGTCAAGGGTGGCTATGGACGCTGGTTGATTTTGGGGTTTAAACCACGAAAAAATTGTGTGCTATTTTCTCTTTACTTTACATTTTTATTTTATTGCATTAAGAATTGTATCTTGTCATTATAAAATCTAAAATTAATTTTCTACTAAAACTTAAAATTTAATATTTAACTTTAAAATTTTAATATGACCCACCACCCTCTTGGTTATAGCTTTCATTGGCTTAACATCCAAAAGTAGATCTTTTCACTATGGTAAAAGGTTTCCAAAGGGTTCACTACCAGAGGGACAATCCACTCATAGACTTCCACTTTTAGATAGTGTACCATTTGATTATTGGAAAAATAGAATTAGTACATTTTTAAGAGGTCAAGATGCACGCATGTGGTACATGTTGACACATCAATATCATACACCCATGGTAGAAGTAAATGGCATTAAAGTAGAAAACCTTTTGAGGAATGGATAATGAAAGAGAACTTGATGAATTAAATGCTAGGGCTTGTAATACTTTATACATTGTGCTTTATTACTTGATGATTACATGAAAATTTCTATGTTAAGTATACAAAAGAAATATGGGATAAACTCATTATAACTTATGAAGGAACTAGTGAAGTTAGAGATGCTCACATAAATAGACTGTTCATGAATATGAGTTATTTCATATGTCTCCTAAATCTATTTCGATATGTATACTAGATTCATGAAAATAATTAACACATTGTATTCTCTTTGAAAACATATAGAATCAAGACTTAGTCTATAAGATTCTTAGATGTCTTCCAAAAGAATGGAAGCTAAAGTAACAACTATTAGTGAAGCTAAGGATTTATCTACTTATCCACTTGATCATTTTTTGGGTTCTTTGATAGCACATGAACAAAGGTTATTGCTCAAAGGGATAAGATGGATAACTCAAAAAGGGTGAAGGAGGAAAAGCCATTGCATTATAAGTTGATGATAGTGATGAGTATAACACCTCAAGCTCTGATGGTGATAGTGATGAGGTGGTCATGCTATCCAAAAGGCTTGGGAACTTGTAAGGAAGAAGATTCAAAGGT
>JAKCPB010000426.1:0-285502 GCA_021442155.1 Cymbidium sinense
CCTAGCAGCACCTCCCCTATGTGGCACTATATTTTGATCACAACCTTTGCGACCCCATTTAGACAACCTGGTTACTATCGAATTGGGCTTCTCCTTTTTAAAATCACTTGTGGTTGGAGAATCCCCTGTGGATGTATTCTCCTTGGTCTAGTAAATCGATTGATAGGTATATAGCCTTCTCGGTGTGGTCCCTCACACCAATAAGGTCCATGCACAATATATAAACAAAAATATATTCACTTATGGATTAGGAGGACACTCATAGTGGTATCTTTTCCCAAGTATCCTATCTTTAGGGCGTGTCAAAACTCCTATAGGAATCACCTACTACTTGAGTTGATATAAGTTCCCACATTACTCACCCCTAAGTCTTGATTTGTTTGTGCTACCAATAGGTCACCCCAGTGGTTGTTCCTTGCTTTATAAGATGTAAGTCTACTATGCCTTCTTCCTAGCACAGCCGTTGTACACCAAAAGGTAACCCCTTAGGTTGGCTAGCTCCACCCCATGGCTAGTAGACTACACATTTGGATTTGTAAATCTGAGACAAGATAAGTCCAATATAGCCCCTTCTCTGTGGGTCCATGGCACACCAACATGGTCCATAAATTAAATCTATCAAATTTGATTGAGCTCATATCCCTAGCGGATATGCCCTCAATTTAAAATCAAACTAAACCAAATAAACCATATCAAATCACATGAAATTAAATTAAAATTAATCTTAACAACTTTTGAGTTGACATAAGTCCCTAGTGGCATTCACGTAGTAGTCACCCTAACTCAGGTTCTATTTGTTATGCATCCAATAGGTCACCCCAGCAGTTGCTCCTCACTTTGGAAGACATAAGTTTGCTACGCCTTCTTCCTAGAATAGCCATTGCGCACCGAAAGGCAACCCCTTAGGTTGGCTAGATCTACTACACAGCTGGTAGACTATCCTTTTGGATTTGTAAACTTGACATAGGTCAAGGCTGATATAGCCCCTTCTTAATGGGTCCATCGCACATCGACAGGGTCCATACAATAATTGAGATAAAATTAAACCCAATCTGATTTTTCCTAATGGAGTTAAATCACACCCTTCTCCCCAGTGGAGCCCCAAATCATATATAAATAAGTCAAGAAAACAAATCAAATTCAAAACCAACCTCCCAAGTGGAGCCAAATTAAACCAACTCCCCAATAGAGTCTAAATCAAAGAAATCCAACCAAATGCTTATCCCCTGGATACATCCCCAAACAAATCTATGAAATCAAACTCAAATCCCATCTGGATAACAAACTGCTTCCCTAGTGGAAGGTTCATATACCGATCCCTAGGGGACTCGACCCCATATCTCTAGTAGATATGCCTCACATCAATTTAAAAAACAAATTAAATTTGATGATCTTACCCTCATGGATTATATATTCTTACCCCCTGATCTTCTTTCCACAAATCATATAATCAAATCAAATTTAAACCTTATCCCAGATTTTCTTCTTCTATGCCCTCGACATAGCCCCTCACATATCATGTCCAATGCATGTGTGATCCCCTATGATCTCCCTCCATGTCCTTGACATGGAATTTTCATCAAATCTTATTTCTTCTCTAATGCATACCTTTAATACTTCAACCAAAAGCACAACAATGTATTCATTCAGATTACATTATCTTAATATTATAATCAACATTTTATGATTTATGATGGTGCAAGCTCAAACTAACTATACAATATCATGCTAATCATATTATAGTATGAATTAACAAAATATATTATATTATAATACATGATGCTATATTATAATTTGCTATAATATAATATATTTTTTAACACTACACCTCATTAGAATCACATTAAAGGAACAAATAACAAAATTTTCTCAAAATATGAATAATCTTCATTTTGGATGTAAAATTGTTATTTTTTATTAGATATGGTACAAGATAGTATAATTTTGGTGTTGTTTCTTGGTGTGTACCGTGAATTTGGCCAAATTCTTCCATCTCAACCTTCAAATTAACATTTTTGTGAGTTTTGACCCAATGTATTATAACAAAAGTAAAACATACTAAAATGTACAATAACATTTAGTAACACACCACCAAATTCATATATATGTGAAGTTATATTGTTATGTACATTATATTTTAATATGCTTCCATATAATATATTATCTTACATCACACATTAAAATAAATCACTTTAAGCAAAAATTTATAAAATTTGGTTGAAAATTGAACATTTATTTTGGATGCAAAATTCCATTCTTTTGATTAAATGACACACCATAGCACACCCCTAATGATGTTCCCTAAAGCTTACATTAAATTTGGCCAAATCCCATCATCTCAGCCTATAAATTAGTATTTTTATGAATTATACCAGCACAAACTCTACTACATCATAATATAACTAACTAAAATTTGCTAAACAACAAGTTGTAATTCACAATAGTATGCTATAATGCATGATGCTATAGTATATTATGGCATCCTATATTATAATACACTATAACAAATTAAATTACATTATATTGCATATCACAACACAAGAGATTGCTTAAGATAAATAATCATAAAATTAGTCTAAATAATAAAAAACTATATTTTTTAGCCATATCACTTACATATTTTAAATGGAAAAATTATATTATGATGCCATGCTCTACTTATTATGACTTAGGCCAAATTTCACCATTTTAAAATCTAAATCAACATTTTTATAAATAGTGCTAGTGTAGGTTCAACTGCATGATTGTCAAATACTAAAAGAATTTCAAATACGCAAAACAATATATTATGATATATGATGCTACACTATGCTATAACATATAATATTAATTTTGAACATAAAATATTACTTTTTAGACTACAAGTGGTGTAGCACACCTTTGGTACTACAATCTAATTTCCATTTTAAATTTAACAAATTTCATCATTTGATTTATTAAATCAATATTTTATGATTATATTATATGTACTATAGGCACAATACCATAATATACTAAAACATTTCAAAACATCTTATAACATCAAAAAACACATCACTACATGCTCAAATATATGATATACAAATATTATAATATATTATATTATAACATGATTTAGGTATTTAAATCTCTAATTTTCAAGGAAAGTCACTTGAAGACATTTTCTTTAGCTACCATAACTATGTTATGATTAGGTCTTCTTTAGATCTACTCCCATCTATTCAAGGTAAGGTTTAGGGTTTAGGGTTAGGGTTAGGGGTTGGTTGAGTTTATTTTAGTAGATTATGGGGTGTGGGTTAGTTTTAAGTTTAGGGTTTATGGTTTATGGTTTGGGGTTTAGGGTTTAGGTTTAGGGGTTTAGGGTTTAGGGTTGTGGTTTATGGTTTTAGGTTTAGGGTTTGTGGTTATTGGGTTTGGGTTTAGGGTTTAGTTTGGGGGTTTAGGGTTTAGTTTAGTTTTAGGTTTGATTTTAAGTTTTAGTTTAGGGTTTAGGGTTTAGGGTTTAAGGTGTCTTTTTGATTTCATCAACCAAGTAGCACCCCAAGTTTTCTACGACATAAGCGATCACATAGTAAAAAATGAGCACCCATAGAGGAAATCAAAAACCCTAGATAAGTAGAATCATCTCTACACTAAAGACACAGTTCCATAAGCAATATATCAGATTGTCCATTTGCAATTTCTCTAGTTCCCATGAGAAAAACTCTGCCTCTCGAGTAGCAAAATCTGCCATCATATCCATGATATCTTTCTATGCCACCACCAAGGCTATAACTTCAGTCGCTCCTCCCACTTCCATAACCACCACTACTCCGACCTCCACCTCCATATCCATTAGCAACTCTTGATCACCAACCATCATTGTGAGAACCATCGCCTCCACCTTCACCTCCACCCAAATCAGATCGAGCCTACTGATGGATATTGTGAAGGTTCCTCCCATTCTGTGGGTTTAGGTATGGGTTTATTTAGGTTTAGGATTTAGGGTTTAGGTTTGGGGTTTAGCCAGGTTAGGTTTAGGGTTTAGGTTTAGGTTTAGGGTTGTGGTTAGGGTTTGGTAGATTTAGGGTTTAGGTTTTAGGATTTAGGGTTTAGTTTAGTAGGGTTTGGGGAGTTTAGGAGGGTGGGTGGGTGTGGTTAGGTTCAGGTGGGTTTGGGGGTGGGGTTTAGGTTAGTAGAGTTTAGTTTGGGGTTTGGGTTGATCAGGGTTTAGGATTTAGGGTTTAGATTTTAAAAAAATTAAAAAATGTAGTTTTTTATATTAGATTTAGTTTATTTTGATTTGAGATTTATTTTATTTAGGTTTATTATTTTATTTAGTTTAGTTTATTAAGGTTTATTTATTTAGTTTTTATTTTAGTTGAGTTTATTTTATTTATAAGTTTAGGTTTATTTTAGGAGTTTTATTTTATTTTAGGTTTAGGTTTATTTAGGTTTTATTTTTTAGTTTTTAGGTTTATTTTATTTTATATTTTAATTTAGGTTTAGGTTATTTAATTAGGTTTAGGTTTAGGTTTTTATTTTTAGTTTAGTTTATTTTTAGTTTGGTTTGGTTTATCTTAATTTTATTTTTAGGTTTTTTTTTGGTTTAGGGTAAGATTTATTTTAGATTTATTTTTTTAGGTTTATGTTTTAATTTATTTTTTTTATTTTATAGGTTTATTTTATTTTAATTTTAGGTTTTTTTTTAGTTTTTTAGGTTTAGTTTTATTTTATTTAAGTTTTATTTTTTTAGTTTAGTTTATTTTATTTTATTTTATTTTAGTTTAGTTTTATTTTTTTATTCTATTATATTTTTAGGTTTAGGTTACGATTTAGTTTATGTTTTTATTTTATTTTATTTTCTTATTTTATTTAGGTTTAGGTTTTAGTTTATTTTATTATATTTTTATTTATTTAAGTTAATGTTTATTTTTTAGGTTTAGCTAGGGTTTTTTAGGGTTTAGGGTTTGGGTTTAGGTTTATGGTTTAGGGTTTAGGTTTATGGTTTAGGGTTTAGGGTTTAGGTTTATGTTTTAGGTTTAGGGTTTTTTAGTTTTTATTTTAATGTTTTTTTTTAACAAAGAACAACCGATTAAATATTTCTTTTTTTTTTTGATTTCATCAACCAACTATTAAGTAGGTTTATTTATTTAGTTTATTTTTATTTATTTTAGTTATTTATTTTTTTATTTAAGTTTATTTTATTTTATTTAGTTTGATTATTTATTTTATTTTATTTTTAAGTTTTTATTTTAGTTTATTTTTAGGATTAGGTTATGCTTATTTTTCATTTTTTAATTTATTTTAGTTTATGTTTTATTTTATTTTAGGTTTAGGTTTAGGTTTTAATTTTCATGTTTAGGTTTTAGGTTTTATATTTATTTTAGGTTATTTAGGTTTAGGTTTATTTTAGTTTATTTCTTTTATTTATTTTAGGGTTTATATTTAGATTTAGTTTAGGTTTAGGTTTAGTTTTAGATTTTATTATTTTAGGTTTAGTTTTAGGTATTTATTTTATTTATTTTTGGTTTATTTTAGGTTTAATTTTAGGTTTAGGTTTTAATTTATTTATTTTATTTTATTTTGGTTAATTTTATTTTATTTAACATTTAGTTTTATTTTATTTAGTGTTTTATTTTAGGTTTATTTTATTTTAGTTTAGTTTATGTTTATCTTATTTTATTTAGTTTATTATTTTTTTATTTTATTTTATTTTATGAGGTTAGTTTAGGTTTAGGTTAAGGTTTAGGTCTTAGTTTAGGTTTATTTTATTTTATTTTATTATTTTATTTTGGTTTAGGTTTCTATATTTATTAGTTTGATTTTAGGTTTAGGTTTAATTTTAATTTAAGGCCTGGGTTTAGTGGTTTAGGATTTAGGGTTGGGTAGGGCCTTTAGGTTTAGGCTTTGGTAGGTTAAGTTTATTTTAATTTTTAATTAAATTAAGTAAACCCAGGTTTATGTATTTAGTTAATTTTATATATTTTAATTTTATTTTAGTTTTATTTTATTTATTTATTTAGTTTATTTATTTTATTTTAGGTTTAGGGTTAATTAGGTTGTTTAGTAGGTGTGGAGGGTCAGGAGTGGGGAGGAGTGGAAGGTTTGGAGTTTTAGGGTGTGGTTAGAGGTTTGTGGTGGTTATAGTTGAAGTTTGGGGTTTTGATTTTTTTTAAGTAGAACAAATTTAGATTCAATATTTCTTCTTTTCAATTTCATCAACCAAGAAACACACCAAGTTTTCTAGACAAGAGTGACCATATAGATAAAAATGACCATATAGAGAAATCAAAACCCTAGATATGAACCATCTCTACATAAAGACATAGTTCCATAAGCAATGAGATAGTCCATTCATCAATTTTATCATTTACCTTTTTAGTATCGATCCACCATCATATTTATCTCTTCCACCACCACCATGGTTGTAACCTTTTTTCCATAAACACTAGCTCAGCACCACTTTATACCACCACCCAAATATCTTATAATACATTATGATCTAGAGCATGGTGATTTTTATTTTATCAGGTTTTACCATGGTTTTATGAGTTTTAGGTTTAGGTTTATTTTATTTTTTTTATTTAGGTTTAGTTTATAGGTTTTTTAGGTTTTTTTAGGTTTTTTAGGAGGGTTTAGAGAGGTTTTTAGGTTTTAGGTTTAGAGGTTGGTTTAGGTTTAGGGAGGGTAGTTAGAGTTTTTAGGGTGTTAGGTTAGTTTAGGTAGCTAGGGTTTTGTGGTTTTTAGGGTGTTGGGGGAAGTTTAGGGTTTAGTTTTAGGGTTTAGATTTAGTTTGGAGTTATGGTAGTGGGTTGGGGTGGTGGGGTTTAGGGAGTTAGGGTAATTTTGATTTAGAGTTTTTTTAAGGTATTAAGTTTAGTTTTTATTTTATTTAAATTTTAAAATTTTAATAAGCAAAAAGAGTTTAGGTATTTATTTATTTCTTTTATATTTAGTTTATTATTTTATTTATATTAGTTTATTTTTATTTATTTTAGTATTTTATTTTAGTTTAGGTTTATTTATTATTATTTATTTAGGGGTTTATTTAGTATTTATTTATTTTAGTTTAGGTTTAATTTATTTTAGTTTATTTTAGTTTAGGTTAGTTATGTTTATTTTAGGTTGAGATTTATTTTATTATGTTTATTTTATTTTTTATTAAGTTTAGTTTTTTTAGTTTTAGTATTTTTTTATTTAGTTTATTTTAGGTTTATTAGGTTTAGTTTTATTTAGTTTTATTTTATTTTAAGTTTATTTTAAGTTTATTTTATTTATTTTAGTTTAGTTTTATTTAGATTTTATTTTAGTTTATTTAAGTTTTATTTATATTTTAGTTTATTTTATTTTATTTTTTTAGTTTAGGTTTTAGTTTAGATATTTATTTTATTTTATTTTTTATTAACTTTTATATTTTATTTATTTATTTTAGTTTAGTTTAGATTTTAGTTTTTTAGGTTTATTGGTTTAGTGGTAGAGTGTAATTTTTAGTTTAGGGTTTAATATTAGGGTTTAGTGGTTAGGGTTTAGTGTTAGGGTTTTAGTGTTTAGGGTAGGTAGTGGTTTTGGGTTTAGATTTTAGGGTTTAGGATTTAGTTTATTTTAGAGGGATTATTTAAAGAAAAAAGCAAACCAGTTTTAATATTTAGTTTTATTTATTTTATTTTTATTTATTTTTTATGGGTTTATGTTTATTTTAATTTATTTAGTTTAGAGTTTAGGGTTTGGGGTTTTAGGGTTAGGGTTTTTAGGGTTTAGGGTTTATTTGGTTAGGGTTTAGGGTTTAAAGTAGGGAGGAGGTTTTATATTTTAGTTTAGGTAGGGTTTTAGATTTTAGTTAAGCAAACCAAGGTTTTTTAATTATATTTATATTTATTTTATTTTTATTATTTTATTTATTTATTATTTTAGTTTAGTTTATTTTATTTTAATTTTATTTATTTTAGTTTAGGTTTTATTTTAGTTATTTTTAGGTTTAGGTTCATTTTTTAGTTTAATTTATTTTTTATTTTATTTTAGGTTTAGTTTTTTTTATTTTTTAAGTTTAGGTTTAGGTTTTATTTTATTTTTTTAGGTTTAGGTTTAGGTTTTATTTTAGTTTATTTTAGGCTTTATTTTATTTAGTTTAGGTTTAGGTTTAGATTATTTTAGATTAGGTTTAGATTTCATTTTTATTTTAGTTTATTTTTGATAGTTTATGTTTATTTTATTTTATTTTAGGTTTGGTTTTTAGTTTAGGGTTTTGGTTTATTTTATTTATTTTTAGGTTTTATTTTAAGATTTATTTTTAGGTTTAGGTTTTATTTAGTTTTATTTATTTTATTTAATAGGTTTATTTTATTTTATTTATTAGTTTATTTTTTATTCTTAGGTTTTATTTTATTTATTTAAGTTTAAGTTTAGTTTAGGTTTTATTTTATCTTATTATTAGGTTTAGGCTTTTTATTTATTTTATTTAGGTTATTAAGTAGGTTTGGTGTGGGTTAGTAGGGATGGTTGGGTTTAGGTTTAGTGTAGGGAGTTTAGGGCCCAGGGTTTAGGGTGGAGGGCCAGTGGGGTTTAGGTGTTTGTGATCAGTGTGGTCATAGGAGTCTAGTTTGAGGTCAGAGTTAAAGGTGGCCTTAGTCAGGGCCTGGTAGTAGGGCCTGGGCAAGGTAGGTTTAGATTTAGGGCCCAGAAGGGTATAGGGTGTAGAGTTAGGTTTAGGGAGTCAGTTTGTTTAGGGTGTAGTGGAGGGTTTGGCTTTAGGGCCCAGGGTTTAGGGCCAGGAGCCAAGATCTAGGGTTTAGATTTTAATTAAGTAAACTAGGTTTAGTTTTTAGTTTATTTTATTTATTTTAGTTTATTTTATTTTTAGATTTATTTTTTATTTAGTTTAGTTTATTTTATTTTAGTTTAAGTTTTTTATTTTAGTTTATTTTTAGGTTTTTTATGTTTATGTTTATTTTTAGTTTAGTTTTGGTTTAGTTTATATTTTTAATTTTATTTTAGGTTTTATTTTAGGTTTTTTAGGTTTTTTTTTGGTTTATTTTTATTTATTTTTTATTTTATTTAGTTTATTTAGTTTAGTTTTATTTATTTTAGCTTAGTTTATTTTTAGTTTAGGTTTATGTTTATTTATTTTATTTTATTTTAGTTTTTTAGTTTTTGTTTAGTAGGTTTATTTTCTAGGTTTAGGTTTTTCTTTTATTTTTATTTTATTTAGGGTTTTGTGTCACCATCCTCAAGATCTTTAATAGTAGTGGGAATCCATGATAACACATTGCAGACTTTAGAGCCGTTTTGTTCAACACTAAGAACACTCCTCTTCCGCCAGCCTATTAGTGTTGCATTTGATTGGAACGTTAAACTGCCCAATGGTTCTTTGAAGACTTTTGCTGAGTTGGAGCACCTCTTCATCAAGTGGTTTGCAGGAGCTCAGCAGAGGGTGACTGTAAGAAACCTCACTATAGAGAAATTAAAACTCAATGATACCCTTGTTGATTACATTCTTAGGTGGCACAACCGAAATGAAACAATGTAGCATGCCATTGAGATTCTTCTTAAGATTATCCATGGCCCCATCACCTTCATGCTTAAGGGTTTTACCATCAAAATATTTGAGAAATTATTCAACAAGGCGACTAGCCTACAAGAGGAAGCCAAATAGTTTCCCTTTCCTGACCAATCACCTAGGCCAAAGCTGCAAAAGGTGTTTGAGAAGAAGTCAAGTGATAGTTGGATAGAGGGAAGCAGCCAGGAAGAGTTTAGTATGAGATAATATGAGCTCAGCAACCTCCTTTTCCAGCTCCTCTTCCACCCCCTCAGCCATCATATCGGCCACCGTAGCGGCCACAATGACCATTTCTACCACTTTAGTAGCCTACCCAGCAACGGTATTCATATCCATCGCTAGGTAGCTACCTTCCACCTACTCTTACTGATAGATTAAATAAGCCATATTGATTCAAGAGGGAGGTTGTTATGAAAATCTTTAAGAATCTTTTAAACAACTTGGCTTTCAGTTACTAGAGACTAAGAGGCCAGAAGAAGTGGGCAAGTGCGATGATCCTAGCTATTGCCCCTACCACCGCATGTTAGTCCATGTCTTAGAGGATTTCATCACTTTTAAGGATTAGCTTGAGCGCAGCTACAAGTTGAGAGCCATAGTTATCCCTAAGGAATACTTATTAGAACAACCATATAGTTTGGTTAGAGTAATCCTTGGGGATACTTGCGATCCTATTAAGACCAAAGAAGGTTAGGATATCTCTCTATCTCGAACCTATAAGAAGATCATTTCTAAGATCAAGAAGGCTTCCTTGTAGGTGTCTAAAGTAGCTCAAACCTCCAACACAAAGAAAGGTTTGTTAGTTGCAAAGCACAACTTGAGGGTGATAGCCCAAGTAGAAAGTAGCTCACCATACTTGCGATAGTCCAAGAGCCACCGTGAGTCTAGTACTCCCTCCACCTTTTGCTACCACCTCTTCTAGCTCCTTCTCTACCGAGAAGCATTGTATCTGGATAAGCACTAAATCCCTTACTCTTTTTACTTGATTTCTATATACCTCCACCAAAAAAGAAATTAATGAAGAAAGATAATTCTACTTATATATTATCTACTTCTGATGCTTTTAATTTTATTTCTATTGAAAGCTTTCCGAGTCTAAATAAAAATAATAGCTCTAGTAGCTCTGATCCTTTCCTTTCTAGTTCAGAGTCAGACTATCCTTCTTTGAATCAATCAGGTTCACCTCTTGAGATTGACTTGGAGTCAACTAACTCTGAGGATCCCATAGGAGACATTGTAGGTATGCCCATTGAGAATGTAGAACTTTCCAGAAGCTCATCATTCCAAGAAGTCACTGAAGTCAACCTATATAGTGGAAAAATTCTACCTACTAGCGTAGCATCTCAGGATAAGGGTAAGCAAGTAATTAGTTCTAGTGAGTAGATAGCCCCTTCATAGGATGCTCCACCCATGGATATGCTTGCGGAGAACCAAGTTAGAGTTGATTACAATGTCCTAGCTCACCTTAGAAAGTTTCTAGCTAAGTTAAGCATATACGACACCCTTGTCTTATCCAAAGGGATGAGGGAATCTCTAATCAAGGCCTTACTTGATCTAGAGATATGTTTAGCTCAGTTGATCTCTACTAAAGAGGAGGCATGCCATACGAAGTACATCTTAGGAGTTACATTCAGCGATGAAGACTTACACCTTGGGATGACTGAGCATAAGCGCCTCTTTATATTATAGTGGATGATGGTAGAAATAGGCTATCCAGAGTTCTGGTTGACCAGCATGTATCAATCAATATTATGAGTCTAAGAACCCTTGCCTACTTGAGGATCAACATATCCAAACTAAAAAAAAGGATGATGTTGAGAAGATTCAATGAATAAGGTGAGAGGGCCTTGTGGTGTTTAGTTTTGGATGTATGAGCAGGTGGGGAGGTACTTTTTCATGTGATCGAGCATAACATTGAGGTATGATGTACTATCTCGAAAGATAGAGGCATCACCCTACAATGGACCTAATCATGTAATAAGGACTCATAAAGGCATGATGGGTCTTCGAATGCATCCAATATTTTTCCTTTACTTTATATGAATGAATAAAGCAGGGTTTATATTAAACCAGGTTCTGAAGTTCCCTATAGAGGCAAGCCTCCATAGTTAATTACAACTTAGGAAATGAAATATCTTAAGAATATTCTCGATTAAAGTAGACAATTATTACCTCCAAAGATTTCAAGGTTAGATTATCAAAGGATTGGTTGTATTTGGAAAATCAATTGAGAATGTTCAAGGAGAAACTTATTTTTGGATTCCAAATGAAATAAGTATGAAATGCTCATGCTACTAGGAAGCCTAGTGAGCATTCCAATCTATCATATGGTTGGGCTTTATAATTTTGATGTAGGAGATTTATATGTTTTGAGTTGAAATTTAATTAGATTAGGCATATAATCCACCAACAAAGGTTGTGGGAATGCCTAAGAGGTGAGGATTTTGTGCTCAGAGCCAAATAAATACCTCCTGATCCTAAATCTAGGGAGCTTTAGTATGAGCAAAATAAGACTAAATCTAAACGACATGGGATAAGGGTTTACCTCCATAAGAGAGAATAAATTATCTGACTTCTTGACTTATAATCTCCTGGAGTGGCCGTCAGCTAACTTCTCCTATGATTTTAAAACCATGTAGTCCGGTCTTATGAATTTCAAGATAGCTAGGGTAGTTATTTAATTAGAAAGAGACTAAAGTCCTAAACACACTCTCTAAGAGACTAGAGCATGAGTGGTATGACCATATGACTTAATCTATAGATACAAAATCTTAAATTTTATTTCATTTTATACACTTCATTTTGAGAGGCTTTAGGATTTCTTATGCCTAAATGCATGATGAAATAAGTTATGTAAAAATGCTAGAAGGTGTTCTACACCACAAGGGATACCCCTCAGTCAAGCATTCCTTTTATGCAAAAGATGGAGATCCTTCATGTTCAAGAGAGAAAAGAATATGCATGCATGATGTGAAACATACATACAAATAAGGGGTTAAAACTTTTAATTATATTATTTATGTCTTAGGCTTTCTGATGAGGTTATGAGTTGTTTAAAATTTAATTATGAGTGATTTGTTGGGTAGAAAAGTCATTTTTATCCTAAGAGCCTAATAGTATCCAAGCCAGACATTAAGACATCATTCATTTAAGAAACTATGAAAAGCATGATGTCCTAATGCATAATGTAAACATAACATCAGATAATTATATATATTATCATAAAAGAAGGGTGGTGTACAGCACAACCCGAAGAGATCAATGATGGATAGCCGAGCTCTACCCTTATACAACTTGGAATATGAAAGAATAATTATAATTGTATTAAATGCTATGGGAGAGTTCTTTCATTATATCTCAATTTTTGATTTGGATGATGATTTCTTCAAAGGCATCACATAGCACCCTAGGACAAATCCTTCTGTCCACTGCTCATCCTAATCCCCAATAGCCCTAATCCTAATTCCTACTGCAAAAATTACATTTATGTGGGAAAGGTAAATGGCTTATTAAATGGCTTATTAAATGATTTAGTTAATCTTAAGTTTAGGTTCACTTTAAATAATCTTATTCAAAATGAAATGCATCTTAAGATTAATTTAATTAAATTACTACCACATGACATATATTAAATCATTCCTTTCCATCACATGTAAGTAACATGCATATGATTTAATCTTAAGTGTATCTATACATGCAACATATTTTAGAAAACTTAAATGATGAATGTATGTGTATGTTTAGAATTTATATTTTATTTGATTGAATTATTAAAACATATTAATTTAAAACTTTATCCAAATTCTTATACAAAAGGACATAAGAATGAAATTAAATAGTATGTGCCATTGTTAAACCGGGATGTGAGGTAATCAAATGACCTCCTTGGAGCTAGCTAAAGCCTCATATTCGAGGGATGTCCAGAATATATATCTATTTGTATTCAAACATATGTAAATTCATATACATTAATATAGGAAGTAAACTCCAAATCATATGGACCATTAATTCAACCACTTAGTCAATTATGAATACATGCGATTTTAATGTAAAATGGGATTTTCATTCACTAATCACATATACATATACATGTACAAAGATATAGGCAAGTACGTGTCATTGTTCAACTAGGGAAGCGAGGTAATCAAATGACCTCATTAGGGCTAACTAAAGCCTCATATTCTCGGGATGTCCAGACTATATACTTGCTTTTCTTAGACACACATGGATGTATACATAAATGAGGGAAAGAAAACCATGCAAAGATTGTATATATTTTTTGATTGAATCATTTATATATATGAATTAAAGCTCTATCCAAATTGTAATCTTTGAAATACATAAGAATGAAATCAAATGGGTAGCCATTATTAAACCGGAAGTGAGGTAATCAAATGACCTCCTTATAGCTAAAGCCTGTTCCTGGATGTCCACTATATACCCATTACCATTCAATCTTATATAAATCAACACATGAATAGAGGAAAGAGAACTCAACATTCATACACTTAAGATAAGCACATGCATTTCTTATGTATATAACTAGCATCATAACACATATATTATTCATTTATAAGCTTTTAAAAATACATTTGATTTAATAATGATAATAGGCATATATTAAATTAATCAACACATGCAAGCTTACATAAAGGAAATCCATTTTATTTTACTTGATTTTGAAAAGATGGATGCATGAATTCAAATGACATACCAAATTTAACATGATTGGAAAGAGGACAATCAAATATAAGCATGTGATTCATTCAACCAAACTAGTTCTTAAAGATAATAAAATCAAATGAGATTATTTAAAGCAAGCTAAAGCTTCTTTATTAATTAAGTTTTGAATTTGATTAGATTTAAAGAGGAGAAGAGAAATCATCACTTACTATTTTAAACCCATTCCCACATTAGTTATTTTATTTAATTTAAAAAATGTAATTAAGTTCATTTTATGGGTTAATTAAGTTGAACCCTTAATTAGATGAATTAATTACCCTTACCTATGTCACCTCAAAGTAATTAACTAAATAATTATGAGCAACATGATATGCATGGAAAATAAAGTTGCAAATATCCTAAGAAGTAAAAGGGCATAAAGCAATTGGCTCATGATTAATAGTTAATTAGATTAACGGACTTAATTAATTACTCTTATGGTTTTCCCACATATTAAACTCATTTAGGTTATTAAACACCTAAAGATCTACCCCATGATTTAATTAATTAAGGTCTAATGTGATTATCATTTCAAATTGATTAAGTGATTTAATTAATTAGTTAAATATAAATAAATTTAATTTTAAAAGGGAGAAATGAACTTAAGGAAAGGGGTCCCCACCCTATTCCTTAGTTCACTTACTATTGAACAATGATTAATAAACTTAATTAACTAATTTATTACTATTTATGAGATTAATTAATCATTAATTAACCTAAAAGAGTAGTTAAGGTTTAATTAGTCAATCTTTTCAATTAAGTGAGCAATAAATCCCAAGAAAATCATAGGAGGTAGAGGTCATCCCAGTAAATTAACCCATAAAATTTAGGATTAATTGCTCAAGTAATTATAGAGTAATTAAGCTAATTAATTTTGTAATTAAACTTTAATTACTTTTCAAAATTAGTTAAGATCATTTTAATTAATTCCTCTAAATACCTTTAAAATGAGTATTTATTTGCATTTTATTTATTTCTCTATGATTTTTTATAATTATTAGAAGTTTTAGCCATTAAAATGATGAATTAAGCCTAATTAAAGATTAATGTTGTTGACGATGCGCACGCTGACGCGACTTTTTCCATGGCACCTGGATTGGCTACTTAAAACTTATCCGACTCGCTATGTGATGGTGACGCTTTCTTTCATCATCATCCATCTAAGATCGATAGCTACGATTAATCCCTTAATAGATTAAATCAGATCGATTTCATCTAATCATGATCATCTATTTCGATCACAGAATGGATGGCGTGATCTAACATCACGAGTGAGAGAGAGAATGGTGTCCACATTGCTCACTTGATCCGAAGCTACTGAAGCTTGGATCATCTCCAAAAGGATCCCACACCTTCATGAAAGATAATGGAGGGGATCCAACGGTCAAGATCACATGAGATGAAAGTTTTCTTCAAAGAGCTCCAACCAATTTTTGCCTAAAGATTAGTTTTGGAAGCATACCTCACCGGAGCTCAAGATTGGCTATGATTGAGGAAGCTTCATCTAGTGGAGATGAAGCCTACCAACAATTGGATCAATTCCTGATGTTCGCTAAGGCCATGAACATGATTTGGAGCTTTGATCAAGTCCCACTGTGCTCTGAAGCTTGGGAATGATTCATTCTTGCTTGACAAGGCCTAGGCAAGGTCCATGCAAAGTTAATTTGAGTTTGATGGAGAAATGGGAAAGTAAGGTCAGAAATGGGAGTTTCCTATTTTGGGATGGGAATGGCATTTTAATCAAGAATGAGCTTGGGATCTTAAGGAATGGCTCTAGTGGCTCATCTTGGGTAGTTAGGGCTTGAGAATGATTTTATGTGTGTTTGAGTGGAAATGAGGGTGTATACCCCTTCATCTTGATGATGGTGGGATCATCTGACCACCATCTGTGGAGTCATGGGTGGCAAGGGGAGAGAGTTGGCTCTGGTTGGTTGAAGGTGTGGAGGTAGCTACCAAGGAGAAATCATGGGTGTTCGATGGGTTTCAAATACTTCAAAGGGGAGGGTGAGGTAATTTCACCTCCCATGGGTCATGGTCGACCCAACCACCCCTTGGGTTGGGGAGGTCCTAGGTGCCTAGGTGGACCATTGAGAGTACCAAGTGGCCAAGGAATGGAAATGACCACTTACATGGGTGATTTGTCTCATGTGATGCCCTTGACCCAAGGGTATAAATGATCATTTAGCATTAGATTTGATTTGACCAGATTTGAAATGATCCAAAAGTGGGTTAGCCCAAATTTCAAGTCAATTGGAGTTGATTTGGTTAGTTTGGCTCAATTTGACTCATTTAGGTCAAATTGGTTGGTCAAGTTGACCAATTGGTCAAATTGGGTCAAACCAAAAGTTGGGTCAAGTTAATATGATCATTTGGGATGTTTGGTTCAATTGGTTTAGTTTGGCTTAGATTTGATTTTGGCTCATTTGAATTATTTGGTCAGGTTAAGTTGACCAATTTGACCAAATTGGCCAAATTGGCTTGGGTGGTGATGGTTTGGGTTTAGTTGACCAATTGAAGATGATTGTTTTGGTTTCAATTAATTTGATTTGGTTTTGATTTAGGCCAACTTGAACCTTTAGGTCAATTTGGGCTAAGTCAATTGGGTTCAATTGGGTCCAATCATGGCTTTGGTCAAGTTCACAATCAATTTGGAATGAACTTAGCCATTGGTTGCAATCAATTTGGTTTATATTTTGATTTGACCCAATGTGGTCTTAAGTCAATTTGGGTCAACTTAGGTCAAGAGGCCAATTGGGTTTGGTTTGACTCAATTGAAGGTCAAGTCATATTCAAATATTGATTTTGATTTGGTATGAATCATTCATTTCAAGGGATTTGGCCTAGGTTGCAATTTGGCTGGTTTGGGCTCATATGGATTAAGGGGTTGACTTGGTCAAATGACCAAGTTGACTTGGTTTGACCCAATTTGTGATAATTTGTCAACTTAGGGTGATCAACAACATGATGGGAGGTTTTGATGGGCTTGGTTCAATCCAATTTGGGTAGGATTAGAACATAGAAAAAATAGGTCAAATTGGCCACTTTGGGTCAAGTGGAACAATTTGGTTTAGTTGGCTTGATTTTGGGTTCAATTTCATTTAGTTGAGTTTATATATGGATTTGGGATTGCTATATAAATTAAATTATAATTGACTTGGGTTCAAATAGGTTTTAGTTCACTTGAACATTTCAAGTCAAAAGGGTTAAGTTGGGTTTGACTTGGGTTGACTTTGGTTTGGCTTGATGATTATAGATTTCATTTATATTTGTGAATATAATTGAAAGTATGATTGATTCATGAGAAAATCAATTGAATTTGGGTTTTGGAATGAAGGAATTTTCTTAAGTCTATGGAGTTGGGTCATGTGGCTTAGGTTTGGATTTTGATTTGGTTTGATTTAGTTTTGATAATTTAAATGTATATTTCATTTAAATATGTGGAGATGACTGAAAATATGATTGATTTGAGAAAATCAATTGAGTTTGACTTGATTTGGATTAAGATTTGGCTAAGTCCATGGGATAGGTCATGGCTTAGAAGGGTTTTGATTTAATTTGATTTAGTTTGATTTAGTTTTGATCATTTGAATGTAGATTTGATTTATATTTAGAATATGATTGAAGATATAAATTGATTATGAGAAAATCAATTGATTTTGGATTTATTTGATTAAGATTTGGCTAAGTCCATGGGATAGTCATATGGCTTAGGAAGGGTTTCAAGTTTGGATTTGATCATGGCTTCAATCATTTGGTTTTAAATTTGGGTTTGGATTTGGATTTGGATTTTAATTTGATGTTTGAATTGAACTTGAGGTTTGGTTTGAGAAGGTGAACATGGATTGGATTTGGGTGTAGGTGGTGGATTATCCTAATCTCTAAGGCATAACCTAATTCTATGGTTAAACCTTCTAGGTTGTTAGGCTTAGGTTTAGTGTTTACCTAATTGTTAGAAGTGTCTTATGGCTAGGGAAGTCTTAGTTTCTAGAAGACTCCTAAGATAGAAAGATTGAATCCACACTCCAAAAGTGAGGTCAATAGGCCTTAGGCTCCATAGTGTTGCCATTGGAGATAGATGATTGGAAGACCGGGCCAAGTTTCACATTATAGACTGGATGATCTTTCAACGCTTTTCTGGGAGACCATGGATACATAAGAACAACATAGTTCCATCCTCTCTACATCAATGTATGAAGTTTGTGAGAGGTGGGATCGCCTACTATGTCAAAGGAGATCTCAAGCCATTTAGTCATGAGGTCGACATATATGAGGATGTTTTACTACCTCCCTAAAATCAACAAGTCTATATTCTCGTGAACTTGGCCAAAGTTAAAAAATAAAATAAAAAGAAAAGAAAGATAAAAGAAAAAAGAAAAGAAAAGAGAAAATTACAAACAAAATAAAGGAGGAGAAATAAACTTGGAGGAGGAAGTGGAGTAACATTAGATTCCCCAGCTCACTTTTCAAACATATGGGTAGGATGACGACCTCCACTAGTGAGGAAGAGGCTGTGAGTCCCTAGGGGTGGAAAACCTCCTTATTGGCCACCAAATAAAGATATGTCCCATACCAAGAGTACACTATCCATATATACTTAAAATCTAGTTCATAGGATGAGTTTATATGTTAGCATACCACTCTTCTCAATAGTAGATTCCTTGAGGTGACACTTGATAATGATGAAGGCCGGGCTCCAAAGTAAAGCATAAGTTTATCTAAGTCTATATGTGAAATAGTTAAGCATCAGTTGGGAACCTTAGTCCTTTCCTCTGTAAAAGTTAAGGGTTTAGTAGTTAAGGAAGTCCCTAAGTCATCCACAAGTGTGAAGTCTTAAAGGTTCTTTTTGGGAGCATCATCCTCAAGTCAAGAAGTTGATGTAGAACTTGAGGATGATTCACATAAAGATTTAATAGAATTACCTTTTGATTGGTACTTGTCTTATTTTCATAATTTAGCAAAGAAAGATGTAATCCCACTACTTGGTCAAAGCAGTCACTACTTCAAAAGAATATGGAAGAACAAATGCAAAAGCTCTCAATCAAGACAAGACTATGATTCTACATAAGCCAAAATGATGATGATGATTACTACTAGTCATCACCAATCATTTGGAATCGATAGTTCTTTTCAAATCACATTAACTCATATGAAGAGCTGTGCTTAAAAATTTCAGATGATCCAAATGATTTTGAAGTCAAAGATGCACCCCCAGAGTTTGAAGAAGAGATCAAGTCAACCATCAATAAGCTCAAAAATCAACTTAGAACCAAGAAGATCCACCACATACATTCTTTTGTTGAATGAAAAAAACCAATGACTTAGTTGCTATTGATGAAGTATGGACCGCTTTGCATAGAGTTATGAAGAGATGCCCGATTGACTCAGTAGTCCATAAACTAGCAATAGTGCCTACTACTAACCCTCAAACCTTTAGGATTTAAATAAGGTATATCCAAAAGATGAATTTTCACTACCAATCTAGGTGATGGTGGACATTGCTCATCTCATGCGCCTTTCTTTTCATGGATGGCTCATATGGATATAACCAAATAAAGATGGCTCCTAAAAATGAAAGAAACATTACTTTCAGAACCCCCAATCAGAATCTATTGCAATAAGGTCATGCCTTTTGGCCTTAAAAATGCCAATGCTACATACCTGCGGGTTATGACTTGAATCTTCAACAAATTCATTAATCATCAAGTTGAGTGCTATGTCGATGATGTCATGGTCAAAAGTAGAGAATAGAAAGACCATCTATTTCACTTGAGAGTAGTTTTCATATAATTAAGAAAATTTAACCTCAAAATGAACCCCATGAAGTGTGCATTCAAAGCAGATTCATGAAACTTCATTGGGTTTATTATTCGGCACGAGGGAATTGAAATCGATCTGGTGAAGATTAAGGCAATATTAGAAATTCCAACCCCAAAAGTTTAACTCAACCGATCATTCTAAAGGTAGTTAGTATCAAGATGCTTTATATCAACCCATCTAAAGATGTACCATTCTCGATTTATCAAAAGTGATGCCAAGTTCAAGTAATGACAAGAGTGAGCATGCCTCAAGACATCACATACCATGATCACCATTCTAGATCCATCCCATGGAAGCCACTATACTTTACACTAATGCGATAGATGACTCTATTGGTGCTTACCGCATTCTCCATAAAGTGAAAGGATAAGCACTAGTGATTTCTGAGTAACACCCACTTCCTCCGACTCTCCTCTTAGTGATGATCTCCATGAACAAATCATGAACTTAGGGATATTAGCATTCACCATTGGGAGATGTACTTTGATGGTGCGGTTTCCTCTTGAAAAGGAGAAGAATCATAATTTACTATTCCAGGAAAGGTAGGGGTAGGAATAGTTCTCTTAACTTTGAACTATGTGATAATATTCTTATATTATCTCTATCAACTTGGACCCAACAACGGTTAAATGAGGCTTTAAATGTCGCTTGGAGTTACCATTACTCTAAGAAAAAACATCATCAACATCTGGGATTCCTAGTTATCAACCAAATCATTTGGTCCTATAAGGTTATAAAGCCCAAGCTCCATCACTACCAAGACACCATGGAGTACCCCAAATCCTAGAGGTTACCATTTATAAGATTTCTCAAGGAGAGAATGTCATAGCGTATGCTTTAGCCAAGCTTACTAAGGAGTTGACATGTCTAGAGGATGAGTCCATATCAATAGAGGTCCAAAATAGACAAGTCTTATCTCTTATTAATATTGAACTCATCAAAAAGTACTCTCTTAAATGGGAGGTTTCCATTGCCAAGAAGGATGAGTTAGATTGGAGGCAACCATTCATGGATTATCTAAATAGAGGCAAACTACCTCAAGAGAAGTCCCAAGCTATCGATGAAGAGAGCACTTTCTACACTCTTATGGATGGTTTCATGTACTAGTGATCTTCATCATATGTGATTATGTTGTAGAAAAGCAAGACCCGTAAGATCATGAGGTACACTTAGATTATATGTGAGCCAACCAACTGGTCAAGATGAAAGACAATATCAAGAGACTAGGATATTGGCCATCGATGATCAAAGATTGCATGGATACGAGTGATGCCACCAATGTCAAATACATGTGTGGTCTCGCACCAACCACCCAACATTTTACATCCTACGCTCATGGCCATTTGAGTGTTGGGAACCAACATAGGGTGATTGATCCTCCTTCTTCCAAGGGTCATTGGTTCATCTTATCTGCTACAGACTACTTTTCCAAATGGGTGAAGGTGATTCTACTCAGAGAGGTCATAGCTCAGCATGTGCTCAAGTTTTTTAGGAACCATATCGTATATAGGTTTAGAGTGCCTCCATGAATTATATCTGATAATGGTACTACATTCAAGAGCATTGAGATCAACAACTTTGCCCAGAGTCACAATATAGATTAGAGATATTCTACCATCAACTACCCGAGGGTAAACCGCTTAGTAGAATCCTTCAACAAAACTCTCATCCAAATATAAGAAGACACTTGACAACAAGAAGCATAGTGGCAGCTAGTTAAAGCCTTGTGGCCTACCGCACCACATATAGAAGTCCAACTTAGTCTACTCTTTCTCCTTAATGTATGGGTCCAAAGTCGTTCTACCATTAGAAGTCCAACTCCATCACTAAGGATAGTGGGTAGAAGATCAGAAAGAATGCCAAGTTACTTAGAAGAGCTCAAGGTTTGGAGGAGAGATGCCTGTGGGCATGCCAAAACCTCGAGTTGTACAAAGCTAAAATTATTCAAGCTCACAACAAGTTGGTCTGTCCTAGAGCGTTTCAAGGAGGAGATCTTATTTTAGTTCTAAGGAGATTGATTATTGCCCATCATAAGATGAGAGGCATGTTTGAACCCACTTGGGAAGGCCCTTTTCCATTGAGAAGGCCTACCAAGGAGGATCTTATCAACTTATTAATCATAAGGGAGAGCGCCCAATGCTTCCAATCAACGGGCTCTACTTAAAGAAATATTATAAATCATATTTGAAAATTATTATCATCAATGAAAATCCCATTTCAATTTCAATCTCTTCCATGTTGAAATTATTCTTGTTTGTGAATCTGCCATGATGTGTTTAGGGAAGGTGTAAGGAACCTGAGCGGTGTCCTATCCTTCATCGACATAACACAAACACAAACTACACACAAACATATAAAACAAACACATATCTTTTTTCTCAGGCTACTTTGAGTTGAGATAACACCTCCAATGGCACTCACTCAGTAGCTACTCTAAGTCGAGCTAACATGCTACCCTACTAGTGTGTCACTCTCGTGGTCTTCTTGCTTTGGAGGATATAAGTCTGCTATGCTTTCCTTTTTTAATTGGCCACTGCACACCGTTGAGCTCCTTGTAGTCTGATAGGCTATACTACGTGGCCGGTAAGCTACCTCATGTTGGCTTTGTTTACGAGGATGTGAGTCGGCTATGCTTTCTTATTGGATCATCCTTCATGCACTGACTAGGTTGAGTATATTTGAGGTTTAGTATAAGTCCCCTCGTGGCTCCTTCCATTCTTACTGCTTCAAGTTTGGTCCAGTCCTTCCATGGGGCTCCCAACTTAGTATTCGCTCTAGGTTAGATAGCATCTATCCCACCAATGATAGACCATCTCGATGATCAGTTCCACTTAGAACATTGTAAGCGTACACACTTTCTTTCTAGATTGATCATTGCACACTGATGGGCACCTCTTAGGTTGGTTAGTTCTAACTATGCTGACGGATACACCACTCATGCTGATGGATACACCATAGGTTGGTTGGTTCTCGCACCTTAGGATACACCACTCATGGAAGATGTAAGCTATGCTTTATCTTTGAGTTGGCCACCATACAATTATAGCTTTATTTTCCTGCTCGTGATAGCACCCTCTCCCTCCCCGTAATATATTTGATCACATCCTTGCAACCCCATTTAGACACTACGGTTACTATTGAATTGATAATTCCCTTCCTAATAACACCTATGGTTGGAGAATTCATTCATGGATATGTATTCTCCCTTGGTCCAAATGAGATAGGTCAAGGATGACATATCTTCTCATTGTGGTCCCTCACACACACAGATCCATGCAAACATATAAATAAAATATATATTCACTTATGGATTAAGAGGACACCCCTAATAATACCTTTTCCCAAGAAGGCATCTTATCTTTTGGGTAGTGTCAGCAAAACTCCCTATACAAATAGCCTGACTACTCTTGAGTTAATATAAGTCCCCAAGGCATTCACTAAATAGTCACCCTAAATTCTATTTGTTGCTACCAACAGTCACCCTGTGTAGGCACCCTTTAGTTAGCTAGCTCTACCCCACGCAAGAACTATCCCTTGATTTGTAAATTTGAGATAGACAAGTCCGATATAGCCCCATCTCTCCATCACACCACATGGTCCATAAATTAAATCTATCAAATTTGACCGAGCTCACATCCCCAATGGATATGCCCTCAATTCAAAATTAAACTAAATCAAATAAACAATATCAAATCACATAAAATTAAGATAAAATTAATCCTGACTACTTTTGAGTTGACATTTTTCCCGAGTGACATTCACTTAGTAGTCGTCCAAGGTTAGGTTTGATTTATTGTGCATCCAATAGGTCACCCCAATGGTTGTTCCTCACTTTAGAAGATGTAAGTCTGGCACCAAAAGGAAACCCCTTAGGTTTCCTAGCTCTACCCCACAGTCGGTAGACTATCCCTTTGGATTTGTAAACTTGAGGTAGGTCAAGGCTAAAATAGCCCCTTCTTAGTGGGTCCATCACACACCGACAGGGTCCATACATAAACTCATATTAAATTAAACCCAATCTGATTTTCCCTAATGGACTTAAATTACACCCTTCTCTTCAGTGGAGCCCCAAATCATATATAAACAAGTCAAGCAAAGAAATTAAATTCAAAACCAACCTCTCAAGTGGAACCAAATTAAATAAACTCCTCTAGTAGAGTCTAAATAAAAGAAATCCAACCAAATTATTATTCCCAATAGATACATCCCAAAACAAATCTATGAAATCAAACTTAAATCCCAATCCCCAACAGATATCCAACATGCTTCCTCAAAGTTCATATACCCAATCCCCATCGAACTCGAGCCCATATCGCTAGTAGATATGCTTCCACATCAATTAAAACAAAAAAAATTAAAGTCAATTTGATCTTAATCCCCAGTGGATTATAGATACTTATCCCCAGTGGATTATAGAGACTTATCCCCAATGGATCTTCTTTCTACAAATCATATAATCAAATCAAATTCAAACATTATCCCCAACAGATTTTCTTCTTCTAGGCCCTCGACATAGACCCCTCACATGTCATGTCCAATGCATTTGTGATCCCATACTAGTTCTCCCTCCATGTCCTTGACATTGAATTCTCATCAAATCTTATTTCTTCTTATGAACACCTATAATACTTCAACCAAAAGCCTAACAATGTATTCATTCAAATTACATCATCTTAACATTGTAATCAACATTTTATGATTTGTGATGGTGCAAGCTCAAACTAACTATACAATATCATGATAAACATATTATAGTGTGAATTAACACACTATATTATATTATAATATATGATGTTATATTATAATTTGCTATAATATAATATATTGTCTAACATTACACCTCATTAGATTAACTTGAAAGGAATAAATAATAAAATTTTCTCAAAATATGAATAATATTTATTTTGGATGTAAAATTGTTATTTTTCTATTAAAAATGGTACAAAATAGGATAATTTTGGTGTTGCTTCTTGGTATGTGATGCGAATTTGGCCAAATTCTTCCATCTCAACCTTCAAATAAACATTTTTGTGAGTTTTGACCCAATATATTATAACAAAACTAAAACAAACTAAAATGTACAATAACATTAGTAACACACCACCATATTCATATATATGTGAAGTTATAATGTCATGTACATTATATTTTAATATTCTTTCCCATAATATATTATCTTACATTACACCTTAAAATGAATCACTTTAAGCAAAAAAATTATAAAATTTGGTTGAAAATGAACATTTATTTTGAATGAAAAATTCCATTCTTTTGATTAAATGACACACCATAGCACACCCCTAATGATGTTCCTAAAGCTACCTTAAATTTGGCCATCCCATCATCTCACCTTATAAATCAATATTTTAGGAATTATACCATAAAACTCTACTACATCATACTATAACAAACTAAAATATACTAAACAACAAGTAGTAATTTACAATAGTATGCTATAATGCATGATGCTACACTATGTTATGGCATCCTATATTATAATACACTATAACATATTATATTATATGATATTATATTATATTGCATATCATATCACAAGGGATTTCTTAAGATAAAAAATCATAAAACTAGTCTAAACAATAAAAAACTATATATTTTAGTCGTATCTTACATATTTTAAATTAAAATAATATATTATGATGCCATGCTCTACCTATTATGAATTTGGCCAAATTCCACCATTTTAAAGTCTAAATCAACATTTTATAAATAATTAATGTAAGCTTAAGCATTATTGTAAAATACTAAAAGAACTTAAAATGCAATTAATATATTATGATATATGATGCTATACTATGCCACAACATATAATATTTATTTTGAACATAAAATCTTACTTTTTAGACTACAAGTGGCATATAGCACACCTTTGGTACTACAACCTAATTCCACTTCAAATTTAATAAATTTGATCATCTGATTTATTACATCAATATTTTTATGATTTATATTAATATAGACTATATGGCACAATACCATGATATACTAAAACATTTCAAAACATCTTATAACATCCAAAAACACATCACTACATGCTCAAATATATGATGCTACATTATACTATAATAAATTATATTATAATATGATTTAGGTTTTGGGTTTAGGTATACAAATTATTCAAGGGAAAGTCTCTTGAAGACATTTTCTTTAGCTACCATAACTATATTAGATTAGGTCATTCTTTATATCTACTCTAATGATATCTTTATTCAAGGTTTGGGTTTAGGTTTGGGATTTAGGGTTCTTAGGGTTGGTTTTGGGTTTAGGGTTAGGTTAGTTAGGTTTAGGGTTTAGGGTTTGTGTTTGTTTATTTAGGTTCAGGTAGGTTGTGGTTTATGGTTTGAGTTTTAAAGTTTTGGTTTTAGGGTTTTAGGTTTAGGGTTTTTAGGGTTATGTGGTTTAGGTTTAGTGTTTAGTTTAGGTTTAGTTTTAGTGTTTAGGTTTTAGGTTTTTTTTAGGTTTAGGTTTTGGTTTTGTTTTTTTAGGTTTAGGTTCAAGTTTTTTTTAATGAGAAAATAGATTCAACATTTCTTCTTTTCAATTTAATCAACCAAGTAGCACCCCAAGTTTTCTAAGTCATAAGCGACGACATAGATAAAAGTTGAGCACCCATAGAGCAAATCAAAAACCTTATATAAGTAGAACAGTCTTTATTATAAAGACAAAGTTCCATAAGCATCAGATCAGATTAGATGTTCTTCAGTTTTTCTAGTTCCTATAAGAACCACCCCTACCTCTCGAGTAGCGGGATCTACCATCACATCACCGATCTCTCCCACTGCCACCCCCCAGTTGTAACCTACATCGCTCCTCCCACCTCCATAACCACCACTATTCTGGCCACCACCTCCATATCCACCAGCACATCCAGATCCCCCACCACCATATGATAACCATCGCCTCCCTTCCCTCCATCTGGATCTAGACCAGCTTAGTTCATTGATGTTCCCTCCAAGGTTCTCCCATTCTTAGAGTTTTTTAGTTATTAGTGTTTAGGGTTTCTGTCTAGGTTTTAGGGGTTTGTTTGGGTTTAGGTTTATGGTTTGTGGTTTAGAGAGGATTTTAGGGTTTTAAGGTTTAGATTGGTGTAGGTTTAGTTTAGGGTTTTAGGATTTGATTTTAGGGTTTGGGTTTAGTTTAGGGTTTAGGTTTGGGGTTTTTGGGGCTAGTTTTAGGTTTGGGGTTTATGTTTAGGGTTTCTTTAATTATTTTATTATTATTTTTAAAATTAAGTAAACCAGAGGTTTAAGGTTTTAGTTTATTTTTTATTTGTTTTAGTTTATTTTTTAAATTTTAATTTAGGTTTAGTTTTATTTTTTTTATTTAGTTTATTTTAGGTTTATTTATTTTAGTTTAGGTTTTTTTATTTTCATTTTTTTTTTTACATTTAGGTTTAGGTTTAGTATTTTTAGTTTTATTTTATTTATTTTATTTTTAGGTTTAGTTTTTTTTTATTTTAGGTTTATTTTTAGGTTTTATTTTTTGGTTTATTTTTTTATTTTAGTTTATTTTATTTTAATTAGTTTATGATTAGGTTTAGTTTAATTTATTTTATTTAGTTTAGGTTTTATTTATTTTAGTTTAGTTTATTTTGTCTCAGTTTAGGTTTATTTTAATTTTATTTGGGTTTATGTTTTTAGTTTAGGGTTTAGGTTTTATTTTTTATTTATTTTTGTGGTTTATTTTATTTTATTTAGTTTAAGTTTTATTTAGTTTATTATTATTTATTACAGTATTTTATTTTATTTACTTTTTTATTTTATTTTAGGTTTTTTTTATTTATCATTTTATTTTGTTTAGTTTTTTATTTATATTTATTTTAGTTTAGTTTTATTTTTATTTACTCATTTTATTTAGTTTTGGTTTTAGAGTTTATTTTATTTTTTTTTGGTTTATTTATTTATCTTTTAAGTTATTTAGTCAGTAGAGGTTAGGATAGTGGCCTAGGCCCAGGCCTGGGTAGGTCAGTGGTCAGGCCTTAGGGTAAGGCCTGTGGCCCAGGTGGGTATTAGCTCAGGCCCAGGGCTCAGGCCCAGTTTCAGGTCTGGGGTAGTCAGTGGGCCTTTAGGGTGAGTCCAGGCCTCAGGTGTGCAGGTCAGAGCCTAGGGTCATTAGTTTTAGGTAAGATAGGTTTTAATACATTATTATTTAAATAAAAATCAGTAGGTTTATTTAGTTTATTTTATCTTTAGTTTTTTATTTTAATTATGATTTAGGTTTTATTTTTATTTATTTTAGTTTATTTATTTATTTTAGGTTTATTTCTTTAGTTTAGGTTTTTTTTAGTTTATTTTTTTTTAGGTTTAGTTTAGTTTATTTTTATTTTAGTTTATTCATTTTTTTAGGTTTTGGTTAGTTAAGTTTAGTTTTATTTTATTTTTAAAGTAGTTTTAGTTTTTATTTTAGGTTTTATTTTTAGGTTTTATTTTTTTTACTTTAGGTTTAGGTTTTATTTTTAGTTTATTTAATTTTATTTACTTTAGGTTTTTTTAGTTTTAGGTTTAGTTTATTTGTTTTGTTAGGTTTTATTTATTTTAGTTTAGTTTATTTTAGTTTTATTTTAGTTTATTTTATTTTCATTTTATGTTTATGTTTTTTTTTTAATTTTAGGTCTGGTTTTATTTTTATTTTTTTTAGTTTTTATATTAGGTGTTTGTTTAGGTTTAGGTTTTATTTCATTTTTTTTAATTTTATTTATTTATTTTATTTTATTTTATTTAGTTTTAATTTATTTTAGTATTTTACTTTTTTATTTAGTTTAGTTTCATTTATTTTATTTTAGTTTTTATTTTTATTTTATTTTCTTTTTTAGGTTTAGTTTAGGTTTTAGTTTTAAGTTTTAATTTATTTTATCTTATTTTATTTTATTTTGGTTTAAGTTTTTATTTTATTTGGGTTTTTTTTTATTTAGATTTTAGGTTTTATTTATTTTGTGGTTTTTTAAGTTTAGGGTTTAGGTTTAGGATTTAGGGTTTAGGATTTTAGGGTTTAGCATTTAGGTTTTTTTTTTTGTTTACAAAGCTTCAAGAAATAAACTCAACATAAAAGCTAAAAGCAGTTCGAAAAAAAAAAATCTGAACTTGTTTGCTTTAATAAAAGATGGATCTTATGAAAAAAAGGTTAAAACCATAGGTGCACAAACACAAAGATACTAAGTGCCTAAAATAGTGAGGACGTAGTATACTAAGACCTAGGCTTTTCCTTCCTCTCCTTAAAAAAAGCTAAGAGGGACACTCCAGAAACCTTCACAACCTTAAACCTAACTTCGAGAATATCTCCTATAGCATGCCCTTTACTGCCAAATCCAGCAATCAATACCTCATCATTTTCCTTAATGATATCAAACAACCATCATTTGGAACAAAGGCTGCAATCCTTTTCCCATTCTTAATCAATTTTTAAAGACATTTTCTAATAGAGAGTTGGGTTGCTTTTGCCTCAATGCCAATTTTTTTCAAGCACAATGCCCTTTGCATGAAAAGATCATGTGAATGGCTTCTTCCATTCATTTCCAATGTGACTTTTCTTGTATGATTTGTCTGCCCATCTCTGATTTCTTCTGTCTTTAGTTTTAACTCCCACACACGTTTTCCATTTTGAAGAAATGAAAGAAGAGCCTCTGATCTAATTTGGGAGTTTGAGCCATAATCTCGGAGAGCTTAACATTGGGAATTGTTTAGCTTAGTTAGTTATTAGTTAGTTTATTTTTTAGTTAGCACTTACGGTTTAGGGTTCAAGGTATAGGGTTTAAAGTTTTTTTATTTTTATTTTTTTTATTTTTTATTTTTTTAAACTAAGTTGACTTGTAGGTTTAAGTTTATTTAGTTTATTTAGTAAACTTTTTATTTATTTTAGTTTATTTTATTTTTTATTTTTATTTAGGTTTATTTTTTATTTTATTTTTATTTTAGATTTATGTTTTATTTTCTTATTTTAGGTTTAGGTTTATGTTCTTATTTTTTTTTTAAAGTTTAGGTGTTAAGTTTTATTTTAGGTTTTTTTTACTATTTTAGTTTAGGTTTAGGTTTATTTTAGTTTATTTTATTTTATTTAGTTTGTTTATTTAGTTTAGTTTTATTTATTTTAGTTTAATTTATCTTTTTAGGTTTATTTTATTTTTTAATTTAAGTTTAGGTTTTTTTAGTTTATTTTAGATTTTATTTTTTTATTTATGTTTATGTTTTATTTTTAGGTTTATTTTTTTAGGTTTAGGTATTTTATTCAATTTTTATTATATTTTATTTTAGGTTTAGTTTTTTTTTTAATTTGGATTTTTTTTTAGTTTAGTTTAGGTTTTTATTTATTTTATGTTAATTTAGTTTTTTTTTATTTTAATTTCATTTTAGGTTTAGGTTCAGGTTTAAGTTTTAGTTAATATTTTTATTTTATTTTATTTTGGTTTAGGTTTATTTATTTACTTTATGTTTAGGTTTTATTTTATTTTGGTTTACATTTTTTGCATTTTATTTTATGTTTAGGTTTTATTTAATTTATGTTTTGGATTTTAGGTTTGGGGTTTTTAGGTTTAGTGTTTGGCTTTAGTTCATGGTTTTGTGGTTTAGGGTAGGTTTTATTTTGGTTTTAGATTTGTGAGTTTAGTTTAGGGTTTAGCTTTATGGTTTTTTGCCTAGGATTTTAGTTTAGGGTTGGGTTGTTTTTATTTTATTTTTTATTGTTTTTTTAGGTTTTTGTAGGTTTTAGTTTAGGATTATTTATAAATTAAGTAAACTAGTAGGTTTAGGGTTTTTTTAGTTGATTTTTTATTTTTAGGGTTTAACATTAGCTTAGGGTTTAGGGTTTTTTTTTAAACATAAGTAACCCTATAAGTTTTGGTTTATTAAGTTTATCTAGTTTTTTAATTTATTTTTGTTTATTTAATTTATTTTATTTTTCTTGATGTTTTATTAATTTTTATTTTGTTTAATTTATTTATTTTAGTTTTATTTATTTTAGTTTAGGTTTTTTATTTTACTTTATAAACTCTAAACCCTAAAACCCGAAACTTTAAACCCTAAACTAACCCTAAATCCTAAACCCTAAACCCTAAAGGCTAAATCCTAAATCGTAAACCCTAAACACTAAACTAACCCTAAACCCTAAGTTAACCCTAAACCCTAAACCCTAAAATCCCTAAACCCTAAATCCTAAACAATAAACCCTAAACCTTAACCCTAAACCTCAAGTCCTAAAAACCTAAACCCTAAAACTCTAAATCCTAAACCCTAAATCCTAAACCGTGAACCCTAAAAATCTAAAAACCTTAACCTAAACAAAATAAAACCTAAAAATAAATTAAATAAAAAACCTAAACATAAATAAAATAAAATAAAAACTTAAACTAAAACCTAAACTTAAACCTAAAAACAAAAAAAATAAACTAAGTAAAATAAATAAAAACTTAAATTAAACTAAAAAATAAAATAAACTTATGAATAAAAAACCTAAAAAAATAAAAACTAAACAAAAATATAAATAAAATAAACCAAAAATAAAATAAAATAAAAACTAAATAAAAACATAAAGCTAAAAAATAAACTTAAAAATAAATAAAAAATAAAACCAAAACCCTTCACTAAAAATAAAAACTAAACCTAAAAAAAATAAAATAAACAAAATACACCTAAACCTAAAATAAGATAAACTAAACTAAAATAAATAAAACAAAAACCTAAACCTATTATAAACTGAACCTAAACCCTAAACTAAATAAAATAAAATAAACTAAAAATAAACCTAAACCTAAACTAAAAAATAAAACCAATAATATAAACCTAAAACCTAAACCCTAAATCCTAAACCCTTAAAAGCTAAAAACTTAAACCTTAACTAAATAAAACATAAAAATAAAATAAATAAAAAACCTAAACAAAAAAATGGAAAATAAAATAAAATAAAAACATAAACTAAAACCTAAACATAAACCTAAACCTTAAAAGAAAATAAAATAAAAACTAAAATAAAATAAAATAAATATAAACCAAAATTAAACTAATAAAAAATAAAAAAGATTAAATAAATTAAAAATAAAACCTAAAATAAAAATTAAAAAGCCTAAACTAAAAACTAAAGCTAAAAATGAAACCTAAAAAGAAATAAAATAAAACCTAAACCCTAAACTAAAAAAAAAACCTAAACCTAAAAAGTAAAATAAAATAAACCAATACCAAAACTAAGATAAACTAAACTAAAATAAATAAAACCTAAACTTAAACCTAAAATAAACTAAACTTAAACCTAAACCAAAACCAAATAAAATAAAGAAAACTAAAAATAACCCTAAACCTATACTAAAAAATAATACCTAAAAATAAACCTAAAACCTCAACCTAAAAAAATAAAATAAAACCTAAACCTAAACCTAAAATAAAACATAAAACCTAAACCTGAAAATAAAATAAAAATAAAACAAAACTAAAAAAGAAACATAAAACTAAAATTAAACCTAAAAAATAAACAAAAATAAATAAATCTAAAATAAATAGACTAAACTAAATAAAAATAAGAATAAACCTAAATAAAAATAAAAAATAAATAAACTCAAATAAATAAAAAATAAAATAAATAAACTAAATGAACCTAAACCTTATAGTATACTTAATTTAAAAAAATTAAAAAAAATTAAAAAATTAGAAAATCAAATTAAAAAAGAAACCCTAAACCATAAAATCCTAAACCCTAAACCCTGAACCCTAAACCCTGAACCCTAAACACTAAACCCTAAGCAATAAAATCCTAAATCCTAATCCCTAAAATCTACAACCTTAAACCCTAAAAACTTAAAAACTTAAACCTAAATGAAGTAAAACCTAAAAATAAAGTAAATAAAAAAACCTGAACCTAAGTTAAATAAAATAAAATAAAATGAAAAAAAAACATAAACTAAAACGGAAACCTAAACCTAAACGTAAACTCAAACCTAAACCTAAAAATAAATAAAATAAAAAATAAAAACAAAACTAAATTAAAATAAATAAACACCTAAACTAAACTAAAAAATAAAATAAACCGAAAAAATAAAAAACGTAATTAAATAAAAACTTAACATAAAATAAAAATAAAATAAACCTAAAATAAAAACTAAATAAAAACCTAAAACTAAAAAATAAACCTAAAAATAAATAAAAAATAAAACCTAAACTCTAAACTAAAAAAAAAACCTAAACCTAAAATAAAAAAAAATTAAAAAAAACCTAAACCTAAAATTAAATAAACTAAACTAAAATAAATAAAAAAACCTAAACCTAAACCTAAAATAAACTAAACCTAAACACTAAACTAAATAAAATAAAATAAAGAAAAAATAAACCTAAACCTAAACTAAAAAATAAAACTTAAAAATAAACCTAAAATAAAAACCAAAAATCTAAACCTAAAAAAATAAAATAAAAACCTAAACTAAAACTGAAAAATAAAAAATAAAAGCAAAACCTAAAAAATAAAATAAAAATAAAACTAAATTAAAAAAATAAACATAAACCTAAAAAATAAACTTCAATAAAAATAAAAAATAAAAAATAAAATAAATAAACCTAAATTAAATAAAAAATAAACAAAATAAACTAAATAAACCCAAACCTATCAGTTTGCTTATTTTTTTCTGTATTTTTTTAAAATCCCTCAACCCAAAACCCTAAACCTTGAACCCTAAATCAAAAATCCTAAACCCTAAAGCCTAAACACTAAAACTAACCCTAAACCTAAAACTCTATACCTACAACCCTAAACAACCCTAAACCCTAAACCCTAAACTAACCCTAAACTCTAAACTAAATCTAAACCCTACACCTTAAACTCTAACCCAAGCCATAAAACCATAAATCCTAAAACTTAAACCCTAAAAACCTTAAACCATAAAGCCTAAACCCTAAACCCTAAATTAACCATTAACCCAAAGCTAACCTACAACCCTAAACCCTAAATGCTAAACCCTAAACCCTAAAAATGCTAAACCTTAAAGCCTAAAAACTAAACCCTAAACCCTAATCCCTAAACTTTAAACCCTAACCCTAAACCCTAAACCCTAAACCCTAAAACCCTAAACCCTAAACCCTAGACCCTAAAAATCTAAAAACCTAAACTTAAAGTAAATAAAACCAAAAAATAAAATAGATAATAAAACCTAAACCTAAATAAAATTAAATACAAACCTAAACTAAAACTTAAACCTAAACTTAAAAATAAAATAAAATAAAAGATAAAAATAAAGTAAAATAAAATAAAGAAAAACATAAACTAAACTAAAAAATAAAATAAACCTAAGAATAAAACAACCATAATAAAATAAAAACTAAACATAAAATAAAAAAAATAAAATAAAAACTAAATAAAACCTAAACCTAAAAAATAAACCTAAAACAAAACCTAAACCATAAATTAAAAAAAAACTTAAACCTAAAACAAAAATAAAAATAATAAAATAAAATAAACCTAAACCTAAACAAGAATAAATATTGAATGGAGATATTCATATGTGCTTTTGAAAAATTTAGTTTTGTTTGAAAATGAAACTTCCATTCAATAAGTCTGGGTATATTTAATGGAAAGGTTCATATGTGCTCTTTTTTTTGAAATTTTTTTTTTGATTTTGTTTGAAAATGATACCTCCACCCAATAAGTGTGGGTATATTGAATGGAGAGGTTTCATATGTGCTTTTCGAAAATATGAAAATCCCAACCTAACACTTGTGGAATGTATTAGGTGGATGTTTAAAGTTATGATTTTGTTTTGAAGATAATATCCATTCAACACATTTGGATGTATTGAAATGAGAAGGCCCATCTTCAGATTTTATGTTTTTTAAAGTATGATTGTTAGAATTTTATTTTTGAAAATGAGGTCTTTAGCAAAAATGAATTGAGTGAAGAAACTCATTTGTATTTTTAGAAAATGTAATTATTGGAATCTTAGTTTTGTAAAGATGATCTTACATATAATACTCATAAAGATTGTTAGATGAGGGTGATTTAGGAAAATTTTTTTGCAAAATATATTATTATGTGCATTTTTGAAAGATTGCTTTTTTGAAAAGCATGATTTTTGATAAGGATTTATTTTGTTTTTATTATTTTAGAGACAGTCTGAGTAGTATGGGGAGCAAGAGGTGCGAAGGTTATGTGGTGGTGGCAAGAGAACAGGGATATGATGGTGGATCCCGCTACTCAAGAGGTCGAGGTGGTTCTGATGGGAACTAGACAAACATAAGAACTGCCAATCGGATCTACTGCTTGTGGAACTATGCCTTTACAGTAGAGACAGTTCTAGTTATCTAGGGTTTTTGATTTGCTCTATGTGTGCTTATTTCTGATCTATGACATCACTTGTTTGTTAGAAAACTTGGTGTGCTACTTGGTTGAAGAAATCAAAAATAAGAAATGCTGAATCTGAATTTATTCTTTGTTAAAAAATAAATAAATAAAAAACCAAAAACCCTAAACCCTAAACATAAAACTTGAAACCTAAACCCTAAACTAAATAAGCCTAAACCTATAAATTTACTTAATTTTTTTTAAGAAAACCCTAAACTCTAAACCCTAAATAAAATCTAAATCCTAAACTTTAAACTAAACTAAAACTAACTTGAACACAAACCTAAA
Organism: Cymbidium sinense; assembly: GCA_021442155.1. Classification (NCBI taxonomy): domain Eukaryota; kingdom Viridiplantae; phylum Streptophyta; class Magnoliopsida; order Asparagales; family Orchidaceae; genus Cymbidium; species Cymbidium sinense. The sequence continues at coordinate 35,663 of JAKCPB010000426.1, forward strand.
CCTAACTTAAACCTAACTAAACCCAAAACAACCTAACTAAACCAAACTAAACCCTAAACCCTAAATCTAAACCCTAAATCAACTCAACTAAACCTTAAACCTAAAACTCTAAATCATAAACTAACCCTAAACCCTAAACCTTAAACCTAAACCCTAAAGAAACCTAAAACCTTAAACTAAAACCCCTAAAACTAAAACTCCACCCTAAACCCTAAACCCTAAACCTTATGACCTAAAAACCCTAAATCATAAAGCATAAACATTAAACCTTAAAATTTAAACCCTAACCCTAAACCCTAAACCCTAAAACCCTATACCCTAAAACCCTAAACCCTAAACTCTAAACCCTAAAAACCTAATCCTAAACTAAATAAAACCTAAAAATAAAATAATAAAAAACATAAACCAAAATAAAATAAAAAAATAAAATAAAATAAAAACCATACTAAAGCTAAACCTAAACCTATAAATAAAATAAAATAGAATAGTAAAAATAAAATAAAATAAAGTAAATAAAAACCTAAACTAAACTAAAAAATAAAATAAACCTATGAATAAAAAAGCTAAATGAAATAAAAACTAAACTTAAAATAAAAATAAAATAAACTAAAATAAAATAAAATAAAAACTAAACAAAAACCTAAACATAAAAAATAAACCTAAAAATAAATAAATAATAAAAGCGAAACCCTAAACTATAAAAAAACCTAAAGCTAAAATAAAAATAAAATAAACAAAATAAAATAAACCTAAACATAAACTAAAATAAACTAAACTAAAATAAAAAAAAAACTAAACCTAAAATAAACTAAACCTAAACTTAAACTAAGTAAAATAAAATAAGCTAAAAATAAACCTAAACCTAAAATAAAACCTAAAAATTAACATAAAATAAAACTTAAAACCTAAACCTAAAAAAATAAAATAAAAACCTAAACCTAAACCTAAAAATAAAAAATAAAACCTAAAGCTACAAAATTAAATAAAAATAAAACTCAACTAAATAATAAAGTTAAACCTAAACCTAAAAAATAAACTAAAATAAAAAACCTCTACTAAAATAAATAAACCTAAAATAAATAAACTAAATTACATAAAATAAATAAACCTAAATAAAAATAAAAAATAAACTTAATATACTAGATAATCCTAAACCTACTAGTTTACTTATTTTTTTAAAAAAAGAACTTATACCTAAATCCTAAAGCCTAAACCCTAAACCCTAAACCCGAACCTACAACCCTAAACCCTAAACATTATACCCCTAAAAACCCTAAACTCTAAACCTTAAACTCTAACCTTAAAACCTAAACCCTAAAAGCATAAACACTTAAAACCTTAAACCCTAAATCCTAAACCCTAAACCTTAAACCCTAAACCCTAACCCTATACCCTAAACCCTAAACCCCAAACCCTAAACCTAAACCTAAATTAACTAAATAAATTAAAAAATAAACCTAATCCCTAAAACTTAATAAACCTTAACCTAAACTTAAACCCTATGAATGGGCGAACCTGACCAGAAACATCACCGCCACTCGCCTAGATCTAGCGATGGAGGCAAAGGCGAGGTGGTGGTTGTAGTGGTGGTGGGAGATCCGAGATGCCGTGGATATGAAGGTCATCGAGCGGGTGGTGGAGGCCGTGGAGGAGCCTTTACATGTGGTGGCGAGGGAGAGATCGGGGATATGATGGTGGACCCCGCTACTCGAGAGGCCGGGGTGGTTTTGATGGGAACTGGAGAATTTGAAGACTGACCAATCCAATCTACTGCTTAATGAACTATCTTTACAGCAGAGATGGTTCTAGCTATCTAGGATTTTTGATTTTCTCTATGCGTGCTCATTTTTTATCTATCATAACTTGTGTCTTAGAAAACATAGTGTGTCACTTGGTTGATGAAATCGAAAAGAAGAAATGTTTAATCTGAATTTGTTCTATGTTAAAAAAAAACTAAAAATCCTAAACCCTAAATTAAAACCTGAACCCTAAATCTAAAACCTAAACCCTAAACCCTAAATCATAAACCCAAACCCTAAACCCTAAACCATAAACCCTAAACTAACCCTAAACCCTAAAAAGTGAAAATGGTAAACCAAAACTAAATACAACAACAACAACAACAACAACAACAACAACAACAAGCCTTAATCCCACTAGGTGGGCTCGGCTACATGAATCTTTCATCTCCATTGTGTCCTATTATGTGTCAAATTCTCATTTAAATCAAGTATACTAAGATCATTTTTATACATCTTAACCAAGTCTTTTAGGTCTACCTCTACCTTTCTTAACATAGGGAAAATCTAACGCATCTACCTCTAATCGAGTCATCGACTACACTTTATGTGGCAAATCATCTAAGGTGACTCTCCCTAATCTTATCTACCACTGAGCTACCCAACTTTTTCCGAATATACTCATTTTGCATTCTATCTCTAAGAGTAAAGCCACTCATCCACCTAAGCATCCTCATCTCTATAAACTTAACTTATGCTTCTCTTTATTGGCCAACATTCTGCACCATAAGTCATTGCGGTCTTACCACCATCTTATAAAATTTTACCTTATGTTTAAGTGGAACTTTTCTATCACATAAAGGCCGATACATTCCTCCACTTCAACCATCCAACTTGAATTCTACTAATAACATCTCCATCTATTTCACCATCATTTTGAACAATAGAGCCTAAATATCTAAAATGCTCACTCTTATTAATGACTTGATCACCTAATGTCACAACACTACCACTAGAACTTCTACAACTAAAATTACATATTATATTTTTAGATCTACTTAAACGAAAACCTTTAGACTCTAGAGTTGACCTCCATAATTCAAGTTTATGTTGGACTCCCTCTCTAGTCTTATCAACAAAAAGAATGTCATCAGCAAAAAGCATACAACAAGGTACATCTTCTTGTAATGCTTAGTAAGAACATCCATAACTAAAGTAAAAAAGATAAGGGTTTAAAGCTGATCCTTAATGTAATCCAACTGAAATAGGAAATATTTTGTCAATCCTCCTGGTGTTTGGACACAAGTAACAGCTCTAGTATACATATCCTTAATGACTTGAATATAACCAATATTAACTCCTTGCCGTTCTAGAACTCTCCAAAGAACATCTCTTGCTACTTTATCATAAGCTTTCTCTAAATCAATAAATATCATATGTAGATCCTCCTTACTTTCTATGCTTCTCCATCAAACCCCTTAACAAATGTATAGTATCCATAGTAGATCTACCTGCATGAAACCAAACTGACTTGTGAGAAACTTTTGTATCACATCTAACCTATGCTCAATTACTCTCTCCCATAATTTTAATGTATGGCATATTAACTTAATTCCTCTATAATTTGCACACTCTTGTGCATCACCTTTGTTCTTAAATATAGGAACCAACAAACTCTTTCTCCACTCATCTGACATCTTTTTAGTTTTTAAAATGACATTAAAAAGATTTGTAAGCTAAGAAATTCCTTGATCACCTAAACATTTCCACACTTCTATTGGAATATTATCCGATCCTACTGCTTTTCCACATTTCATTTTCTTTAAAGCTTCACTAACTTCGATTACTAATAATGATGATTAAAATGAAATTCTCTATTTTGTTTGGGGTATTAAGGTTGCTAAAATCAATCGTTTTTCAGATCCTTCATTGAAAAGTTTATCAAAATACCTCATCCACCTATTTTCAATATCCTTTTCTAAAAAAAGCATTTTATTATTTTCATCCTTAATACACCTCACTTGAACTATGTCTTTACTTAAAAATAAACCTAAATAAATAAATAAACCTAAACCAAAATAAAATAAAAAAATAAAATAAAATAAAAACATTAATTAAAACCTAAACCTAAACCTAAACCTAAAAATAAAATAAAATAAAAAAATAAAAACTAAATTAAAAATAAATAAATAAAATCCTAAAGTAAACTAAAAAAATAAAACAATAAAAAAATAAAAACTAAACCTAAAATAAAAATAAGATAAACTTGAAATAAAATAAAATAAAAACTAAAAAAAACCTAAACCTAAAAAGTAAACCAAAAAATAAAACTTAAAAATAAATAAAAAATAAAACCTAAACCATACACTAAAAAAAACCTAAACCTAAAATAAAATTAAAGTAAACCTAAACCGAAACTAAAATAAAGTAAACTAAAACAAATAAAATCTAACCCTAAACCAAAAATAAACTAAACCTAAACCTAATACTAAACTAAATAAAATAAAATAAACTAAAAATAAACCTAAACCTAAACTAAAAAAATAACACCAAAAAATAAACCTAAAATAAAACCTAAAACCTAAACCTAAAAAATTAAAATAAAAACCTAAACCTAAACCTAAAAATAAAAAATAAAACCTAAACCTACAAATTAAAATAAAAAAACAAAATCAAAAAATAAGCCTAAACCTAAACTTAAACCTAAAAGATAAACTAAAATAAATAAACCTAAAATAAATAAAATAAATTAAATAAAAAATAAACCTAAATAAAATAAACTAAAATAAATAAAAAATACACTAAATAAACCTAAGCCTACTAGTTTACTTAATTTAAAAATAAATAAATAAAATAAATAAATAAATAAAACCTTAACCTTAAACTCTAAACCCTAAAAGTAACCCTAACCCTACCCTAAAGCCTAAACCATATACCCTAAAACCCTAAATCCTAAACCTTTAGCCCTAAACTTTAACCCTAAACCTAACCCTAACCCTAAACCCTAAACCCTAAAACCTACAACCCTAAACCCCAAACTCTAAACACTAAAGTCTAAACCCTAAACCCTAAATCCTAAAAACCTAAAAACCTAAAAACCTAAAACCTACACCTACACTAAATAAAACCTAAAATAAAATAAATAAATAAAACCTAAATTTAAATTAAAACCTAAACCTAAACTTAAACCTAAACTTAAAAAATGAAATAAAATATAAGATAAAAACTAAAATAAATCAAAATAAATAAAAACTTAAACAAAACTAAAAAAATAAACCTAGAAAAAATCTATATAAAATAAAAACTAAACATAAAATAAAAATAAAGTAAACCTAAAATAAAATAAAATAAAACTAAATAAAAACCTAAATCTAAAATAAACTTTAAAAAAAACCTAAAAATAAATTATAAATAAAACCTAAACCCTAAACTAAAAATGAAAAATTAAACATAAAATAAATAAAATAAAATAAACTTAAACTAAACTAAAATAAATAAAAGTTAAACTTAAACCTAACAAAATACTACCTAAACCCAAAACTAAAATAAAATAAGTAAACAATAAACCTAAACCAAAAATAAAAAATAAAACCTTAAAATAAACCTAAAATAAAAAACTAAAACCTAAACCTAAAAAAATAAAATAAAAACTTAAACCTAAACTTAAACATAAAAAATAAAACCTAAACCTAAAAAATAAAAAAAAAATAAAACTAAACAAAAAAATAAACATAAACCTATACCTAAACCAAAAAAATAAACTAAAATAAAAAACCTCAACTAAAATAAATAAATCTAAAATAAATAAACTAAACTAAATAAAAATAAAAAATAAGCCAAAATAAAAAATGAAATAATGTAAAATAAATAAAAAATTAACTAAATAAACTAAATAAACCTAAACTTTCTAGTTTACTTAATTAAAAAAAAATCATAAACACTAAACCCTAAACCCTAAACCCTGAATCATAAATCCTAAACCTTAAACAGTAAACCATAAAACTAACCCTAAACCCAAAACCCTAAACCTACAACGCTAAACCCTAAACCCTAAATAAAAAAAAAACAAAAATAAATAAAAAAATCCTAACCATAATCCCTAAACCATAAAACTAACCCTAAACCCTAAACTCAAAACCATAAAATTAACCATAAACCCTAAACCCAAAAATAATAAACTGTAAACCTAAAACCCTAAACCATAAACCCTAAACCCTAAAATAATAAATCATAAACCCTAAACCATAAACCCTAAACCCTAAAATAATAAATCGTAAACCCTAAATCCTAAATCGTAAACCCTAAACCCTAAACCCTAAAACCTACAACCCTAAAACCTAAACTCGAAACCCAAAAACCTAAACCCTAAATGGTAAACCCTAAAAATCTAAAAACCTAAACTTAAACTAAATAAAACCTAAAAATAAAATAAATAAAAAATTTAAACCTAAATAAAATAAAATAAATTAAAAACCTAAACTAAAACTTAAACCTAAACCAACACCAAAACCTAAAAATAAAATAAAATAATAAAAAAAAATAAACTAAAATAAAATAAATAAAAACCTAAACTAAATTAAAAAATAAAATAAACCTAAAAATAAAAAACCTAAATAAAATAAAACCCAAACATAAAATAAAAATAAAATAAACCTAAACTAAAATGAAATAAAGACTAAATGAAAACCTAAACCTAAAAAATAAACCTTAAAATAAAACCAAAAAATAAATAAAAAATAAAACCTAAACCCTAAACTAAAAAAAATGTAAACTTAAAATTAATAAAATAAAATAGACCTAAACCTAAACTAAATTAAAGTAAACTAAAATAAATAAAACCTAAAGCTAAAAATAAAATATACTAAACCTAAACCCTAAACTATATAAATAAAATAAACTAAAAATAAACCTAAACCTAAACTAGAAAATAAAACCTAGAAATAAAACTAAAATAAAAACTTAAAACCTAAAATTAAAAAAATAAAATAAAAATCTAAACCTAAAAAAATTAAGAAATAAAACCTAAACCTAAAAAATAAATTAGTAATAAAACAAAGCTAAAAAATAAACATAAATCTAAACCTAAACCTAAAAAAATAAACTAAAACTAAAAAAAACATAAACTAAAATAAATAAACTTTAAATAAATAAACTAAATTAAAATAAAAATAAATAAATAAACTAATAAACAAAACTATCGATTTATTTAATTTAAAACCCTAAGCTCTAAACCTTAAACCTAAACCTAAATCGTAAACCCTAAAAACCCTAAATCTTAAAGCCTAACACTAAACCCTAAACTATAAACCCAAAACTTTAAACACTAAACCCTAAACCCTAACCCCAAACCTAAACCTTAAACCCTAAACCCTAAACTCCTAAACCTCCCTAAACCTAAACTTAACCTAAAACCCTAAAAATATTAAACTAATGTTTAAACCCTAAATCTAAACTAACCAATAAACCTAACTCTAACCTAAACCTAAACCTTCAAAACTCTAAATCCTAAAGCTTAAACACAAAACCCTAAACCTAAAACCCTCAACCCTAAATCCTAAAAAACCTTAAACCCTAAACCCTAGTCACTAACCCTAACCCTAAACTCTAAAAGCATAAATCAGAAACTAAACCTAAATCAGAACCCTAAACCCTAAAACTAAATCAGAATACTAAACCCTTAAACCTAAACCCTAAGCAATAAACTTAATAATAAAACTTAAAAATAAAATAAGAGAAAAACATAAACCCTTAACCAAAAAAACCTCAACCTAACATAAAAATAAAATAGCCCTAAACCTAAACTAAAATAAACTAAACTAAAATAAATAAAACCTAAACCTAAACCTAAAATAAATTAAACCTAAACCCTAAACTAAATAAAGTAAAATAAACTAAAAATAAACCTAAACCTAAAATAAAAAATAAAACCTAAAAATAAACCTAAAGTAAAAACCTAAAACTAAATCATAAAAAAATAAATAAAAACCTAAGCCTAAACAACAAAAAAACGAAAACCTCAAAAAAAAATAAAAAAAAATAAAATAAAACTAAAATAAATAAACCTAAACTAAAATAAATAAACCTAAAATAAATAAACTAAACTAAGTAAAAATAAAAATAAACCTAAATAATAATAAAATAATAAACTAAATAAACCTAAACCTACTAGTTTACTTAATTTAAAAATAATTAAACAAATAAATAAATATAATAAAAAATAAAAAAATCTCAAGCCATAAACGTTAAACCCTAAAACTAACCCTACACCCTAAACCCTAAATCCTGAACCTACAACCCTAAACCCTAAATCAACAAACCCTAAAACCATAAACCCTAAACCCTAAACTTAAATCCTAAAACCCTAAACCATAAACCCTAAACCCTAAACACTAAACCCTAAATCCTAAAACCTACAACCTTAAACCCTAAATGTGAGCCCTAAACCTTAAGCCCTAAACCTTAAATAAAATAAAATCAAAATTATAAACTAAACTAACATAAAATAAATAAAAACCTAAACTAAATTAATAAATAAAATAAACCTAAAATAAAACTTAAATAAAATAAAATCCAAACGTAAAATAAAAATAAAATAAACCTAAAATAAAATAAAATAAAAGGTAAATAAAAACCTAAACCTAAAAATAAATAAAAAATAAAACCTAAACCCTAAACTAAAAAGAGAAAAGAATACATAAACCTAAAATAAATAAAGTAAAATAAACCTAACCCTAAACTAAAATAAACTAAACTAAAATAAATAAAACCTAAGCCTAAACATAAAATAAACTAAACCTAAACCCAAAACTAAATAAATAAAATTAACTAAAAATAAACCTAAACCTAAACAAAATAGTAAAACCTAGAAATATAAAACCTAAACCTAAAAACATATAATATAAACCTAAACCTAAAAAAAAAAAAAAAAAAATAAACCTAAACCTAAAAAATAAAAATAAAATTAAACTAAAAATAAACATAATCCCAAAATAAACCTAAAATATAAAAAAACCTAAACTAAAATAAATAAACCTAAAATAAGTAAACTAAACTAAACTCTAAACATTAACCCTAAACCTAAAAATAAAAAAAATAAATAAACCTAAGCCAAAATAATATAAAAAATTAAAATAAAATAAAAACATAAACTAAAACCTAAACCTAAAAGAAAAAAAATAAAAAATAAAATCTAAAATAAAATAAAATAAATAAATACCTAAACTAAACTAAAAAAATAAAAAAACTAAATAAAATAAAAAGTTAACCTAAAATAAAAGTAAAATAAACCTAGAATAAAATAAAATAAAAATTAAATAAAAACATAAACCCAAAAAATAAATCAAAAAATAAAACCTAAAAATAAATAAAAAAATAAAACCTAAACCATAAACTATAAAAAATAACCTAAACCTAAAATAAAAATAAAATAAACCTAAACCTAAACTAAAATAAACTAAATTAAAATAAATAAAACCTAAACCTACACAAAAAATAAACTAAACTTAAAATTAAACCTAAATTAAATATAATAAAATAAACTAAAAATAAACCTAATCCTAAACTAAAAAATAAAACCTAAAAATAAATCAAAATAAAAACCTGAAACCTAAACCTAAAAAAATAAAGTAAAAACCTAAACCTAAACCTAAAAATAAAAAATGAAACCTAAACCTAAAAAATAAAATAAAAAATAAAACTAAACTAAAAAATAAACCTTAACCTAAACCTTAACCTAAAAAATAAACTGAAATGAAAAACCTAAACTAAAATAAATAAACCTAAAATAAATAAACTAAACTAAAAAAAAAAACCCTAAACCCTAAACTAATAACCCTAAAACCTTAAACCCTTAACCCTTAACCTAAACCTAAAGCTTAAAACTCTAAACCATAAACCCTAGAACCCACAACCTTTACCCCTAAACACTAAACCTTAAACCCTAAACCTTAAAAACCTAAAAACTTAAACCTAAACTAAATAAAACCTAAAAACAAAATAAATAAAAAAACATAAACCTAATTTTAAAAATATAATAAAATATAATAAAAACCTAATCTAAAACCTAAACCGAAATCTAAACCTAAACCAAAGCCTAAACCTAAAAATAAAGTAAAATAAAAATAAAATAAAAATTAAAATAAAATAAATAAAAACCTGAACTAAACTACAAAATAAAATAATCCTAAAAATAAAAAACCTAAATAAATCAAAAACTAAACGTAAAATAAAAAAATAAAGATAAAAATAAAATAAAATAAAAACCAAATAAAAACCTAAACCTAAAAAATAAACTTAAAAAACCTTAAAATAAATAAAAAATAAAACCTAAACCCTAAAATAAAAGAAAAACCTAAACCTAAAATAAATAAAATAAAATAAACCTAAACCTAAACTACAAAAAAAACTAAACTAAAATAAATAAACCATAAACCTAAACCTAAAATATACTAAACCTAAACCCCAAACTAAATGAAATAAAATAACCTAAAAATAAACCAAAACTTAATCTAAAAAATAAAAACTAAAAATAAACCTAAAATAAAAATGTAAAACCTAAACCTAAACAGATAAAATAAAAATCTAAACCTAAACCTAAAAATAAAAAATAAAACCTAAACCTAAAAAAATAAATTAAAAATAAAACTAAACTACTAAAAAATAAATAGCAACCAAAACCTAAACCTAAATATTAAACTAAAATAAATAAACCTAAAATAATTAAACTAAACTAAATAAAAATTAAAAATAAACCTAAATAAAAATAAAAAAATAAAATAAACTAAAATAAATAAAAATGATACTAAATAAACTAAATAAACTAGATAAACTTAAACCTGCTGGTCTACTTAATTTTTTTTAGAAAAATAACCCCTAAACCCTAAATCCTAAACCCTAAACCCTAAACCCTAAAACTAACCATAAACCCTAAACCCTAAACCTACAATCCTAAACCTTAAACCCTAAACTATAAACCCTAAAAAACCATAAATCCTAAACCCTAAATAAAAAATAAAAAAAATAAAAAAACTAAAAAAACTTAATGCTTAATGTGAAATCCTAAACCCTAAACCTATAACCCTAAACCCTATACCCTAAACCTAAAACCTAAATCTAATCCCTAAACCTAAACCTTAATTAAACTAAATAAAATAAAACCTAAACCAAAACCTAAACTAAAAATAAATAAATAAAATCAATAAACTTAAACTAAATAAAATAAAATAAAAATAAAAATAAAAAATAAATAAACTAAATAAAATAAACTAAACTAAATAACCTAAACCTAAACCTAAAATTAAACTAAATTAAAATAAACTAAATTAAACTAAACCTAAACCTAAACCTAAACTAAATAAACTAAAATAAACTTAATAAATAAACTAAAATATACTAAATTAAATAAACCTAAATAAACCTAAACCTAAACTAAAGTAAAATAAACTAAACTAAATAATATAAACCTAAAAAAAGACTAAATAAACTAAATAAATATAAACTAAACTAAATAAATAAACCTGAACTAAAAATAAACTAAGCTAAGCTAAACTAAACTAAACTAAACTAAACTAAAATAAACCTAACCTAAACCTAAAACCAAAATTGAATAAACCTAAACTTAAATAAATAAAATAAACTAAAATAAAATAAACTAAACCTAAACCAAAACTAGAAATAAATAAACTAAACTAAATTAATAAACCTAAACTAAATAAACTAAATAAAAAATAAAATAAAAAAACCTTAACCTAAACCTAAACTAAACTAAATAAATAAACCTAGAGTAAAATAAAAAATAAACCTAAACCAAAACCTAAACCTAAACCTAAATAAAAGCCAAAACCTAAACCTAAACCTAAAACCCAAATAAAAATAAACATAAACCTAAACCTAAATAAACCTAATAAATTTAAACTAAAGTAAACCTAAACTAAAACTAAATAAAATAAAATAAAATAAACTAAAATAAACTAAAATAAATAGACCTAAACTTAAATAAAATAAACCTAAATTAAATAAAAATAAACTAAATAAAATGTAAACCTAAATAAACCTAAACTACATAAAGTTAAACTAAATAAACCTAAACCTAATCCTAAACTAAATAAAAAAATAAACTAAATACATAAATAAAATAAATTTAAACCTAAATAAACTAAACTAAACTAAACTAAACTAGGCTAAATAAATAAAATAAAACTAAGCTAAATAAATAAAATAAATAAAACCTAAACTAAATAAACTAAACTAAATAAACCAAATCCTAAACTTAAATCTAAACCTAAACCTAAACCTAAACAAATTAAAATAAACTAATAAAAAAAATAAAGTAAATAAAATAAACAAAAACCTAAACTAATTAAATAAAATAAAATAAAATAAACTAAAATAAACCTAAACTAAATAAACTAAACTAAATAAACCTAAACTAAATAAATAAACTAAATAAACCTAAACTAAACTAAAAAACCTAAACCAAAACCTAAACTAAACTAAACTAAACTAAACTAAAGTAAATAAAATAAACCTAAACCTAAACTAAATAAAATAAACCTATACTAAACTAAACTAAACTAAATAAAACCTAAAATTAACTTAAACCTAAACCTAAACCCAAAACATAATCTAAAATAAACCTAAAAAAGCTAAACCTAAACTTAAATAAACTAAAACCTAAACCTAAACTTAAACCTAAATAAATAAACTAAACTAAAGTAAAATAAACCTAAACCTAAACCTAAAATAAATAAATAAATACACCTAAACCTAAACCTATACCTAAACCTAAAATAAATAAACCTAAACCTAAAAAATAAACTTAGACCTAAACCTAAACCTAAACCTAAACTAAACTAAATAAACCTAAACCTAAATAAACTAAAATTAAATAACTTAAACCTAAATACATTAAATAAACTAAACTAAACAAAAATAAACCTAAACCTAAATAATCCTAAAATAAATCTAAACCAAAACCTAAACCTAAATAAATAAACTAAAATAAATAAACTAAATTAAATAAACTAAAATAAATAAAATTAAACCTAAATAAACCTAAACTTAATAAATAAACTAAATAACCTAAACTTGAACTAAAAAAAACTAAACCTAATAAATTGAATAAGCCTTAACTAAACCCGAAGCTAAACTAAACTAGCTAATAAAACCAAAACCTAAACCTGAAAAAACCTAAAAACCTAAACTAAACTAAACAAAAATAAGCCTAAATTAATGCTAATCCTAAACTAAAATAAATAAAATAAACTAAACTAACTAAATAAACCTAAACTAAACTAAACCTAAAGTAAAATAAACCTAAACTAAACTAAATAAAACCTAAACCTAAGCCTAAACCTAAACTAAATAAACTAAAATAAGCCTAAACCTAAGTAAAATAAACCTAAACTAAACTAAAAATAAATAAACCTAAACCTAAACATAAACATAAAATAAATAGCAAAACTAAACTAAACTAAAAATAAACCTAAACCTAAACTAAACTAAAATAAAACCTAAACCTAAAGTAAACTAAACTAAACTAAAAAATAAAATAAATAAACTATAACCTAAAAAAAACTTAAACCTAAACCTTAATAAACTAAACTAAATAAATAAACCTAAACTAAACTAAACTAAATAAAATTAAACCTAAAATAAACATAATAAACTAAATAAAAATAAACCAAAACTAAATAAACTAAATAAAAATAAACCTAAACCTAAACCTAAACCTAAAAAACTAAATTAAACCTAAACCTAAACAAAAATAAACTAAACTAATAAACTATGTAAACCTAAACTAAACTAAAATAAACTAAATAAATAAACTAAATAAAATAAATCTAAACCTAAACCTAAACATAATCCTAAAATAAATAAACTAAAATAAATAAACCTAAACTAAAAAAAATAAATAAACTAAACTAAATCTAAATAAATAAACCTAAACCAAAACCTAAACTAAACCTAAACATAAATCTAAACCTTAACCTAAACAAAACCTAAACCTAAACTAAAACTAAATAAACATAAATAAACTAAAATAAATGTAACAAAAAAGCAAATAAACCTAAACTAAACCTAAACCAAACCTAAATAAATAAACTAAACTAATCTAAATAAACCTAAATTTAAGCCTAAACAAAATAAAATAAACCTAAACCTAAACTAAAATAAAATAAATAAATAAATAAATAAACCTAAACCTCAACTAAAAATAAACCTAAATAAACCTAAACCTAAACCTAAACCTAAATAAATAACTTAAACTAAATAATATTAAAACAAATAAGCCTAAACTAAACTAAATAAACCTAAACCTAAACCTAAACCTTAACCTAAACTAAAATAAACTAAATAAAATAAACTAGATAAATAAACCTAAAATAAACCTAAACTAAACTAAATAAACCTAAATGTAAATAAATAAGCCTAAAAATTTAAACCTAAACCTAAACCTAAACCTAACATAAATAAATAAAAAAATATAAATAAATAAACTAAAAATAAAATAAACCTAAACCTAAATCTAAATAAACCTAAACCTAAAGTAAAACTAAATAAACTAAACTAAAAAGAAACCTAAACAAATAAACCTAAACTTAAACCTAAACTAAAATAAATAAACCTAAAAACATAAAAAAATAAAATAAAAAATAAATAAACCTAAACCAAAATAAAAACTTGAACCTAAACTAAACTAAATAAGCTAAAACCTAAATAAAATAAACTAAATAAAATAAACATAAAACCTGAATGTAAACTTAAACCTAAACCTAAACCTAAACCTAAACAAAATAAACTAAATCCTAAATCCTAAACTAAATAAATAAACCTAAACCTAAATTAAATAAACTAAAACCTAAACTAAATAAATAAACCTAAACATAAACCTAAACCTAAACCAAAACCTAAACCAAAACCTAAACCTAAAACCTAAAATAAAACCTAAATAAAAAAATAAAATAAAATAAATAAAATAAAATAAACCTAAACCTAAACGAAACTAAATAGTAAACTGAACTAAATAAATTAAACTAAAAATAAACCTAAACCCTAAACAAAGCTAAACTTAAATCCTAAACTTAAACTAAATAAACTAAAACTAAACTAAATAAACCTAAACTAAATAAAATAAACCTAACCTAAACCTAAGTAAAACATAAACCTAAATCTAAACTAAATAAAAATAAACCTAAAATAAACTTAAATAAATAAACCTAAAATAAAAAATAAACTAAATAAACTAAATTAAATAAACAAAATTAAATAATAAAACCTAAACTAAACTTAAACCTAAACCTAAACCAAAAAAATAAAAAGAAACTTAAACCTAAATTGAAACCCTAAATAAATAAAAAATAAACTAAATAAATAAATAAACTAAATAAAAGTAAACATAATTTAACCTAAACTAAACTAAATAAATAAACCAAAATTAAATTAAATAAACTAAACTAGAATAAACCTAAACTAAACCTAAACTAAAACTAAACCTAAACCAAAATAAAATAAATAAAACCCAAACCTAGAAAAAATAAACCCTAAACTAATTAAATAATCTAAATAAATAAATTAAGTAAACCTAAATAAATAAAATAAATTAAACTACATAAATAAAATGAAATTAAAATAAAATAACAATCTAAACTTAAACCTAAACCTAAACTAAAATAAAAATAAAATAAACTAAAACAAATTAAACAATAAACTAAAAAGAAATAAATTAAGTAAAAATAAATAAAAAATAAATTAAATAAAAAAATAAACCTAAATAAATAAACTAAATAAAAATAAACTAAATAAATAAATTTTAAAAAAACCTAAACTAAACCTAAACTAAATAAACCTAAACCTAAACCCTAAACCCAAAATAAAATTAAACTAAATAAAACCTAAAATGAAACCTAAATAAATAAATAAACTAAATAAATAAACCTAAACCTAAACCTAAATTAGTAAATAAACTAAATAAATAAACCTAAACCAAAACTAAACCTAAACCTAAACTAAACTAAATAAACTAAAACCTAAATAAATAATTAAAAATAAATATAAACCTTAACCTAACCTAAATAAAACTAAAAACTAAATAAACCTTAAAAAAAATTAAACTATACTTAAATAAATAAACCTAAACCTAAACTAAAAATAAACCTTAAAAATAAACTTAAGAAAAACCTAAATAAATAAACTAAACTAATAAAATGGAAATATAAACTAAAATAAAAATAAATAAACCTAAACCTAAAAATAAAAAACCTAAACAAAATAAACCTAAATAAGCCTAAACCTAAGCCTAAACTAAAATAAACTAAAAACCCCAACCTGAACCTGAACATAAATAAACTAAACTATAAATAAAAATTAACCTAAACCTAAATGAAAATAAAATAAACCTAAACTAAACCTAAACCTGAAATAAAAACTAAATAAAATAAACTAAATAAAACCTAAAGCTAAACCTAAATAAACTAAACTAAATAAACCTAAATATAAATAAAATAGAAAAATAAATAAACGAAATAAAACCTAAACCTAAATAAAACCTAAACCCTAAACTTAAACTAAACTAAATAAACCTCAAAATAAACCTAAACCTAAACTAAATAAACAAAAAGCTAAATAAAACAAACTAAACTAAACTAATAAAACTAAAAATAAATAATACCTAAACCTAAAATAAACATAAACTAAAGAAAAATAAAACCTAAACTAAACTAAAATAAAAAATAAATTAAAATAATAAAAAATAAAAAATAAAAAATAAAACCTAAACCAAAACTAAAAAAAATAAACTAATCAAATAAATAATAAGATAAACCTAAACCTAAATTGAACTAAAAATGAAAACCTAAAAAATAAATAGAACCTAAACTAAAATAAAACTAAAAAATAAACTAAATTAAAAATAAATAAACCTAAGCCTAAATTAAATAATATAAAAAATAAAAAATAAACCTAAACCTAAAATTAAACTTAATTTAAAAAAAATAAAAAAATAAACCCCAAACCCTAAACCCTAAAACCCTAAACCTTAAACACTAAATCCTAAACCATAAACCCTACACAATGAAACCCTAAACCATAAACCCTAAACCCTAAAACCTAGAACCCTAAATCGTAAACCCTAAACCATAAACCCTTAATAAAAAAATGAAAAAAAAAACCTTAACCCTAAACGTTAAACCCTAAACCCTAAACCTACAACCCTAAACCTAAACCTAAACCTAAAACTTAAACCTATACCCCAAACCTAAACCTAAACTAAACTAAATAAAATTAATTCAAAATAAAAATAAATAAATAAATAAAATAAAATAAACTAATATAAGTAAACCTAAACCTAAACTTAAATTAAACTAAAATAAACTAAACCTAAACCTAAGCCTAAACCAAAACCCAAACTAAATAAAAAAATATAAATATAAATCTAAACCTAAACCTAAACCTAAACCTAATTTTAAAAAAAATATCCTAAATCCTAAACTCTAAACTGTAAAACCCTAAACACTAAACCCTAAATCCTAAAACCTAAAACACTGAACCCCAAACCCTAAACCATAAATCCTAAACCATAAAGTCTAAGCCCTATAAACCTAAAAACATAAACCTAAACTAAATAAAACTTAAAAAATAAATAAATAAATAAACCTAAACCTAAATAAGATCAAAAATATAATAAAATAAAACCCTAAACCAAAACCAAAACCTAAACCTAAACCTAAACCTAAAAATAAAATAAAATAAAAAGAAAATAAATTAAATAAAATAAATAAAAACCTAAACTAAACTAAAAAAATAAAATTAACCTAAAAATAAAAATGCTAAATAAAATAAAACCCAAACATAAAATAAAAGTAAAATAAACCTAAAATAAAATAATATAAAATAAAAATTGAATAAAAAAACCTATACTAAAAAATAAACCTAAAACTAAATAAAAAATAAAATCTAAACCTAAAATAAAAAAATAATATAAACCTAAAGTAAAATAAACTTAATAAAAATAAATAAAACCTAAACCTAAACCTAAAATAAACTAAACCTAAGCCCTAAACTAAATAAAATAAAATAAATTAAAAATAAACCTAAACTTAAACTAAAAAATAAAACCTATAAATAAACCTAAAATAAACCTAAAACCTAAACCTAAATAAAATAAAATAAAAACCTAAACCTAAACCTAAAAAATAAACTAAAATAAAAAACCTAAAATAAATAAATAAACCTAAAATAAATAAGCTAAACTAAATAGAAATAAAAAAGAAACCTAAATAAAAAAATAAAATAAAATAAACTAAAATAAATAAAAAATAAACTAAATAAATCTAAACCTAGCAGTTTACTTAATTTCAACAAAGAAACCTTAAACCCTAAACCCTAAACCCTAAATCCTAAACCCTAAACCCTAACCCCTAAACCCTAAACCTACAAACTTAAACCCTAAATTAACCCTAAAACCTCAACCCTAAAAAGCCAAAACCTAAAACCCTAAACCTTAAACTAATCTTAAACCCTAAGCTAACCCTAAACCCTAAAATTTAAACCCTAAACCCTAAACCCTAAACTCTAATGCTTAACCCTAAATCCTAAACCCTAAAAGAATAAACCCTAAAACCCTAAACCCTAAAACTAACCTTAAACCCTAAACCTAGAACCCTAAAACCCTAAACCCTAAACCCTAAACCCTCAACCCTAAAAACCTAAAAGCCTAAACCCAAACTAAATAAAACCTAAAAATAAAATAAATAAAAAGCTAAAAATAAATATAATAAAAAAATTAAATTAAAATAAAACCTAAATTAAAATCTAAACCTAAACCAAAACCTACAAATAAAATGAAATAAAAAATAAAAACTAAAATAAAATAAAATAAATAAATACCTAAACTAAACTAAAAAATATAATAAACCTAAAACTAAAAAAAATAAATAAAATTAATATAAAATAATAACCTAAAAAAACCTAAAAACTAAAAAACCTAAACTAAATAAATAAAATAAAATAAACCTAAACCTAAACTAAAATAAACTAAGCTTAAATAAATAAAAACTAAACCTAAACCTAAAATAACCTAAACCTAAACCATAAATAAAATAAAAAAATAAACTAAAAATAAACTTAAACCTAAACTAAAAAATAAAACCTAAAATAAAAACCTAAAACCTAAACATAAACTTAAAAATAAAAAATAAAACCTAAACTTATAAAATAAAATAAAAATAAAACTAAAATAAAAAATAAACATAAACATAAACCTAAACCTAAAAAAAATTAAAATAGAAAAACTAAACTAAAATAAATAAACCTAAAATAAATAAACTAAACTAAATAAAAAAAATGAAATAAAATAAATAAAAAATAAACTAAATAAACTAAATAAACTAAACCTATTAGTTTACTTAATTGTTTTTTAAAAAAACCCTAAACCTAAAAAGCCTAAACCCTAAATCCTAAACTAAACCTACCTAAACCCTAAACTAAAAATAAACTAAAACCTAAACTAAAAATATAAACTAACAAACCTTAAACCTAATCCTAAACCTAAACTAAACCTAAACCTAACCTAAACTTAACCCTAAACTAACCTAAACCTAAACCTAAACCTAAACCCTAAACTAAACCTAAACTAAACTAAATAAACCCTAAACCCTAAATAAACTAAAACCCTAATCCCTAAGCTAAAACACTAAACCTGACTAAATAAACCTAACCTAAACTTAAACCTAAAACCTAAACCCTAAACTTAAACTTAAACTAAACCTAAACTAAAACCTAAAATAAACCTAAACTAAAAAATTAAAAAATAAAATAAATAAAAAACCTAAATCTAAATAAATCAAAATGAAATAAAATAAAACCTAAACCTAAACCTAAAATAAAATAAAAATAAAAAATAAAAATAAACTAAAATAAAATAGATAAAAACATAAACTAAACTTAAAATAAAATAAACCTAATAAAATAATAAAATAAAACTAAAAATAAAAATAAATAAGCTAAAATAAACAAATAAAACTAAATAAAAACCTAAACCTAAAAAGAAACCTAAAAATAATCCTAAAAATAAATGAAAAATAAAACCTAAACCCTAAACTAAAAAAAAATTTAAACCTAAAATCAAAACAAAATAAATAAAATAAAATAAACCTAAACCTAAACTAAAATAAAATAAACTAAAATTAGAAAACCTAAAAATATACCTAAAATAAACTAAACTCAAACCTAAACCTAAACATAAACTAAACAAAATAAAATAAACTAAAAATAAACCTAAACCTATACTAAAAAATAAAACCTAAAAATAAACCTAAAATTAACACCTAAAACTTAAACCTAAAAAATAAAATAAAAATAAAACTCAACTAAAAATAAACCTAAACCTAAACTAAAACATAAAACCTAAAAATAAACCTAAAATAAAAACATAAAAGCTAAAACTAAAAAAATAAAATGAAAACCTAAAATTAAAAAAATAAAACCTAAACCTAAAAAATAAAATAAAAATAAAACTAAATTAAAAAATTAACCTAAACATAAATTTAAACATAAAAAATAAACTAAAATAAAAAACCTAACCTAAAATAAATAAACCTAAAATAAATTAACTAAACTAAATAAAAATAAATAGTAAAACTAATTGAAAATAAAAAATAAAATAAACTAAAGTAAAAAAAATAAAAAATAAAGTAAATAAACCTAAACCTATTGATTTACTTAATTAAAAAAAACCCTAAACCCTAAATCCTAAACCCTAAACCCTAAACAAAAAAACTAACACTAAACCCTAAACTCTAAACCTACAACACTAAACCTGCAACCTAGAACCCTAAACCCTAAACCCTAAAAACCCTAAGCCCTAAACCCTAAATCCTAAACCCTAAACCCTAACCTTAAACTTAAATGCTAAACTATAAAAGCATAAACTCTAAATAAACCTAAACCCTAAACTAATAAAAGCTAAACCTAAACCAAACTCCTCTCGATCCCTAAACTCCAAATCCTAAACCCTAAACTCCAAACCCTAATCCTAAACCTAAACCCAAGAGGGTAACCTTGATAGAACATCACCATCAACCAGGCTCAAAGATAGATCTGGAGGTGAAAAGTGGAGGCAACATTACATGGTGGTGGGGATCTAGAGGTGTTGGTGGATATGGAGGTGGTGCTGAAAGTGATGGAGGCGGGAGGACTGACGAAGGTTACATCCATGGTGGAGGTAGTGGGAGAGATCAGGGATATGATGGTGGATCTTGCTTCTCGAGAGGCCATGGTGGTTCTGATGGAACTAGAGGAACTGAAGAACGACCAATCCGATCTACTTCTTATGAAATTATGTCTTTAAAATAGCGATGAATCTAGTTATCTAGGGTTTTTGATTTAATCTATGCATGCTTATTTTTTTATCTATCTGTGTCTAGAACTTATAAAACTTTATTAATAAAAATAAGAAATGTCGAATTTGAACTTTTTCTCTGTTAAACAAAAAAAAACCAAAAATCCTAAACCCTAAACTAAAACTGAACCCTAAACCCTAAACCCTAAAATTTTAAAAAATAAAATAATAAAGAAAAATCCTAACCCTAAATGCTAAAACCTAAAACTATCCTTAAACCTTACCTACAACCCTAAACCCTAAAATTGTAAACCCCAAACCCTAAACACTAAACCCTAATAAGAAACTAATCAAACACTAAACTAAACTAACTAAACTAACTAAACTAAAACTAATAAATAGTAAACTAGAATTAATAAACTAATAATAAACAAAAATTAATAATAAACTAAATAAAAAACTAATAAAACTAACTAAACTAAACTTACTAAATAATAACTAAAAAAGTAATAAACTAATAATAACAAAAACTAACAAAGCTAATAAACAAACTAATAACTAAATTAAACATAAACAAAAAACTACTACTAAATTAAAAAATAAACTAAACTAAATAAAACTAATAAAACTAATCTAAACCAAATAATAACTAAAACTAACTAATAAAACAAACTAAACTAAACTAATAAATAATAATAACTAACTAATAATAAACCTAAAGCTAAACATAACTAAGCTAATAAATAACTAACTAATAATAAAACTAAACCAATAAACTAAATAAAACCAATAACTAATAAATTAAAACTAATAAAACCAACTAAAATAAACTAATAAAATAAATAACTAAAATGATAAAACAATAAACCAATAAACTAACTAAACTAATAAACTAATAAACCATAATAAAAAAACTAATAATAAATAAAATAAATAAACTAAAACTAATATAATAATAATTAACACTAAACTAATAATAATATAACTAAAACTAATAATAAAATTAATAAAAATAATAATAATAATAATAATAATGATAATAATAATAATAATAATAATAATAATAAAACTAATAATAATAAAATTAAATAAACTAAACACTAAACCTCTAAACCTAAATTAAAAATACTAATAATAATAAACTAATAATAACAAAATAAACTAAACTAAAATAACGAATAGCTAAACTAATAAAACTAATAATAATAGCTAAACAATAACAAAAAAACTAATAAAGTAATAATAAAACTAAATTATAACTATTTAATAACTAACTAATAAAACATAATAAACTAATGATAAACTAAAACCTAATAAACTAATAAAAAACTAAAACTAATAATAAACTAAATAAAAACTAATAATAAAATAAAACTAATAACTAATAAACTAATAAACTAATAAAAGCTAACTAATAAAACCAATTAATTAATAAATAAACCTAAACCCTAATAAATAATAAACACTAAAATAAACTAATAAACTAATAAAAATAACTAATAAATAATTAAAATAACTAACTAAAAATTAAACATTAAACCTAAACTAATAATAATAAATAAACATAATACAATAACTAAAACCCAATGAACCAACAAATAACCAATAATAAACTAATGATAAAACCCAACTAAAAAATAAATAATAACTAATAATAAAATAATAAACCACAACTAAATAAAATAAAACTAACTAAATAACTAAAATAATAAACCTAATAAATAAATTAATAATAATAATAATAATAATTAAACTAACTAATAATAACTAAATTAATAAAAACTAATAACTAACTAACTAAACTAATAAACTAATAATAATAAAACTAATAATAAACTAGTTAATAAATAACTAAATAACTAAACCCTAAACCCTAGCTAAATAAATAAACTAAATAATAATAATAACACTAATAACAATAAACATAAAATAATAATAATAATAATAAACTAAATAAAAAAACTAAACAAAAAAATAATAATAAGTCAACTAATTAAACTAATACTAATAATAAATAATAAATAACTAATAATAACTAATAAAACACTAAACCATAAACTAACTAAAAAACTAATAATAATCTACTAATAAACTTAAACCCATAACTAAACTAATAAAATTAATAAACTAATAAACTAATAAACTAAAAACTAAACTAATAAAACTAAATAACTAACTAAAACTTAAATAATAATAAAACCATAAACTAATAATAACTAACTAAACTAAATAAATAATAACTAACTAAAATTAATAACTAACTAATAACTAATAATAACTAAATATAAAAAATAAACCACCAAAATAAACTAAACTACTAAATAAACTAAACTAAATTAACCTAAAATAATAATAACTAAAACTAAACTAATAAAAACTAATAACCTTACTAAAACTAAACTAACCAAACTAAACATAAACTAATAAACTAATAATAACCTAAAACTAATAAAACCTAATAATAACTAATAAACACTAAACCTAAAACAAAACCCTAAAACTAAACTAAACCCTATTATCATTTTGGGATCCCTCATTTTTTGGTGAGTTTTGAGTGCTTGGATTCCCTATAGACAGCCTTGGGCTGATCTTGACTATTTTCATCATGGTGCCATGACTCGCCTTCTTCAAATCCATGGTGTAAATCCCATGTGCCAATGGATCCCGCTTGGGCATCAGATTTTTTTGGTAATCCTACCTCTAAATTACCTGTTGTTATTAAATCTTTCAAAGAGGCTTTAGCTAATAAGAATTCCTCCATTGAACCTCCTTTGAATTTGCTTCATACGACTTTTAAAGGTACTCCAACAATTATGATTTTAGAGGAGGATATTGAAAGATTAGCTAAGCCTTTTGCTTTTTCTTTGATCAAAAAGTTTTCATTTAAATGACCAAAGATGGAAGATATTCATTCTTTTTTTCATAGCTTTATTTTTCTTTTCTATTGATTGATGCAAGGGTTCTAATTAAACTTTCTAATGACCTTGATTATGGAAGAATTTTTTCTAGGCATTCTTACTATGTTTTCAATTGTCAAATTCATGTTTTGAAGTGGACGCCTATGTTTGATGTTAATGAAGAGTCTCTTGTTATTCCCATTTGGATTTATTTACCTAACTTGCAGATTCATCTATTTAATCATCAGATTCTTTATGCTATTGGGTCAATTTTTGGTCGGCCTTTGCAAGTTGATCAAGCAACAACTGCTTATTTTAGACTATATGTTGCTAAAAATCTTGTAGAGATTGATATTATTAAAAAATATATGAAAGAAATTTGGTTGGGATCAAAGAAATGTTATAATTTTCAAAAAGTTGTATTTGAGAACTATCCAATTTTTAGTAATCATTGTAAGATTCATGGGCATGAAATTTCAAAATGCTTTATTGCTCATCCCTCTCTTAGGAAGAAAATCACAGTAAGAATTCAATTATTAAAAAATTGATGAAAGTTGGATAAAGGAAAATCTTTTCAAAATTTTGATGTTTTGCAAAACTAGATTTCTCAATCTTCTAAAAAGTTTTACCTATTAATTATTTGTCTAATGCGGAAGGTAATTTTGATGTTTCTAAAAATCTTATAACTACTAATCGTGCCCTAAGTGTTTCTTTTGATGATTCTGTTAATGAGAAGACTTTAGAGGTTGTGGTTAATGATTTTAATGGTTTTAATGTTATGCATAAATCCTTTCATGATGACAGTTTGAATATTGTTGATGCTAACACCATTTCTTCTAATTAGTTGGATGTTGGTGCTCTTTCTCCTATGTCATCTTTAGATCATGGGAAAGAGACTATTTCTTTGCCTTCTTTGATTGAGAATTGTGGGGAAAAGAATGTTCTTATTTCTGATATTTTAACTCGGTCCAATAATCTTGTTATATATTGTGATCCTTCTTTAAAAAATAAGATTTAGATACCTATGATAATTCTCTCATTGTGAATAGTTCTATTTCGATTCAAAATGATGGTTTTTCTATGGCTTGTAATTATGTTCAGAATTTTGGTAATATTCTATGTGTTTCTAAGGGATTTCAATCTTATCCTAATCCCTTACATGAAGATTATACTAAAAATCTGGATTATGCTTCTACTTCTTTTATGATTTAAGAGGAAGATACTCTTCATTTTGTTGAAGGTGAAAAATATTGATAATTTTGTCTTAATAAAGTTATTTCTACCTTCTTTCACTTTTGATTCTAAAATGCATACTATTTTTTTTTCCTTTGTCTAATGTTGTGGATGATTCTAATGCTTTTCTTTGAATTGATAGCTTACATCCCCATGCCTTTTAACAATATGATTCATTTTGATGGAGTTTTTTGGAGAAAGGGCATGGTTATAAAACTATTTACAAGAAGAAGAAATTTATTCTAATCCTGTCGAGGGTTATTGTTCCAAAGCTTCTTGAAAATAATCTCTCATATCCTTGGGAGGTTTTGCTTTTGGCTAGTTTTTCTATTGAGCTTTTGTTGTGTGTTTTCTTGCTAGCTAGAGTATTGGTTTCTTGGATAATTTTCTTCTTTCTGGCTTAGTGTTTATGGCTTCTTGTTTGCTAGGTTTGTTTTGGTGCCCCTTGGCTGGTTGGTTTTGTGTGGTGGCTATGTACTTGCTCTTCTTTGCTTTGCTCTTTGTTGGTGGTATGGGATTTTGTCCTTGACATGTGATTTCCATTGGTTGGTTATTTTTCTAGCTATTTATTTTAGCTTTTTTCCTTCTTTTCTGTTGGTTGGTTTCTCTTGCTCTTTCCTAGGCTATTTTTCTTGGGTGCTCGTGTGGCTACCTCTATCATTTCCTTTGGTTTGTGCCTGGGTTTTGGATTGGTTGTGGGCTCTTGGTGCTGCTTTGGATTGGTGTTGTCTGGCTATCTTTGAGGGCTCTTTTTTGAGGTTGTGAGCTTCTTTTCTCCCTCTTTTAAGAGGTGTTCATATTTTGTTTTTTGGGATTCCTTATGTTAATTTTATATGTTGCTCCTCTCTTCTAGTTCCTTAGCTTCACTTTTTCTTTGGTTGGGTGGCTATTATGATAGGTTTGTATTTCTCTTTGGTTGGGATTGCTATGATGATATGATGGATTTTTTCATAAATATTTAGTGGTTGGTGACTTTTCCTATTTGTAACCCTTCGTTTAAGCTGGATACACTTAGGATTTGATGCACCTCATTATTGTGATTATCCCTCTTTCCTTATATCTGAGCAAGAGTTTTTTCTCTTTATTTTTCTGATCTCCTTTTGGCTGAGATTTCTTGCAGGTTGCAGGTTCTCTTTTTTAGTTGGTGTCTTCTTCTTCTTGGAGGGAGCTAGAGTCTTACTGATGCCCTTTTTTTTTTTCTTAGATTGTTGGAGTTGTCTTCAATTGCAGGTTGCATGTTTCCTTTTCTTATGGATCTTCGTCTCTTTGGAGGTTCATTTGGAGCTCCATGGATTCTTTAGTTTTGTTTGCTTGCTTTTTTTTTTTTAGTTAGTTTTTTTTTTTTTCCTTTATTTCTCATTGATCTATTAGTTTAGGCACTAAACTCTTTAAGATTCTCCTGTAGCTCATTTGAGTAGTAGTTTTTATTTCTTCTTGAGTTTAGTCTCTAATATAGTCTTCTTATACCAATTTTTCTGGGCAATAAATTTCTTTTAGCTAAAAAAATATACCCTAAATCCTAAACACTAAAAATCCTAAACCCTAAATCCTAAACACTAAACCCTAAACCTTAAACCCTGACACTAAACCCTATACCCTAAAATCTAAACCCTAAAACCCTAAACTCTAAACCCTAAACCCTAAACCCTAAAAACCTAAAAACCTAAACTTGAACTAAATAAAACTTAAAAATAAAATAAATAATAAAACCTAAACCTAAATTAAAATAAAATAAAATAAAATAAAAACCTAAACTAAAACCTATACCTAAGCCTAAAAATAAGATTAAATAAAAATTAAAAATAAACTAAAATAAAATAAATAAAAACCTAAACTAAACTAAAAAATAAAATAAACCTAAGAATAAAAAACATAAATAAAATAAAAACTAAACGTAAAATAAGAATAAAATAAACTTAAAATAAAATAAAATAAAAACTAAATAAAAACCCAAAACTAAAAAATAAACATAAAAATAAAACCTAAACCCTAAACTAAAAAAAACTAAACTTAAAATAAACCTTAACTAAAATAAACTAAAATAAAATAAATAAAACCTAGACCTAAACTTAAAATAAACTAAATCTAAACTTAAACCTAAACTAAATAAAATTAAATAAACTAAAAATAAACCTAA
Organism: Cymbidium sinense; assembly: GCA_021442155.1. Lineage (NCBI taxonomy): Eukaryota > Viridiplantae > Streptophyta > Magnoliopsida > Asparagales > Orchidaceae > Cymbidium > Cymbidium sinense. The sequence continues at coordinate 63,005 of JAKCPB010000426.1, forward strand.
AGCTAAACTAAAAAATAAAAACTAAAAATAAACCTAAAATAAAAACCTAAAACCTAAACCTAAAAAGATAAAATAAAAACCTAAACATAAACCTAAAAATAAAAAATAAAACCTAAACCTAGAAAATAAAATAAAAATAAAACAGAACTATAAAATAAACCTAAACCTTAACGTAAACCTAAAAAATAATCTAAAATAAAAACTCTAAACTAAAAATAAATAATCCTAAAATAAATAAACTAAACTAAATAAAAATAAAAAGTAAACCTAAATAAAAATAAAAAATAAAATAAACTAAAATTAATAAACTAAATAAACTAAATAAACTTAAACCTATCAGTTTACTTTTTTAAAAAAAAAAACCCTAAACCCTAAATCCTAAACCTATAACACTAAACCTGTAACCCTAAACTGAAACCCCTAAACTCTTAAAAACCCTAAACACTTAAAAACCCTAAACCCTAAACCCAAAACCTTAAACCTAAAATCCTAAACCCTAAACCCTAAACCCTAAAAGAGTAAACCCTAAAACCCTAAACCGTAAAAACTAAACCCTGGTTGAGCTATTTTTTTATGAAAGGTGATATTAAAGAAGTCAGCTAAGATGTTGCGAAATATAAAGTTCGTGCTCCTGCCCATGTTGGTCTTGTTGCACCTATTGATGTTGCGGTTCCTCCAAGAAACACTGGTTTAAATCCTTCATAGACTTCTTTCTTCTTGGTTCTCAGCATCCCAACTAAGATCAACAAGGGTACTGTTGAAATTCTCATCCTGGTTGAACTGATTAAAAAATGCAATAAGGTGTGATCTTCAGAGGCCGCTCTTCATGCTAAGCTAAAGATTAGGCCTTTCTCTTATGGACTTGTCATCCAGTCTGTGTATGATGATGGTTCAGTGTTTAGTCCAGAGGTCCTTGACCTCGCTAAAGATGATCTCATAGAGAAGGTTTCGATAAGCCTTTCAAAGATCACTTCTCTCTCACTGACCCTCTCTTATTCCACCCTAAATCACATGTTCAAGAATCCTTACAAGAATGTCATAACAAGGTGATTACACATAACTGTAGGATGCGAAGGTTAAGGAGTATTTGAAGGACCCTAGTAAATTTGATGTGCTTACTATGCGTGATGCTTCTGCTACTCTTTCTGGTGCTATTAGTCCGGCTGCTATAGTGGAAGAGAAGAAGGAAGCGCCTGCTGAGGAATCTGATGATTATATTTGTTTCAGCTTGTTCGACAAAGTTTTGTTGGCCTTCTATAAAATCAAATTTTATTATCTGTGGGAGTTAAATCATTTTGTGAAATACTATTTTTGTTAATTTTTGAATTGTAATATAATGTATCCTATTTTATTAGTTGTTAGAGGATAATGTCTTGTTTGATTTGGTAATTTCTTGTTTATTTTGGAATCATTTGGGTTTAAAAAAATAAAAAACCTTAAACCCTAAACCCTAAACCCAAAACTTTAAACATAAACCTAAAGTAACAAAATAAATTATAAAATAAATCTAAACCCTAAAACATAATAAACCTAAACCCTGAGATTGGGCAGAACCATGCTGGTAGGAAAATCATCGCCAACCACGCCTAGATATGGAGGTAAAAACGCGAGGTGATGGATCGCAAGGTGGTGAGGGATCCGGAGGTATTGGTGGATATGGTGGTGGTAAGGTCATTATGGTGGTGGAGGAGCGACGAAGGTTACTCGGTGGCTATGAGGGAGATTGGAGATATGATGGTGGATCACCCTACTGAGAGCCGGTGGTTACAACTAGTGAAACTAAAGATTGACTGATCCGACTATATGGAACTGTGATAAAAGAGACGGTTCTAGTTATTTAGGACTTTTGATTTGCTCTATGCATACTCATTTTTTATCTATGTCATTGCTCATGTCTTAGAAAACTTAGTGTGTTGGTTGATGAAATCAAGAGAAAGAAATGTTGTATCTGAATTTGTTCTGTGTCAAAAAAACCAAAAATCTTAAACCATAAAAATAAAAAAATAAAAAAACACTAACCCTAAACCCTAAATCTTATGACTAACCTTAAACCCTAAACCTACAACCCTAAACCCTAAACCCTAAACCCTAAAACCCTAAACCCTAAACCATAAACTTTAAACCCTAAACCCTAAACCTAAAACCCTAAACCATAAACCTCAACCTAAACCCTAAACCCTAAACCCTCAACCCTCAACCCCAAACCCTAAACCTTAAACCCTAAACCCTAAACCCTAAACCCTAAAAGCCTAAAAACCTAAACCTAAACTCAACAAAACCTTAAAATAAAATAAATAAATAAACCTAAAAATAAATAAAATAAAAAAATAAAATTTAATAAAAACATAAACTAAAACCTAAACCTAAACCTAAACCTAAAAATAAAATAAAATTAAAAAACTAAATAAAAAAATAAATAAAAACCTAAAGTAAACTAAAAAATAAAATAAACCTAAAAATAAAACCCTAAATAAAATAAAATCTATACAAAAATAAAAACTAAATAAAAACCTAAACCTAAAATAAACATAAACCTATACTAAGATAAACTAAACTAAAATAAATAAAACCTAAACCTAACCTTAAAATTAACTAAACCTAAACCATAAACTAAATAAAGTAAAATAAACTAAAAATAAACCTAAACCTAAACTAAAAATAAAAAGCCTAAAAATAAACCTAAAGTAAAAACCTAAAACTTAAACTTAAAAAAATAAAATAAAAACCTAAACCTAAACCTAAAAATAAAAAATAAAACCTAAGCCCAAAATTAAAATAAATATAAAACAAAATTAAAAAATAAACATAAACTTAAACCTAAAAAATAAACTAAAATAAAAAAAATCCATAAATTAAAATAAATAAACCTAAAAAATACTAAATAAAATAAGAAATAAACCAAAATAAAATAAATAAAATAAATAAAATAAATAAAATATAAAATAAATAAACTAAAAAAAACCTAAACCTATCGATTTAATTAATTTTTTTTAAAAAAAAACCCTAAACCTTATACTCTAAACCCTAAACCCTAAATCCTAAATCATAAACTATAAACCCTAAACCCTATACTCTAAAACTAACCCTAAACCCTGAACCCTAAACCTACAACCCTAAACTCTAAACCGTAAACCCTCATTTAACCTTAAACCCTAAACCCTAAAAACTAAACCCTAAGCCCTAAACCCTAAACCATAAACCCTAAACCCTAAACCCTAAATCCCGAAACCCTAAAGCCTAATCTAATCTTAAACCATAAACCCTAAACCTTAAAAGCCCTAAACCTTAAAGCCTAATCGTTAAACCCTAAAACTAAACCTAAACCCTAAACCTACAACACTAAACCTACAATCCTAAACCCTAAACCTTAAACCATAAAAAAACCCTAAACCATAAACCCAAAAAGCATAAACCCTAAAACCCTAAACCCTAAAGCCGAAAAGAATAAACCCTAACCCTAAACCCTAAACCCTAAACCCTAAAAACCTAAAAACCTAAACCTAAACTAAATAAAACCTAAAAAGAAAATAAATCAAAAAACTTAACCTAAATAAAATAAAAAATAAAAATAAAAATAAACTAAACTAAAACATAAACCTAAACGTAAAATTAAAATAAATTAAAAAATAAAAAAACTAAAATAAAATAAAGAAAATACTAAACGCAATTAAAAAATAAAATAAACCTAAGAATAAAAAACTTTAATAAATTTAAAACTAAAAGTAAAATAAAAATAAAATAAACCTAAAATAAAATAAATTATAAATTAAATAAAAACCTAAACCTAAAAAATAAACCTAAAAGTAACACCTAAAAATAAATAAAAATAAAACCTAAACCCTAAACTAAAAAAAAACCTAAACCTAAAATAAAAATAAAGTAAACAAAATCAAATAAACCTAAATCTAAGCTAAAATAAATTAAGCCTAAACCTAAACCTAAACCTAAACCTAAACCTAAACTAAATAAAACAAAATAAACTAAAAATAAATCTAAACCTAAACAAAAAAACAAAACCTAAAAATAAACCTAAAATAAAAATATAAACCTAAACCTAAGAAAATAAAATAAAACCTAAACCTAAGCCTAAAATAAAAATAAAACCTAAACTTAAAAAATAAAATAAAATAAACTCAACAAAAAAAAAAAAATAAACCTAAACCTAAACCTAAAAATAAAATAAAAAACCTAAACTAAAATAAATAAACCTAAAAAATAAACTAAACTAAATAAAATTAAAAAATAAGCCTAAATATAAATAAAGAATAAAATTATCTAAAATAAATAAAGAAGAAAATAAATAAAGTAAATAAACTTAAACCTACCAATTTAATTAATTTAAAAAATACCCTAAACCCTAAATCCTAAACCATAAACTAAACCCTAAACCTTGAAATTACAACCCTAAACTTATAACCATAAACCCTAAACCCAAAACCCTAAACCCTAAGCCTTAAACCCAAATCCTAAACCCTAACCCTAAACCTTAAACCCTACACCCTAAACCCTAATCGTAAACCCTAAATCCTAACCCTAAATCCTAAACCCTAAACCCAAACCCAAAACCTAAACCTAAAGTAACTAAATAAATTAAAAAAAATAAACCTAAACCCTAAAACCTAATAAACCTAAATCTAAACCTAAAGCCTAAAACCTAATAAACCTAAATCTAAACCTAAACGCTAAGAATGGGCAAAACTTTGACCCTAAATTAATAACCGAAAAGAAAAAATGTTGAATCTGAATTTATTCTCTGCTAAAAAAAAACCAAAAAACCAAAACCCTAAACTAAGACTTGAACCCTAGACCTAAAACCTAAACTCTAAACTCTAAACCAAAATAAAATAAAAACCTAAACTAATGCCTAAACCTAAACCTAAACCAAAACATAAAAAGAAAATAAAATAAAAAATAAAAATTAGCTAAAAGAAAATAAATAAAAGCCTAAACTAAACTTAAAATAAAAAACCTCAACAAAACAAAAATTAAATGTAATATAAAATAGAATAAACCTAAAATAAAAAAAATAAATAAACTAAATAAAAACCTAAACCTAAAAAATTAAACTATAAATAAGAAATAAAACCTAAACCCTAAACTAAAAAAATAAAACCTAAACCCTAAACTAAAAAAATAAAACCAAAACCTAAAATAAATAAAATTAAATAAACCTAAACATAAGCTAAAATAAAGTAAACTAAAATAAATAAAACCTAAACCTAAATCTCAAATAAACTAAACCTAAACCCTAAACTAAATAAAATAAAATAAATTAAAAATAAACCTAAACCTAAACTAAAAATTTAAAATTAAAATAAACCATAAATAAAAACCAAAACCTAAACCTAAGAAAAAAAATAAAATAGAAACCTAAAAAATAAAATAAAAATTAAAACTAAACTAAAAACTTAACATAAACCTAAACCTAAACCTAAAAAAAAAACTAAAATAAAAAACTTAAACTAAAATAAATAAACTAAACTAAAAAGATAAAAAATAAACCTAAATAAAAATAAAAAATAAAATAAACTAAAATAAATAAAAAATAAACTAAATAAACCTAAACTTATCTGTTTACTTAATTAAAAAAAACTTTAAACCCTAAACCCTAAATCCTAAACCCTAAACCTTAAACCCTAACACTAAACCCTAAACCCTAAAACTAATGCTAAACTCTAACCCTAAACCCTAAAAAACCCTAAAACCATAATCCTAAACCCTAAACCTTACCCCTAAAAACCCTAAACCCTAAACCGTAAACCTTAATACCTTAATACCCTAAACCCTAAAACTTAAACCCTAAACCCTAAACCCTCAACTAACCCTAAACCCTAAAACCTAAAATGCTAAAAACCTAAACCTAAACAAAATAAAAACCTAAAAATAAAATAAGTAAAAAAACCTGAACCAAAATAAAATAAATAAAATAACATAAAATAAAAAACCTAAACTAAAACATACACCTAAATCTAAACATAAAAGGAAAATAAAATAAAAAATGAAAACTAAAATAAAATAAAATAAATAAAACCTAAACTAAACTAAAAAATAAAACACCTAAATAAAATACAAACTAAATGTAAAATAAAAATATAAACATAAAATAAAACTATGTAAAATAATAAACCTAAAAAACAAACCTAAAAATAAAACTTAAAAATAAATAAAAAATAAAACCTTAACTCTAAACTAAAAAAAAACCTAATCCTAAAATAAACAAAATAAAATAAACCTAAACCTAAACTAAAATAAACTAAACTAAAATAAATTAAACCTAAAATAAACTAAACCTAAACCCTTAACTAAATAAAAAAATAAACCAAAAATACATATATACCTTAACTAAAAAAATAAAATCTAAAATAAACCTAAAACTTAAACCTAAAGAAATAAAATAAAAACCTAAACCTAAACCAAAAAATAAAAAATAAAACCTAAACCTAAAAAATAAAATAAAACTAAAACTAAACTAAAAATAAGCATTAACCTAAACCTAAACCTAAAAAATAAACTAAGATAAAAAATCTAAACTAAAATAAATAAACTGAAAATAATTAAACTAAACTAAATAAAAATAAATAATAAACCTAAATAAAAATAAAAAATAAAATAAACTAAAAAAAATATAAAATAAAGTAAATAAATCTAAACCCTAAACTCTAAACCCTAAACCATAAACTAACCCTAAACCCTAAACCCTAAACCCTAAACCCTAAACCCTAAACCCTAAACCCTAAGCCTTAAACTAACCCTAAACCCTAAAAACACTTAACCCTAAATTAACACCAAACCCTAAGCTAATCCTAAACTGTAAACCTTAAACCCAAATCTGAAACCCTAAAGCCTAAACATTAAACCCTAAACCCTAAAACCCTAAACCCTAAACCCTAAAAACCTAAACCTAAGCTAAATAAAACCTTTAAATAAAATAAATAAAAGAACCTAAACCTAAATAAAATAAAAAAATTAAAATAAAATTTAAACCTAAACTAAATTAAAAAAAATTAAACTTAAGAATAAAAAATTTAAAGAAAATAAAAACTAAACTTAAAATAAAAATAAAATAAACCTAAATAAAATAAAATAAAATAAAAACTAAATAAAAACCTAAACCTAAAAAATTAACTTAAAAATAAATAAAAAGTAAAACCTAAACCCTATACTAAAACAAAACCTAAACCTAAAATTAAAATAAAATATAATAAATAAAATAAACCTAAACCTAAACTAAAATAAATAAAACCTTAACCTAAAATAAACTAAACCCAAACCTAAACTAAACTAAATAAAATAAATTAAACTAAAAATAAACCTAAACCTAAACTAAAAAATAAAACCTAAAAATAAACCTAAAGTAAAAGACTAAAACCTAAACCTAAACAAATAAAATAAAAAGCTAAACCTAATCCTAAAAATAAAATATAAAACCTAAACCTAAAAAATAAAGCAAAAATAAATCTCAACTAAAAAAGAAACCTAAACCTAAAGATAAACTAAAATAAAAAACCTAAGCAAAAAAATAAATAATAAATTAAATAAAAATTAAAATAAACCTAAATATAAAATAAAATAAACTCAAATAAATATAAAATAAACTAAATAAACCTGAATCTACCAATTTACATAGTTAAAAAAAAACCCTGAGCTCTAAATCCTAAACTCTAAACCCTAAACCCTAAACCCTAAACCCTAAACCCTAAAACTAACCCTTAACCCTAAATCCTAAACCTACAACCCTAAACCCTAAACCGAAAACACTAAAACCCTAAACCCTAAACCCAAAATTCGAAACACTAAACCCTAAACCTTCAACCCTAAATCCTAAGCTCTAAAAGCCTAAACCCTAAACCTAAACCCAACCTAAACCCAAGCTCTAAACCCTAACCCTAAACCTTAAGCCCTATGAATGGGCAGAACCTTGACAGCATGAACACTACTGTCAACTTGGCTTAGTCTAGATCTTGTAGTGGAGGCGAAGGCAAAGGCAATGGTTGTCACTGTGGTGGTGGGGGATCTGGAGGTGCTGGTACATATGGAGGTGGTGGTCGGAGCATTGGTGATTATGGAGGCCAGAGGAACAACGGAGGTTATAGCCGTGGTGGTGGCGGAGGGTGAGATCAAGGATATGTTGGTGGATCCCGCTACTCGAGAGGTGGGTGTGGTTCTAATGGGAACTAGAGAAACTGAAGAATGGTCCATCCGATCAGCTATTTATGGAACTATGTCTTATAGTAGAGATGGTTCTACTTATCTAGGGCTTTTGATTTGCTCTATGGGTGCTCATTTTTTATCTATGTCATCGCTTGTCTCTTAGAAAACCTAGGGTGCTACTTGGTTGATGAAATCAAACAGAAGAAATGTTGAATCTAAATTTGTTCCCTGTTAAAAAAAATCCTTAAACTCTAAACCATAAACTAAAACTTGAACCCTAAACTTAAACCCTAAACCCTAAACCCTAAACCTTAAATCTTAAACCCTAAACCTTAAACCCTAACAATAAACCTTAAACTCTAAAACTCTAAAGCCTAAGCCTAGACCCTAAACCTTAAACCCAAAACCCTAAAACCCTAAACCTTAAACCCTAAAACATACAACCCTAAACCCTAAACCCTAAACCCTAAACCCCAAATCCTAAACCTAAACCATAAACCCAAAAATTAACTCTAAACCCTAAACCCTAAACTAACCATAAACCTTGAATAAATATATCATTAGGATTAGATCTAAAGACTAACCTAATCCTACCATAGTTATGGTAGCTAGAGAAAATGTCATCAAGATACTTTCCCTTGACTATTAGAGATTTAAATACTCTAAACCATAACCCTAAATCATATTATAATACCATATATTATAGTATAATGTAGAATCTAATATTTGAGCATGTATTGATGTGTTCCTGGATGTTATAAAATGTTTTGAAATGTTTTGATATATTATGGTATTGTGCCCTATAATCTATATTAATATAAATCATAAAAATATTGATTTAATAAATCAGATGATGAAATTTGTTAAATTTGAAGTGGTAATTAGGTTGTAGTACCGTATATAAAAAGTAAGATTTCATGTTCAAAATAAATATTATATGTTGTAGCATAGTATAACATCATATATCATAATATATTATTCTGTACATTTTAAATTCTTTTAGTATTTAACAATCATATAGTCGAGCCTACACTAGAATTATTTATAAAAATGTTGATTTTGACTTTAAAATGGTGGAATTTGGCTAAATTCATAATAGGTAGAGCATGGCATCATAATCTATTATTTCAATTTTAAATATGTAAGTAATACAACTAAAATATGTAGTTTTTTATTGTTTAGACTAATTTTATGATTTTTATCTTAAGCAATACCTTATGATGTAATATGAAATATAGTATAATTCATATGTTATAGTGTATTATAATATAGGATGCCATAACATAGTGTAGCATCATGCATTATAACATACTATTGTGTATTACTACATGTTGTTTAGCATATTTTAGTTTATTATAATATGATGTAGTAGAGTTTGTACTGGTATAATTCATAAAAATATTGATTTATAGGCTGATATGATGAGATTTGGCCAAATTTATGGTAAGCTTTAGGGAAAATCATTGGGGGTGTGCTATGGTGCGTCGTTTAATCAAAAAAGTGGAATTTTGCATCCAAAATAAATGTTTATTTTTCAATCAAATTTTATAATTTTTTTGCTTAAAGTGATTCATTTTAAGGTGTAATGTAAGATAATATATTATATGAAGCATATTACAATTTAATGTACATAATAATATAACTTCACATGTATATGAATATGGAGGTGTGTTACTAAATGTTATTGTACATTTTAGTATGTTTACTTTTATTATAATAATACATTGGGTCAAAACTCACAAAAATGTTAATTTGAAGGTTGAGAAAGAAGGCCAAATTCATGGCACGCACCAAGAAGCAACACCAAAATTATGCTATTTTGTACCATTTCTAATAGAAAATTAACAATTTTACATCTAAAATGAACAATATTCATATTTTTGAGAAAACTTTTCTATTTGTTCTTTTCAAGTGATTTTAATGAGGTGTAACATTAGAAAATATATTATATTATAGCAAATTCTAATATAACATCATATATTATAATATAATATAGTGTGCTATTTTACACTACAATATGTTTAGCATGATATTGTATAGTTAGTTTGAGCTTGCACCATCACAAATCATAAAATGTTGATTACAATGTTAAGATGATGTAATTTGAATGAATACATTTATAGGCTTTTTTGTATGAATTAAAGGTGTGAGAAGAAACAAAATTTGATGAGAATTCCATGTCAAGGACATGGAGGGAGATCCACTAGGGGATACACATGCATTGGACATGACATGTGAGGGGTTTATGTCGAGGGCATAGAAGAAGAAAATCTGTTGGGGATAAGGTTAAAATTTGATTTGATTATATGATTTGTGGAAAGAAGATCCAGTGGGAATAAGAATCTATAATGCACCAGAAATTAAGATCTAATCAACTAGGGAAGCAGGTTCAGGCTATCCGCTGGGATTAGGATTTTAGTTTGATTTCATAGATTTGTTTGGGGAAGTATCCACTAGGGATAAGAGTTTGGTTGGATATCTTTGATTTAGACTCTATTAAGATAGTTGGTTTAATTTGGCTCCACTGGGTAGGTTGGTTTTGAATTTGATTTGTTTGCTTGACTTATTTATATATGATTTGGGGCTCCACTGGGGAGAAGGGTGTGATTTAACTCCACTAGGAAAAATCAGATTGGGTTTAATTTAATCTAAGTTAATGTGTGGAACTTGTCGGTGTGCGATGGACCCACTGAGAAGGGGCTATATCAGCCTTTACATACCTCAGGTTTATAAATCCAAAGGGATAGTCTACCGGTTGTGGAGTAGAGCTAGCCAACCTAAGTGGTTGCCTTTCGATGTGCAATGGTTGTGCTAAGAAGAAAGTGTAGCATACTTACATCTTCCAAAGTGAGAAACAACCATTGGGGTGACCTGTTGGATGCACAATAAATCGAACCTGACCTAGGCGACATCGAGTGAATGTCGGGGACATATGTCAACTCAAAAGTAGTCGATTAATTTTTTTTATGTGATTCGATATTATTTGTTTGGTTTAGTTTGATTTCAAATTGAGGACATATCCACTAGGGATGTGACTTGATTAAATTTGATAGATTTAATTTATGAAATATGTCAGTGTATGATGTACCCACTAAGAAGAGGCTATATTAGACTTGTCTTATCTCAGATTTACAAATCCAAAGGGATAGTCTACTGGCCATGGGGTAGAGCTAGCTAACCTAAGGGGTTTCCTTTCGGTGTGCAATAGCTGTGCTAGGAAAAAGGCATAGAAGACTTACATCTTCTAAAGTAGGGAACAACTGTTGGGGTGACCTATTGGTAGCACAACAAATCGAACTAGACATAGGGGCGACTATTGAGTGAACGTTGTTGGGGACTTATATCAACTAAAGAGTAGTCAAACGATTCTTATAGGAAGTTTTGCTGACACTATTCTAAAGATAAGATACCTGCTAGGGAAAAGGTACCTCTAAGGTTGTCTTCCTAATCCACAAGTGAATATATTTTTTTTTCTTATATGTTTGCGTGGACCCTGTTGGTGTGCGAGGGACCACACTGAAAAGGGGCTATGTTGGCCTTGAGCTATCTCAGATGTACTAGACCAAGGGAGAATCTCCACATCCACAGAATGGATTCTCTAACCACAGGGGTGGTTACTAAGAAAGGGGAACTATCCAATATGATAGTAACCAGGATAGTGTCTAAATGGGGTTGCAAAGGACGGGATCCAAATATAGTTCCCACAGGGGAGGTGCCACTAGGGGAATTATCCTGAGCTCTGGAAAAGAAAGCATATAGGTGTACAGTGGCTAACTCAAGGAGATAGCATTGTAGACTTACATCTGCCATGTGTGGTGTATCCTAAGGTGCGAGAACCAACCAACCTAAGGTGTATCTGTTAGCATCAGTGGTGTCTGTCAGCATAGTTAGAACCAACCAACCTAAAGTGTTTATCAGTCTGCAATAATCAATCTGGAAAAAAAACATGTAGGCTTACAACTTTCCAAGCTAAACTAATCATCGAGATAGTTTGTCATTGGCGGCACATATGCTATCTGATCTAGAGCGACTACTAAGTGGGGACCCCAAAGGAAGGACTACACCCAGACTTGAAGGGGACAGGAGGGAAGGAGTCGCTAGGGGACTTATCCTAAACCTCAAATATACTCAACCTCATCAGTGCACGAAGGCTAATCCAAGAAGAAAGCATAGCAGATTCACATCCTCTTAAATGAATCCAACATGAGGTAGCTTACCGGCCACACAGTAAGGCCTACCAAACTAATAAGGCCCTCATCGGTGTGCAGTGGCCAAGTAAGGAAATAAAGCTTAGCAAACTTACATCCTCCAAAACTAGAAGACCACTAGGGTGACACATTAGTAGATTAGCATGTCAGTCTGACCTAGAGCAGCTAATGAGTGAGTGCCATTGGGGGTGTTATCTCAACTCAGAATAGCACGAGACAAAAGATATGTTTTTATTTTATATGTTTATGTATAGCTTGTGTTTGTGTTGTGTCGAAGAAGGATAGGACACCGCTCGGGTTCCTTACACCTACCATAAACACATTATGGCAGATTCACAAACAAGAATACTTTCAACATGGAAGAGATTGAATTCAAAATGGAATTTTCATTGATGTTAATTATTTTTAAACATGATTTATAATATTTCTTTAGGTAGAGCTCATTGATTAGAAGCATTGGTCACTCTCTCTTATGATTAATAAGTTGATAAGATCCTCCCTGGTAAGCCTTATCTATGGCAAAAGGGTCTTCCCAAGTGGGTTCAAACATGCCTCCCATCTTACGATGGGCAATAATCAATCTCCTTAGAACTAAAATATGCTCTCCTACTTGAAAAGTTCTAGGAAAAACCAACTTGTTGTGAGCTTGAATCATTTTAGCTTTGTACAACTCGAGATTTTGGCATGCCCGCAAGTGTCTCTCATTCATACCTTCGAGCTCTTCTAATCGCTACTTGGCATTTTGCTCTATTGTGATCTTGCTACCCACAGATACTTAAACCTATCGGTTTACTTAATTTTTTAAAAAAAAATTGTAAACCCTAAATCATAAACCCTAAATAATAAATCCTAAACCCTAAAATTAACCCTAAACCCTAAAGCCAAAACCTAAAACACTAAACCTGCAACCCTAAACCTACAACCCTAAACCCTAAACCCTAAAAAATCTTAAACCCTAAAAAACCCTAAACCCTAAACTAAAACCTGAACCCTAAACCTATAACCTAAACTTTAAATGCTAAATCCTAAATCCTAAACCCTAACCCTAAACCCTAAGCCCAAAACCTATAACCCTAAACCATAAACCCCGTACTCTAAAACCTTAAACCCCAAACCCGAAACCCAAAACCCTAAACCTTAAACCCTAAACCCTAATCAACCTAAACCCCAATCTAACCCTAAATCCTAAACCCTAAAAATAAACAAAAAAAAGAACCTAAACTAAAACTTGAACCCTAAACCTGAAACCTAAACACTAAACCCTAAAAATAAAAAAATATAAAAAAAATTAAAAGAACTTAAACCATAAACCTTAAAACTAACACTAAACCTATAACCCTAAACCCTAAACCTTAAAACCTAAACCCTAAACCCTAAACCCTAAGCCCTAAAAATCCTAAATCCTAAAGCCTAAACATTAAACCCTAAAACCCAAAACCATAAACCTTAAACGCTAAATCCTAGACCCTAAACCCTAAACACTAAACCCTAAAAACCCTAAACCCTAAAGCCTAAACAATAAACCCTAACCTTAAAACCTAAAACTTGAAACCCAAAACCCAAAAACCTTAAACCCTAAATCCTAAATCCTAAATCCTAAACCCTAAACCCTAAACCCTAAACCCTAAACCCTAAACACTAAAAACTTAAAAAATAAAATAAAAATAAAATTAAACTAAAAGATAAACTTAAAACTAAACCTAAACCTAAAAAATAAAATAAAAATAAAATTAAACTAAAAGATAAACTTAAACTTAAACTTAAACCTAAAAAATAAACTAAACTAAATAAGCCTAAAAGAACTAAACTAAATGAAATAAAAATAAAAAATAAACTTAAATAAAAATAAAAATAAAATAAACTAAAATAAATTAAAATAAACTAAGTAAACTAGATAAACCTAAACCTTTACAATTTTAAAAGACCAGAACCCTAAATACTAAACCCTAAACCCTAAACCTAAAGACTACAATCAAACCTAAACCTAAACCCTAAACCCTAAAAAATCCTATGCCCTAAACCCTAACCCTTAAACCCTAAACCCTAAACCTACAACTCTAAACCCTAAACCCTAAAATCCAAACCCTAAACCCTAAACCCTAAACCCTAAAAACCTAAAACCTAATCCTAAACAGAATAAAACCTAAATATAAAATAAATAAAAAAACCTAAACCTAAATAAAATAAAATAAAATAAAACTTAAACCTGAAAATAATAAAATAAAAATAAAAAAGTAAAATAAAGAAAATAAATAAAACCTAAAGTAAATTAAAAGCATCCTAAAATAAAAATACAAATTAAATAAAAACCTAAACCTAAAATATAAACATAAAAATATATGAAAAATAGACCTAAACCTTAAACTAAAAAAAAAAGCTAAACCTAAAATAAACAAAATAAAATAGACAAAACCCTAAACTAATATAAACTAAACTAAAATAAATAAAACCTAAACCTAAACCATAAACTAAATAAAATAAAATAAACTAAAAATAAACTTAAACCTAAACTAAAACATAAAACTTAAAAGTAAACCTAAAATAAAAACCTTAAACCTAAACCTAAAAAGATAAAATCAAAACCTAAACTTAAACCTAAAATAAATAATAAAACCTAAACCTAAAATAAAATAAAAAATAAACTAAACTAAAAATAAAATCATTAAACTAAACTAAAAAAAACCTAAAAATAAACTAAAATAAATAAAAAAATAAACTAAAATAAATAAACCTTAAAAAAAATAAACAAATAATAAATAAAAATAAGAATCTAAAACAAAATTAAAATAAATAAAAAAATAAACCAAATTAACTAAACTTAAACCAACCCAAACCTAAACCTAACCTAATAAAAAACTAACTTAAACCTAAACCCTAAACCTCTAAACTTAAACCCTAACCCTAAACCTAAACCCTAGTAACTCAACCCTGAAGCATCCCTAAACCTCAAACCCTAAACCCTAAAATCAGTAGCTCCAAACACTAAACCCTAAACCCTTACCCTATACACTAAACCCTAAAACTCTAAACCCTAAAAACCTAAACCCTAAACCCTAAAAACATAAAAACCTAAACCTAAATTAAATAAAACCTAAAAATAAAATAAATAATAAAACCTAAACCTAAATAAAATAATTAATTTAAATAAAATAAAAAACTAAACTAAAACCTAAACTAGACCTAAAAATAAAATAAAATGAAAATATAAAAAACCTAAATTAAAATCAAATAAAAACTAAATAAAAATCTAAACCTAAAAAATAAACCTAAAAATAAATAAAAAATTAAACCCTAAACTTAAAATAAAAACTGAACCTAAAATAAATATAAAATAAATAAACCTAAACCTAAAATAAAATATATCGAAGCTAAACCTAAACCCTAAACTAAATAAAATAAAATAAACTAAAGATTAACCTAATCTAAACTACAAAATAAAACCTAAAAATAAGCTAGAAATAAAAACCTAAAACCTAAACCCTAAACCTTAAACCCTAAAAGCTAAAACCTAACTAAATAAAAAATAAAAAAAATAATAAATCAAACCAAACCAAAATGAAGTGAAAATAAAACATAAAAAAACATAAACTAAATCCTAAACCTAAAAATAAACCTCAAAAGAAAATAAAATAAAAAATAAAAATTTTACTAAAATTAAATAAATAAAATCCTAAATTAAATTAAAAAAATAAAAAAATATAAATAAACTAAAGGCTAAACCTAAAATAAAAATAAAATAAACCTAAAATAAAATTAAATAAAAACTAAATAAATACCTAAACCTATAAAATAAACCTAAAAATTAAACTTATAAATAAATAAAAATTAAAACCTAAACCTAAAATAACAATATAATAAACCTAAACCCAATTAAGATAATCTAAACTAAACTAAATAATACCTAAACCTAAACCTAAAACTAAACTAAATAAAATAAAATAAACTAAAAATAAACCTAAACCTAAACTAAAAAATAATACCTAAAATTAAACCTAAAATAAAAACTTATAACCTAAACCTAAAAAAAATTAAATAAAAACTTGAACCTAATCCTAAAAATAAAAAATAAAACCTAAACCTAAAAAATAAAATAAAAATAAAACTAAACTAAAAAATAATCCTAAACCTAAACCAAAACTTAAAAAAGAAACTAAAATAAATAAACATAAAATAAATAAACTAAACTAAATAAAAATAAAAATATACCTAAATAAAAATAAAAAATAACTCAAATAAATAAGAAAATAAACTAAATAAACCTAAACATATTAGTTTACTTAAGTTAAAAAAATAATAAATAAAATAAAATAAAAATAAATAAATAAAACCCTAAACCTACAACCCTAAACCTTGAATCCTAAACCCTAAACCTTAAACCCTAAACCCTAAACCCTAAACCTTAAGCTAAACCTAATCCTAAAATCTACAACCCCAAACCCTAAACCAAAAAACAAATAAAACGAAAAACCCTAAACCCCAAACACTAAACCCAAACCCAAAACCTAAATGAACCTTAAACCCTAAACTCTAAAAACCTAAAAACCTAAAAACCTAAACCTAAACTAAATAAAACTTAAGAATAAAATAAATAAATAAACCTAAAACTAAATAAATAATAAAATAAAATAAAATAAAAATTTAAACCAAAACCTAAACCTAAACTAAACATAACTAAATAAAATATAAATAAACCTATAACTATAAACCCTAAACCCTAAACCAAACTCCATACCCTAAATCAAATTAAAGCAAACCCTAAACCCTAAACCCTAAATCCAATTGCTAAACCTAAATCTAATCCTAAACCCTAAACCTCAAATGCCTAAAAAACTAAAACCTTAAAGCTTAAATATAAAACCCTAAACCCTAAACCCTCAATTCTAACCCTAAACCCTAAACCATAAAATCCTAAACCCTAAAACCCTAAACAATGAACCCTAAACCCTAAACCCTAAATCCTAAACCCTAAAAACCTACAAAACTAAAAACCTAAAAACCTAAACCTAAACTAAATAAAACCTAATAATACAATAGATAAAAAAACATCATAAATAAAATAAAAAACTATACTAAAACCTAAACCTAAATGTAAAAATAAAATGAAATGAAAATTAAAAATGAACTAAAATAAAATAAAGAACAACCTAAACTAAACGAAAAAAATAAAATAATTCTAAGAATAAAAAACCTTAATAAAATAAAAACTAAACACAAAATAAAAATAAATTAAGCATAAAATAGAATAAAATAAAAACTAAATAAAAACCTAAACCTAAAAAGTAAACCTAAAAATGAATTAAAAAATAAAACATAAACCCTAAACTTAAAAAAACCTAAACCTAAAATAAAAATAAAATAAACAAAATAAAATAAATCTAAACCTAAACTAAAATAAAATAAGCTGAAATAAATAAAACCTAAACATAAACCTAAAATAAACTATACCAAACCCTAAACCTAAACCCTAAAATAAAATGAACTAAAAAAAAACCTAAATCTAAACTAAAAAATAAAACCTAAAAATGAACCTAAAATAAAAATCTAAAACCTAAACATAAAAATATAAAATAAAAACATAAACCTAAACCTAAAAATAAAATAATAAAACCTAAACCTAAATAATAAAATAAAATTAAACTTAACTAAAAAATAAACATAAACCTAAACCTAAACCTAAAAAATAAACTAAAATAAAAAACCTAAACTAAAATAAATAAACCAAAAATAAATAAACTAAAGTAAATAAAAAAATAATATAAAATAAAAAATTATAAAAAAATAAACTAAATAAACTAAACTTAATCTTTTTTTTTTTAAAAAAAAGCCCTACACCATAAAACTAACCCTAAACCCTAAACCTACAATCGTAAACCCTAAACCCTAAAAAGCACTAAACTCTAAACCCTAAACCCAAAACCTTAAACCCTAAATCATAAACCCAAACTAACCTAACTGAACCCTAAATCGTGGAACCTAAACCCTAAAACCTAACCTAAACCTAAACCCTAAACCCTAAAGCCAAAACCCTAAACTTAAACCCCAAAACCCTGTTATCCTTAAACTCTAAATCAGTCCTAAACCATAAAAACCCTAAACCTTAAAGCTTAAACACTAAATCCTAAACCTTAAACCCTAAACCTTAAACCTAAACCCTAAACCATAAAATCCTAATCCCTAAAGCTGTAAATCCTAAACCTTAAATCCTAAACCCTAAACCTTACACCCTAAACCTTAAAAACCTAAAGCCTTAATCCTAAACTAAATAAAACTTAAAAATAAAAATAAAAATAAAACCAAAACCAAAATAAAAAAAGAAATAAAATATAATATAAACTTAAAACTAAAAATAAAATAAAAATAAAAATAAACTAAAATAAAATAAACAAAAAAACCTAAACTAAACTAAAAAAAAATAAACCTAAGAATAAAAAACTTTAATAAAATAAAAATAAATGTAAAAAAAATTAATTAAACATAGAATAGAATAAAATAAAAATGAACTAAGAACCTAAACCTAACAAATAAACCTAAAAATAAAACTTAAAAATAAATAAAAAATAAAACCTAACCCTAAACTAACGAAAACATAAACCTAAAATAAAATAAACCTAAACCTAAACTAAAATAAAAAACCTAAACCTAAAATAAACCAAACCTAAACCAATACCTAAACTAAATAAAATAAAATAAACAAAAAATGAACCTAAACCCAAACTAAAAAATAAAACCTAAAATAAAAACCAAAACCCTAAACCTAAAAAAATAAAATAAAAACATAAACCTAAACCTAAAAATAAAAAATAAAATAAAAATAAAGCTCAACTAAAAAATAAACCTAAACCTAAATCTAAACCTAAATAAAAAATAAACTAAAATAATCAACCTAAACTAAAATAAATAAACCTAAAATAAATAAACTAAACTAAATAAAAATATAAAACAAACATAAATAAAAATTAATAATAAAATAAACTAAAATAAATTAAAATAAACTTAATAAACCTAAACCTATCAGTTTACTCAATGTTTTTTTTTAAAAAAAAACCTTAACCCTTATATCCTAAACCCTAAACCCTAAACCCTAAACCCTAAACCCTAAATCCTAAACCTACAACCCTAAACCTACAACCCTAAACCCTAAATCTTAAACCTTAAAAAACCCTAAACCCTAAACCCTAAACCATAATCGAAAACCCTAAACCCTAAAAGCATAAACCTTAAAACCCTAAACCCTAAACCATAAACCATAAACCCTACACCCTAAACCCTAAACCCTAAACCCTGACCCTAAACCCTAAAACCTAAACACCAAACCCTAAACATAAACCTAAAGTAAATAAATAAATTAAAAAATAAATCTAAACCCTAAAACCTAGTTAACCTAAACCTAAACATAAACCTTAAGTATGGGTAGAACCTTGACGGCAGGAACATCATCGCCAAAAAGGCTCTGTCTAGATCTGGCGATGGAGGTGAAGGCGGAGGCGGTGCTTATTGTAGTGGTGGTGGGGGAACTGGAGGTGCTGGTGGATATGGAGGTGGTGGTCGGAGCAGTGGTGGTTATGGAGGTGAGAGGATCAATGGAGGTTACAACCACTGGGGTGGTCGAGGGAGAGATTGGGGAAATGATGGTTGATCCAACTACTCGAGAGGCTGGGGTGGTTCTGATGGGAACTGGAGAAACAGAAGAATGCCCATTATGATCACTAACTGTCTTTAAAGAAGATGGTTCTAGTTATCTAGGGTCATTGATTTGCTCTATGCGTGCTCATTTTTTATCTATGTCATCGTATGTGTCTTAGAAAACTTACTGTGTTACTTCATTAATGAAATCGAAAAGAAAAAAAGTTGAATATGAATTTATTCACTATTAAAAATAAGACCAAAAACCTTAAACTAAAACTTGAACCTTAGACCTAAAACCTAAACCCTAAACCCTAAACCCTAAACCATAAAAACCATAAACCCTAAAGCCTAAAATAATAAACTAAACTAAATAAAAATAAAAAATAAATGTAAATATAAAAATAAAATAAATTAAAATAAACTAAATAAATTAAATAAACCTAAAGCTACCAGTTTACTTTATTTTTTTTAAAAAAATCCTAAACCCTAAACCTTAAATCCTAAACTCAATCTGAAACCCTCAACCCTAAACCCTCAACCCTGAACCCTAAAAACTATAAACCTTAAAGCCTAAATACTAAACTCTAAACCCTAAACCCTAAACCCTAGTCCTAAACCCTAAATCCTAAAACACTAAACCCTAAAACCCTAGATTGTAAAGCCTAAACCCTAAATCCTAAACCCTAAAAAGCTAAAAATGCAAACCTAAACTAAATCAAACCTAATAATAAGATAAATAAAATATGTAAACCTAAAAATAATAAAAACATATAATAAAATAAAAACCTAAAACTAAAAAAAATTACAAACTAACTAAAATAAAATAAATGAAAACCTAAACTAAACTAAATAATAAAGTAACCCTAATAATAAAACTCCTAAATAAAATAAAAACTAAATGTAAAATAAAAATATAATAGACCAAAAGTAAAATAAAATAAAAACTAAATAAAAAACTAAACCTAAAAAATAAATCTAAAATCAATAAAAAATAAAGCCTAAACACTAAACTAAAAAAAATAAATCTAAAATAAAAAAATTAAAAAAATAAACCTAATCCCAAACTAAAAATAAATAACACCTAAACCCAAACCTAATCCTAAACCCAAACTAAATAAAATAAAATAAACTAAAAATAAACCTAAACTAAAACTAAAAAATAAAACCTAAAAAAAAACCTAAAATAAATTAAAGCCTAAACCAAAACTTAAGATTAAAAAATAAAACCAAAACCTCAAAAATAAAATAGAAATATAGTCAACTAAAAAATAAACCTAAGCCAAAAAAAAAACTAAAAAAAAACCTAAAGTAAAATAAATAAAACTAAAATAAATAAACTAAACTAAATAAAAAAATGGTTGATGAAATCGAATTGAAGAAATGTTGAATCTGAATTTGTTCTCTGTTAAGAAAAACCTAAACCCTAAACTAAAAGTTAAACGCTAAACATAAACCCTAAACCCTAAACCCTAAACTAACCGTAAACCATAAACACTAAAAAGCTAAAAACCTAAACCAAAATAAAATAAAAAAATAAAATAAAATAAAACATAAACTAAAACATAAACCTAAACCTAAACTAATAAAGAAAATTAAATAAAAAATAAAAACTAAACTAAAATAAAATGAATAAAAATCTAAACTAAACTAAAAATAAAAAACCTAAATAAAATAAAAACTTAACTTAAAATAAAAATAAAATAAACCAAAAATAAATAAAAACTAAATAAAAACCTAAACCTAAAAAAATAAACCTAAAAATAAGTAAAAAATAAAACCTAAATCCAAAACTAAAAAATAAAAAAACACAACCTAAAATAAAAAAAATAAACAAAATAAATTAAAGCAAAACATAAAATAAAATAAACTAAACAAAAATAAATAAAACCTAAATCTAAACCTGAAATAAACTAAACCTAAACCTAAACTAAAAAATAAAACCTAAAAATAAACCTAAAATAAAACCTAAAACCTAAACTTAAAAAAATAAAATTAAAATCTAAACCTAAAAATAAAAAATAAAACCTAAACCTAAAAAATTAAATAAAAATAAAACTTAGCTAAAAAATAAACCTAAAGCTAAAAAATAAACTAAACTAAATAAAAATAAAATAAAAATAAAAAATAAAATAAACTAAAATAATTAGAAAATAAATTAAGTAATCTTAATAAACCTAAACCTAACAATTTACTTAATTGTTTTTTTAAAAAAAAATGCCAAAATACTAAACCCTAAACCCTAAACCCTAAATCCTAAACCCTAAAATTAACCCGAAACCCTAAATCCTAGATCCTAAAATTAACCCTAAACCCTAAACCCTAAACCCTAAAAACCCTAAACCCTAAAGCCTAAACATTAAACAATAAACCCTAAACCCTAAACCCTAATCCTAATCTCTAAACTCGAAAACCCTAAACCCTAAAACCTTAAACCATAAACCCTAAACCCTAAACCCTAAACCCTAAAAACTTAAAAATCTAAACCTAAACTAAATAAAACTTAATAAAAAGATAAATTAAAATACCTAAACCTAAATATAATAAAAAAATTAATTAAAATAAAAGCCTATACCTAAAGATAAAATAAAGTTAAAAAAACTAAAATATAAAAATAAAAAGCTAAACTAAACTAAAAAAAATAAAGTAAACCTAGGAATAAAAAACCTAAATAAAATAAAAACTAAAAATAAAATAAAAATAAAAATAACCAAAAATAAAATAAAATAAATAGTAAATAAAAACCAAAAACTAAATAAAAAATAAAACCTAAACCAAAGCTAAAAAAAAATATAAACCTAAAATAAAATTAAAATAAACCTAAACCTAAACTAAAATAAACTAAACTAAAATAAATAAAGCCTAAACTTAAACCTAAGATAAAAATAAAATAAACACAATAAAATAAACCTAAACTGAAACTAAAATAAATAAAACCTAAACCCTAAACCATAACCCTAAACCCTAAATCCTCAAACCCTAAACCCTAAAGCCCTTAAACCTAAATCCTAAACCTTAAACCTTAACCCGTAAACCATAAAAACCTAAAAACCTAAACCTAAACTAAATAAAACCTTATAATAAGATAAATAAAATACCTAAACCTAAATATAATAAAAAAAATAAAATAAAAACATAATCCTAAAAATAAAATAAAATATAAATAAAAATAAACTAAAATAAAATAAATAAAAACTAAACATAAAATATAAATAAAATAAACCAAAAATAAAATAAAATAAAAACTAAATAAAAACCTAAATGTAAAAAAATAAACCTAAAAAGAAAACTTAAAAATAAATAAAAAATAAAACCTAAACCCTAAACTAAAAAAAAACCTAAACCTAAAATAATAATAAAATAAACAAAATAAAAAAACATAACTAAAATAAACTAAACTAAATTAAATAAAACATAAACCTAAACCCAAAATAATAATAATAAAATAAATAAAATAAAATAAACCTAAACCTAAACTTAAATAAATAAAATCTAAACCTAAACCTAAACTAAATAAAATAAAATAAAATAAAATAAAAATAAGCGTATACCTAAACTAAAAAATAAAACCTAAAAATAAATGTAAAATAAAATCCTAAAATCTAAACATAAAAACATAAAATAAAAACCTAAACCTAAACCTAAAAATAAAAAATAAAACCTCAACCTAAAAAATAAAATTAAAATAAAACTCAACTAAAAATAAACATATACTTAAAAAATAAACTAGAATAAAAAACCTAAACTAAAATAAATAAACCTATAATAAATAAACTAAACTAAATAAAAAAAATAAACCTAAATAAAAATAAAAAAATAAAATTAACTCAAATAAATAAAAAATAAACTAAATAAACCTAAATTTACCTTTAAAAAAACCTAATCCCTAGATCCTAAACCCCAAACCCTAAACCCTAAACCCTAAAACTAACTCTAAACCCTAAACCCTAAACCTACAACCCTAAACCTATAACCCTAAACCCTAAAGCCCTAAACTCTAAACCCTAAACCTTAAACCCTAAAAACCCAAAACCCTAAAACCCTAAACCCTGAATCCTAAACTTTAAACCCTAAAACCCTAAACCTTAAACCCTAAACCCTAAACCCTAAAACCTACAACACTAAACCCTGAAACCCAAACCATAAACCCTAAACCCTAAACCCAAAACTAACCCTAAACCCTAAACTAACGCTAAATCCTAAACCCTAATAGTGAGAAAAACCATGATGACAGGAACATCACCGTCAATTAAGCTCAATCTAGATCTGTTGGTGGAGGTGAAGGCGGAGGCAGTGGTTATCTCAGTGGTGGTGGGGACCTGAGGTGCGATATTTAGGTGGTCGAGCAATGGTGTTTATGGAGTGAGGAGCGACGGAGGTTACAAACTGCAGGTGGAGGGAGAGATCTGATATGATGGGATCCCACTACTGAGAGGTGGGGTGTTTTGATGGGAACCGGAGAAACTAAAGAATGACTAATGAAATAATTGTGTCTTTATAGTAGATATGATTCTACTTATCTAGGGATTTTGATTTGCTTTATGGCTGCTCATTTTTTTATCTATGTTGTTGCTTATGTCTTAAAAAACTTGGGGTGCTACTTGGTTGATGAAATAGAAAAGAAGAAATGTTGAATCTGAATTTGTTCTCTGTTAAAAAAAAACCTTAAACCCTAAACTAAATCTTAAATGCTAAACCTAAAACCTAAACCCTAAACCCTAAACCCTAAACCCTAAACCCCAAACCCTAAACCTAAAACCTAAAACCCTAAACTAACCCTAAACCTTAAACCCTAAACCCTAAAAAGCTAAAAACCTAAACCAAAATAAAAGACAACCTAAAAATAAAATAAAAAGAAAAACATAAACAAAAATAAAATAAAATAAAAACCTAAATCTTATCCTAAACCAAAAGAGAAAATAAAATAATAAATAAACTAAATTAAAATAAAATAAATAATAACCTGAATAAAATAAAAAGCCTAAATAAAATAAGAAACCTAAATAAATAAAAACTAAATAAAATAAAATAAAAACTAAATAAAATGAAATAAAATCTAAACCTAAAATAAAAATAAAATAAACCTAAAATAAAATAAAATAAAAACCTAAATCTAAAAATAAATAAAAAATAAAACCTAAACCCTAAACTAACAAAAAAAACTAAACCTAAAATAAAAATGAAATAAGCAAAATAAATTAAAGCTAAAGCTAAATTGAAATAAACTAAACCAAAATAAACTAAATCTAAACCTAAACCTAAATTAAATAAAATAAAATATTCTAAAAATAAACCTAAACTTAAACTAAAAAATAAAATAAAAAAATAAACCTAAAATAAAAACTTTAAACCTAAACCTAAAAAAATAAAATTAAAACCTAAACTTAAACCTAAAAATAAAAAATAAAACTTAAACATAAAAAATAAAATAAAAATAAAACTCAACTAAAAAATAAATTTAAACCTAAAAAGTAAACTAAAATAAATAACCTAAACTAAATAAATAAACTAAACAAAATAAAATTAAAAAATAAACCTAAATAAAAAATAAAATATAAATAAACTCCCTAAACCTACTAGTTTACTTAATTTTAAAAAAAAAAAAACTTTAACCCTAAACCCTAAACCTTAAACCCTAAACCCTAAACCCTAAACCCTAAACCCTAAACCCTAAAACCTATAACCCTAAACCTTAAACCCCAATCCCTAAAATCAAAACCCTAAACTAAAAAGTAACCCTAAACCCTAAGAATGGGCAAACCTGATGAAATAAACCCCAACTAGGCTTAGTTTAAATCTAGAATGGATAAGGCGGCATAGCTGGTGGTGGGGATCAAGGTGCCGGTGGATATGGAGGTGGTGGTCGGAGTAGTGATGGTTATGGAGGTAGGAGGAGTGAGGGAGTTTACAACTGTGGTGGTGGCAGAGGGAGAGATCAGAGATATGATGCCAGATCCTGCTTCTCAAGAGGCAGGGGTGATTCTAAAGGGAACTAGAGAAATTGAAGAATGCCAATTTGATCTACTGCTTATGGATCTGTGTCTTTACATTAGTGATGGTCTTACTTATCTAGGGTTTTTGATTTTCTCAATGGGTGCTCATTTTTTCTCTATGTCATCGTTTATGTCTTAGAAAACATGGTGTGCTACTTGGTTGATGAAATTCAATAGAAGAACTGTTGAATCTGAATTTGATTTCTAAAAAAAAAGAACCTTAAACCCTAAATCCTAAACTAAAACTTAAACCCTAAACTTAAAACATAAACTTTAAACCCTAAACCCTAAACCCTAAACCCTACATCCTAAACCCTAAACCCTAAATACTAACCATAAACCCTAAACCCTAAAACCTACAACCATAAATGCTAAATGCCAAACTCTAAACCTTAAACCCTAAACCCTAAACTAACCAAAAACCTAACCCTAAACCCTAAACCTTGAATAAGATGTCATTAGGAGTAGATCTAAGGAATGACCTAATCCTAACATAGTTATGGTAGTTAAAGAAAATGTCTTCAAGAGACTTTCCCTTCAATATTAGAGATTTGAATACCCTAAACCCTAACCCTAAATTATATTATAATACCATATATTGTAGTATAATGTAGCATCATATATTTGAGCATTGAGTGATGTGTTTTTGGATGTTATAAGATGTTTTGAAATGTTTTAGTATATTATGGTATTATGCCCTATAGTCTATATTAATATAAATCATAAAAATATTAATTTAATAAATTAGATGATGAAATTTGTTAAATTTGAACTGGGAATTAGGTTGTAGTACCAAAGGTGTGCTACACCACTTGTAGTTTAAAAAGTAAGATTTTATATTTAGAATAAACATTATTTATTATAGCATAGTATAACATCATATATCATAATATATTGTTCTGTGCATTTTAAATTCTTTTGGTATTTTACATTCTTGCAATCGATCTTGCACTAGAATTATTTATAAAAATGTTGATTTAGACTTTAAAATGGTGGAATTTGGCCAAATTCATAATAGGTAGAGCATGACATCATAATATATTGTTTCAATTTAAAATATGTAAGTGATATGACTCCAATATAAATTTTTTTATTATTTAGACTAATTTTATGATTTTTTATCTTAAGCACTGCCTTGAGATGTGAGATGCAATATAATATAATATAATATGTTATAGTGTATTATAATATAGGATGGCATAACATAGTGTAGCATCATGCATTATAACATACCATTGTGTTACTACATATTGTTTAGCATATTTTAATTTGTTATAGTATGATGTAGTAGAGTTTGTATTGGTATAATTCATAAAAATAATGATTTATATGCTGAGATGATGGGATTTGTCCAAATTTAAGGTAAGCTTTAGGGAACATCATTAGGGTGTGCTATGTTGTGTAATTTATTCAAAAGAATGGAATTTTGCATCCATAATAAATGTTCATTTTTCAACCAAATTTTATAAATTTTTTACTTAAAGTGATTCATTTTAAGGTGTAATGTAAGATAATATATTATATGAAAGCATATTAAAATATAATGTACATAACAATATAACTTCATAGATATATATGAATGTGGTGGTGTGTTACTAAATGTTATTGTATATTTTAGTATGATTTACTTTAGTTATAATACATTGGGTCAAAACTCACAAAAATATTATTTTGAAGATTGAGACAGAAAATTTTTGCCAAATTCACGGCACTCACCAAGAAGCAACACCAAAAAAATGCTATTTTGTACAATTTATAATAGAAAAATAACAATTTTACATCCAAAATGAACATTGTTCATGTTATTTGTTCCTTTTAAGTGATTTTAATGAGGTGTAATGTTAGAAAATATTTTATATTATAGAAAACTATTATATAACATCATATATTATAATATAATATAGTGTGTTAATTCACACTATAATATGTTTAGCATGATATTGTATAGTTAGTTTGAGCTTGCACCATGATAAATCATAAAATGTTGATTATAATGTTAAGATGATGTAATTTAAATGAGTATTAAAGGTGTGCATAAGGGAAGAAATAAGATTTGATGAGGATTCCATGTTAAGGACATGGAGGGAGATCCACTAGGGGATCACATATGCATTGGACATGACATGTGAGGGGTCTATGTCGAGGGCATAGAAGAAGAAAATCTACTGAGGACAAGGTTTGAATTTGACTTGATTATATGATTTGTGGAAAGAAGATCTATTGAGGATAATAATCTATAATCCATCAGGGATTAAGATTGAATTGACTTTAATTTGTTTTGTTTTAATTAATGTGGAGGCATATCTGCTAGAGATATGGGCTTGAGTCTACCGGGGATCGTATATGAACACACTAGAAGCAAAGCTATCTGGGGATTGGGATTTGAGTTTGATTTCATAGATTTGTTTCGGGATGTATCTACTCAGGATAAGAGTTTAGTTAGATTTCTTCGATTAAGACTCTACTGGGGGAATTGGTTTAATTTGGCTCTACTAGGGAGGTTGGTTTTGAATTTGATTTATTTTCTTGACATGTTTATATATAATTTGGGGATCCATTGGGGAGAAGGGTGTGATTTAACTCTACTGGGGAAAATTAGATTGGGTTTAATTTTACCTGAGTTCATGTATGGACCCAGTCGGTGTACAATGGATCCACTGAGAAGGGGCTATATTAGCTTTGACCAACCTCAGTTTTACAAATCCAAAGGGATAGTCTACCGGCTGTATGGTAGAGCTAGCCAATCTAAGTGGTTACCTTTCGGTGTGCATGGCTGTGCTAGGAAGAAGGCATAGTAGACTTACATCTTCCAAAGTGAGGAACAATCGCTGGGGTGACCTGTTGGAAGTACAACAAATAAAACCTGACCTAGGGCGACTATAGATGAATGTCGTTGGGGTCTTATGTCAACTCAAAAGTATTTAGAATTAATTTTATCTTAATTTCATGTGATTTGATATTAGTTGTTTGGTTTAGTTTTATTTTAAATTGAGGGCATATTCATTGAAGATGTGAGCTTGGCCAAATTTGATAGATTTAATTTATGGAGCATGTTGGTGTGCAATGGACCCACTGAGAAGGGGCTATATCGGACTTGTCCTATCTCAGAATTACAAATCCAAAGGGATAATCTACTGGTCGTGGGGTAGAGCTATCCAATATAAGGGGTTACTTTTTGGTGTGCAATGGCTATTCTAGGAAAAAGTGTAACAAACTTACATCTTCTAAAGCAGGGAACAATCGCTAAGTTTGACCTGTTAGTAGCACAATAAATCGAACCAGACTTAGGGGCGACTATTGAGCTAATCCTGCTGGGGACTTATATCAACTCAAGAGTAGTCAGGTGATTCCTATAAAGGGTTTTGCTGACACGGCCCTGAAGATAGGATACCTGCTTGGTAAAAGGTCCCGCTATGAGTGTCCTCCTAATCCACAAATGAATATATTTTATTTATATGTTTGTGTGGACTCTGTTAGTGTGCAAGGGACCACACTGAGAAGGGGCTATGTCGATCTTGACCTATCTTAGATTTACTGAACTTAAGGAGAATCTGCACATCCATAAGATTGATTCTACAACCATAGGGGTGGGTACTAGTAAAAGGGAACTATCCAATCTGATAGTAACCCTGCATGTCTAGACAAAGGACATGATCCAAATATAGCTCCTGTGGAGGTGCAACTAGATCATTACCAGGAAAGGAAAGCCTATAGGTGTACGGTGGCCAACTCAAAGAGAAATCATGGAAGAATTACATCTGCCATGAGTGGTGTATCCTAAGGTGTGAGAACCAACCAACCTAAGGTGTATTCACTATGTTGGAGCACATGCTGAGCTGTGACCTCTCTGAGTGAAATCACCTTTGTCTATTTAGAAAAGTAGTCAGTAGCAGCTAAGATGAACTGATGACCCTTGGAAGAAGGAGGATCAATCGACCACTATGTCGCATCAACACTGAATGGCCATGAGGCCAATGTAGGAAGTAGAATGTTGGGTAGTTAGTGTAGGACCACACCGTGTATTTGAGATTGGTGGCATCGTCTAGTCGTATCCATGCAATCTTTGATCATCGATGGTTAGTAGTATCTTAGTCTCTTGATCTTGGCTTTCATCTTTGGACCATATTGGTTGGCTCCACATAATCTTGAGTGTACCTCGGTCACGTTCTTACGGGATTCATTCTTGTCTAAACAACGTAACCACATATGATCGAAATACCACTGCTACAAGACACCATCCACAAGAGTGTAGGAAAGTGCTCTCTACTTCATCCGATGGGCTTAGGACTTCTATTGAGGTAGTTTGCCTTTATTTACGTAATCCATGAATGGTTGTCTCCAATCTAACTCCTCCTCCTTCTTGGCAATGTCAACCTCCCCTTCAATAGAGTACTTTTTGATGAGTTCAATATTAATAAGGGATAAAACTTATCTATTTTGGATCTTTATTGATATGGACTCATCCTCAAGACATGCCAACTCATTGGCAAGCTTAGCTAAAGCACATGAAACAACGTTCTCTCCTCAAGAAATCTTATAAATGGTAACCTGTGGGATTTGGGCCAACAACTCCATGGTGTACTTATGGTAGTGATGGACCTTGGGCTTTATACCCTTATAGGACCTAGCAATTTAGTTGATAACTAGCTAAGAATCATCGAAGATGTTGATGTTTTGGATGCTTAAAGTAAAGGCTAACTCCGGATCAATAATCAGAGCCTCATATTCGGCTTCGATGATGGTGCAAGGATTCGATAGATAATATGTGAATCTCATCACATCGAAGTCTAGAATTAAGAGAACTATTCCAACCCTTGCCTTTCTTGGAATAGTAGATTGTGATTCTTCTCCTCTTTGAGAGGAAGCCACACCATCAAAGTACATCTCCCAGTGGTGAATTCTAGTATCCCCTAAGTTCATGATTTGTTCATCGAGGAGATCATCACTAAGAGAAAAGTCAGTAGGAAGTGGATGTGCTGCCAAGAAATCTGCTAGCGCTTGTCCTTTCACTGCATGGCGGGGTATGAAGGTAATGCCAATTTGTGAGAGGATCATGGACTGTCATGCCAACCATCCGGATAGCATCAGTTGTGTCATGAGATAATGTAGTAGATTGATCCTAGAGAATAAGTTCACCTTATGAGAAAGCATGTAGTGTTGTAGCTTTTGGTATGCAAAGATTAAAGCTAGGCAATACTTCAATGGGTGGATAATTATCTGAGAGATTAGATGATGGTTGAGATAGTAGAGTGCATTTTTCTTCCCTTTATCTTTGACTTGGGCCAACAAAGCACTAAGGGAGTCATCTAATGTAGCAGTGTAAAGTATGAGCATCTTGCCCGGGATAGGGGTTGCTAGAACTGGTGGTGTCATCAGGTAATGCTTAATTTCTTCGAAGGTATGCTCACACTTATCATCCATGTTAAACTTGGCATCTTTTTGATAAGTGTTGAGAATGGTTGACTTCTTCTCGATAGAATGGATATAAAGCATATTAGATGTGCTAACTTCCCTTGGATTGATTTGAGTTGAGTTAGTCTTTTAGGGGGTGGCATTTTTAATATCGCCTGGATCTTCACCGGACAATTTCAATACCCTAGTGTCAGACAACAAACTGAAGAAATTTCCCTGAAGCTACTCCGAATGCACACTTCAAGGGATTTATTTTGAGGTTAATTTATATTAACTATTCAAAAACTACTCTCAAGTAAAAGAGATGGTCTTCCTTTTCTCTACTTTTGACTATGAGATGATCGACATAACACTTGACTTAATAGTGAATGAGTTCATCGAAGATTCAAGTCATAGCCCACTGGTATGTAGCACTATCATTTTTAAGGTCGAAAGGCATGACCTTATAGCAAAAGATTATGATCAGGGTTCTAAAAGTAGTGTTTCATTCATCTTCAGGGGCCATCATTATTTAGTTATATCCAGATGAGCTATCCATAAAATAGAAGATTGCATGAGATGAGGCAATGTCCAACATCAGCTACGGGATTAGTAGTGGAAACTCATCTTTATGACATGCCTTATTTAAATCCCTATAATCAATGCATATGTGAATTTAGCCATTCTTTTTCTTAATTGAGATGATGTTGGCTAACCAGGTAGGGTATTTTTCTTCCCGGATGAAGCCAGCATCGATTAGTTTCTTGACTTCAGAAATGACCTGTTGTTCTATTTCTAATCGCATGTGTCTAGGAGCTTGCTTGATAGGATTAGCAGTAGGCTCTATTCCTAGTTGATGGACTACTACAGATAATCCAGCATCTCTTCATAACTCCATGGAAAGTAGTCCTTAAACTCACAATCTAACTAAGTCATTGGTTTTAATTTCATTCAATAAAGAACCGATGTATATCGTGGATCTTCTTCGCCTAAGTTGATTTCCTTGAGCTCATTGATGGTTTACTTGATCTCCTCTTCAAACTCTTGGTAGTGCATCTTTGACTTCAAAATCATCTGGATCATCTGAAGTTTCTAAGCACAACTCCTCGTATGAGTTAATGTGATTTGAAAAGAACCAATCAAATTCCAAATGATTGGTGATGACTAAGCAGTAATCGTTGTCATTGATTGTAACCACAATATCGAATCCTAGTCCTGATCTTGATTGAGAGCTTTTGCATTTATTTTTCCATATTCTTTTGATGTAGTCTGACTTGTGCTTTGACCAAGTATGTGGAATTAACCCTTTCTAAATTATGAACACAAGGCAAGTACCAATCAAAAAATCTATTAAATCTTTATATGAATCATCCTCAAGTTCTACATCAATTTCTTGACTTTAGGATGATGCTCCCAGAAAGAACCTCTGAGTCTTCACACCTATGGATAACTTAGGTGCTTCCTTAACTACCAAACCTTTAGCTTTGTGAGAAAAAAGCGGGGTTAGAGCTAAGGTTCCCAATTGATACCTAATTATTTCATATATAGACATGGATACACTTATGCTTTGCTTTGGAGCCCAATCTTCATCACTATCTAGTTCAAGTGTCACCTCTAAGGGAATGTACTCTTGAGAAGAGCTGGGTGGTGTGCTAACCATATAAGACTCATCCCATGAACTAGATTTTAAGTATATGGATAGCAGGTGTACTCTTTTGAACATATCTTTATTGGGTGGCCCAATAATGAGATTTTCCTCCCTGACCGCCTGAACCGCCTCTTCCTCTTCTTGGTGGAGGTTAGGTCATCCTACCCATATGTTTGAATGGAGTAACGAACTGTGGGTGGAATCTAATACAGGCTCCACTTCCTCCTCCAAGTCTATTTCTGCTCTCTTTTATTTTCTTTTTCATTTTCACGTTTCTTTTCTTTTGTTTTTCTTTTTCTTTTTCTTTTTATCTTTCTTTTTTTTATTTTTTAACTTTGCCAAGTTAGCGAGAATAGTCTTGTTGATTTTGAGGGAGGTAGTAAGCCGCATCCTCATATATGTCGACCTCATGAGCAGTAAATGGCTTGAAATCTCCTTTGACATAATAGATGATCTCACCTCTCACAACCTTCATACGCTGATGTAGAGAGGATGGCACTATGTTTTTCTCATGTATCCATGGTCTTCTAAGCAAAGTGTTGAAACATGTATCTGAGTCTACAATGTGAAACATAGCTTCTTTCTTCTAATTATCTATCTCCAAGGGCAACACTATGGAGCCTAAGGCCTATTGACCTCACTTTTGGAGTGCGGGTTTAATCTTTCCATCATAGACTTAGGAGTATTCTAGACACTAAGACTTCCCTAGTCATAATACACTTCTAACATTTAGGTAAACAATTAACCTAAGCCTAAAGACTTAGAAGGGTTAACCATACGATTAGGTTATGCCTGATTGGGATAATCCGCCCCCCAAACCCAAATCAATCCATGTTCACCTTCTCAAACCAAACCTCAAGTTCAATTCAAACATTAAATTCAAATCCAAATCCAAACCAAAATTCCAAAACCAAATGATTGAATCCCATGATCAAAACCAAACTTGAAACCCTTCCTAGGCTATATGACCTATCCCATGGACTTAGCCAAATCTTAATCAAAATCAATCCAAAATCAATTAATTTTCTCAAAATAAATTTATATCTTTAATCATCTTCTTAAATATAAATCAAATCTATATTCAAATGATCAAAACTAAATCAAACTACATCAAATTAAATCTAAACCCTTCCTATGCCATATGACCAATCCCTTGGACTTAGCTAAATTTTCATCCAAATCAAGTCAAACTCAATTGATTTTCTCAAATCACTCATATTTTTAATGATCTTCACAAATTTAAATGAAATGTACATTTAAATCATCAAAACTAAATAAAACCAAATAAAAATCCAAACCTAAGCCACATGACCCAACTCAATGGACTTAGCCAAATTACTTCATTTGAAAACCTAGATTCAATTGATTTTCTCATTAATCAATCATACTTTTAATCATATTCACAAATATAAATAAAATCTACAATCATCAAGCTAAACCAAAATCAACCCAAGTCAAACCCAACTTAATTCTTTTGACTTGAAATGTTCAAATGAACCAAAACCCATTTGAACCCAAGTTAATTAAATTGAATTTATATATCAATCCCAAATCCATATATAAACTCAACTAAATCAAACTCACCCAAAATCAAACCAAACCCAATTGGTCCACTTGACCCAAAGTGGCCAATTTGACTTATATGAGCCAAGTTTTAATTCTACCCAAATTTGATTGAACCAAGCTCATCAAAACCTCCCATCATGATTATTGATCACCTTAGGTTGATCATTTATAATAAATTGGATCAAACCAAGTTAATTTGGTCATTTGACCAAGTCAACCCCTTAACCCATATGAACCCAAAACCTAAAAGACCAAATTGGTTCAAATCAAAATATAAACTAAATTGATTGCAACCAATGGCTCAAGTTAATTCCAAATTGATTGTTGAACTTGACCAAAGCCTTAATTGGACCTAATGACCTACTTAGCCTAAATTGACCTAAAGATTCAAGTTGGCCTAAATCAAAAAAAAATCCAAATTAATTGAAACCAAAGTCTACAATTATCTTCAATTGGTCAACCTAAACAAACCAACCAATTTGGCCAATTTGGTCAAATTGGTCAACTCATTTGGACCCAAAATGAATCAAATGAGCCAAAATAAGATCTAAGCCAAACAAAAACAAACCAATTGAACCAAAACATCCCAGATGATCATTTGAACTTGACCCAACCCTTGGTTTAACCCAATTTGACCAATTTGTCAACTTGATCCAACCTAACCCAATTTGACCTAAATGAGTCAAATTGAGCCAAACCTAACCAAATTGACTCCAGTTGACTTGAAATTTGGGCTAAGCCACTTTTTGGTCATTTCAAATCTGTCCAAATAAAATCCAATGATAAATGATCATTCTACCCTTGGGTCAAAGGCATTACATGAGATAAATCACCCATGTAAGTGGTCATTTCCATTCTTTGGCCACTTGGTACTCTCCCAATGTTCCACCCAGGCACTTAGGACACTACCCAACCTGACGCAATGGGTGGTTGGGTCGACCATGACCCATGGGAGGTGAAATCACCTCACCCTCCCCATTGGAGGATTTGAAACCCACAGGACACCCATGATTCCTCCTTGGCAGCAACTTCCACACCTTCAACCAACCAAGTTGAGCCAACTCACCTCCTCCCTGCCACCCACAACTCCCTAAGTTGGTTGGACGGCCACTAGAAGCCAAACCCAATCACCATCTGATCAAGATGAAGGTATACACCCTTCGTTTCCACTCAAACACAAAAAAAACAATCATTCCTCAGAGCCATAGCTACCCAAGATGAGCCGCTAGAGCCATTCCCTAAGCTCCCAAGCTCATTCCTCGATCGAAAAATTCCATTCATGTCTGTCCTGAAACAGGACACTCCCATTTCCGACCAAACTTCCCCATTTCTTCATCAAACACAAATTAACTTTACATGCTCCTTCCCTAGGCCTTGTCGAGTAAGAACGAATCATCTCCCAAGCTTCTCGAGCACTAGAGGTGGGACTTCGATCAAAGCCAAGCTCCAAATCATCAGTTCAAGGTCTTCCAAGTGAACATCAATGAATTGATCCAATTGTTGCTCAACAAGGCTTCATCTCCACTAGGTGAAGCTTCCACAATCATTCGAGCCGCCTATCTTGAGCTCCAACGAGGTATATGGGTTGGAGCTTTTTGAAGAAAACTTGCATCTCATTTGATCTTAATCATTAGATCCCCTCTGATCGATGTCATGAAGGTGTGGGATCCTTTTGGAGTTGATCCGAGCTCAGGTAAGGTCAAATCAAGTGAACAATGGTGAATGGACTCCATTCTCCCTCACTCACGCGACGTTAGACCACACACCTTCCATTTCGTGTGATCAAAATTGATGGTCTTGATTAGATCTGCTAGATCGATATGATTTAATCCAACTAAGCTATGGGATTAATCATAGCCATCCGTTCTTATATCGAATGAGAAAGACGCCACGCCACATAGCCGAAGTTAGATAAGTTTTAAATAGCCAATTCTACGATGTCATGTAGAAAGCACACCGCATCGCTGACATGGCCAATAGGATTATGCTTTAATTAGGCTTATTAATCATTTTTAATGGCTGAAACATCAAAGAATCATAAAAATCATAGAGAAATAAAAAAATGGAAATAAATACTCATTTTAAAGATAGAATAATTAATTAAAAATGATCTTAACTAATTTTGAATAGTAATTAAGGTTTAATTAAAGTTTAATTACAAAATTTATTAGCTTAATTACTCTTTAATTACTTGAGCAATTAATCTCAAATTTTGTGGGTTAATTTAATGGGATGACCTCTGACTCCACTGATTTTCTTCGGATTTATTGCTCACTTAATTAGAAGAATTGACTAATTCAATATTAACTACTATTTTAAAGTTAATTAATGATTAATTAATCTCATGAACAGTAATAAATTGGTTAATTAAGCTTATTAATCATTATTCAACACTAAGTGAACTAAGGAATAGGGTTGGGACCCCTTTCGCTAAGTTCATTTCACCCTTTTTTAAAATGAAATTAATTAAGATTTAAATAATTAAATCACTTAATCAAATTTAAATCATAATCACATCGATCTTAATTAATTAAATCATGGGGTGATCTTTAGTTTAATAACCTAAAGGAGTTTAATGAAATTATGGTTAGTCCACATGTGTGGAAAACCATAAGAGTAATTAATTAAGTCCTTTAATCTAATTAACTACTAATCATGAGACAATTAGCCCCTTTTCTTTCCTAGGATCATTGCAAGTTTATTTTCCATGCATATCATATTGGCTCATAATTATTTAGTTAATTACTTTATGGTGACATAGGTGAGGGTAATTAATTCTTCTAATTAAGGGTTCAACTTAATTAGCCCATAAACTCAACTTAATTACATTTCCTTAAATTAAATCAAATCACTAATGTGGGAATGAGTTTAAAACATTAAGTGATGATTTCTCTTCTCCTCTTTAAATCAAATCAAATCCAAAACTTAATTAATAAAGAAGCTTTGGTTTGCTTTAAATAATCTTATTTGATTTGATTGTCCTTAAGAACTAGTTTTGTTAAATGAATCACATGCTTATATTTGATTGTCCTCTTTCCAATCATGTTAAATTTGGTATGTCATTTGAATTCATGCATCCATCTTTTCAAAATCAAGTAAAATAAAATTGATTTCCTTTATGTAAGCTTGCATGTGTTGATTTAATTTAATATATATGTATTATCACTATTAAATCCAAATGTATTTTTCAAAATCTTATAAATAAATAATAATATGTGTTATGATGCTAGTTATAAATACATAAGAAATGCATGTGCTTATAGCTTAAGTATATGAATGTTGAGTTCTCTTTCCTCTATTCATGTGTTGATTTATATAAGATTGAATGGTAATGGGTATATAGTGTGGACATCCTAGGAACACGAGGCTTCAGCTAGCCCCAAGGAGGTCATTTGATTACCTCACTTCCTTAGTTTGTTACTTGGTTGTCAAAATCGAAAAGAAGAAATATTGAATCTAAATTGTTCTTTATTAAAAAAACAAAAAACCAAAACCCCTAAACCATAAATTAAAACCTTAACCCTAAATCCTAAACCATAAACCCTAAACCTTAGACCCTAAAACCCCTAATCCCTAAACCCTAAATCGTAAAACCTACAAACCTAAACCCTAAACCCTAAACCCAAACCATAAACCTTAAACCCTAAGCCATAAATCCTAAACACTAAACCCTAAACCCTAAATCCTAAACCCTAAAAGCCTAAAAACCTAAACCTAAACTAAATAAACCTATAAATAAAATAAATAAATAAAACATAAACCTAAATAAAATAAATAAAAACCTAAACTAAAACCTAAACCTAAACCTGAACCTAAACCTTAACTTAAAAAAAAGAAAATAAAATAAAAAATAAAAATAAACTAAAATAAAATAAATAAAAACCTAAACTAAACTAAAATATAAAATAAGCCAAAAAATAAAAAGCCTAAATAAAATAAAAACTAAACATAAAATAAATAAAATTAAAATGAAATAAAAACCTAAACCTAAAAAAATAAACAAAAAAATAAATTAAAAAAAACCAAAATCCTAAACTAAAAAAAACTAAACGTAAAATAAACAAAATAAAATAAACATAAACCTAAACTAAAATAAACTAAACTAAAATAAATAAAACCTAAACTTAAACAAAAATAAACTAAACCTAAACCCTAAACTAAATAAAATAAAATAAACTAAAAAAAACCTAACCCTAAACTAAAAAATAAAACCTCAAAATAAACCTAAAATAAGAACCTAAAACCTATACATAAAAAATAAAAGAAAATCCTAAACCTAAACCTAAAAAATAAATTAGAAATAAAACTAAACAAAACAATAAACATAAACCTAAACCTAAACCTAAAAAAATAAACTAAAATAAAAAATTGAAACTAAAATAAATAAACCTTAAATAAATAAACTAAACTAAATAAAAATAAAAAATAAAATAAATTAAAATAAATAAGAAATAAACTAAATAAATTAAATAAACCTAAACCTACCAGTTTACTTAATTTAAAAAAAAAAACCTAAAACCCTAAACCCTAAACCCAAAACCCTAAACCGTTAAATAAACCTTGAACGCTAAACTCTAAACCCACAACCCTAAAAAACCCTAAACCCTAAGGCCAAAACCCTAAATCCTAAATCCTAAACCCTAAACCCTAAACCCTAACCCTAACCCTAAACTCTAAACCCTAAACCCTAAACCCTAAGCCCTAATACCCTAAAGCTTAAACCTTAAATCCTAAACTAATCCTAAATCCTAAGCTAACCCAAAACCCTAAACCCTAAACCATAAAAACTATAAGCCTAAAGCCTAAACAGTAAACCTTAAACCGTAAACCCTAAACCTTAACCATAAACCTTAAACCCTAAGACCCTAAACCCTTAAACCCTAAACTCTAAACCCTGAACTTTAAACCCTAAAAACCTAAAAGCCTAAACCTAAACTAAATTAAACATAAAAATAAAATAAATAAATAAAACCTAAGCCTAAATAAAATAATAAAATAAAAACCTAAACTAAAACCTAAACATAAACTTAAATATAAAATAAAATAACCTAATAAAAATAAACTAATAAAAATAAACTAAAATAAATAAAACCTAAATAAACTAAAAATAAAATAAACCTAAGCATAAAACCTAAATAAAATAAAACAAAATGTAAAATAAAAAATAAAATAAACCTAAAGTAAAATTAAATAAAAAATAAATTAAAACCTAAACCTAAAAAATAAACCTGAAAATAAAACTTAAATATAAATAAAAAAACCTAAACCTAAAATAATAATAAGATAAACAAAATAAAATAAACCTAAACCTAAACTAAACTAAAATAAATAAAACCTGAAGCTAAATCTAAACCAAAACCTCAACTTAAACTAAATAAAATAAAATAAACTAAAAATAAACTAAAAATAAAACCTAATAATAAACCTAAAATAAAAACCTAAAACCTAAACCTAAAAAATTAAATAAAAACCTAAGCCTAAACCTAAATTAAAAAAAAAAAATAAAACTAAACCTAAAAAAAAAAGAAAATAAAAAATAAACTCAACTAAAAAATAAACCTAACCATAAACCAAAACCTTAAAAAATAAACTTAAATAAAATATGAAAACTAAAATAATTTAACCTAAAATAAATAAAATAAACTAAATTAAAATAAAAAATAAACCTAAATAATAATAAAAAATAAAATAAACTAAAATAAATAAAAAATAAACTAAATAAACTTAAACATACCAGTTTACTTAATTGTAAAAAAAGCCATAAACTCAAAATCCTACACCTTAAACCCTAAACCCTAAACCCTTAAACCTAAACCCTCAACTCCAAACCCTAAACATAAACCTAAAGTAATTAAATAAATTAAAAAATAAACCTAAACCCTAAAACCTAATAAACTTAAACCTAACCCTAAACCCTAAGAATGGTAAAAACCTTGACGATAGAACATCATCCAAACAATCTAGATCTCAGAGGAGAGGCGAGGAGGTTATTGCAGTGGTGGGAGATCTGAGGTGATGGTGGATATGGAGGTGGTGGTGGAAAGTAGTGGTGGTTAAGGCCGAGGAGACGAGGTCATAGTGGTGGTGGCAGAAAGATAGATCTTGTATTTGTTGGTGGATCCCACTACTCAAGAGGCCAGAATGGTTTTGTTGGGAACTAGAGAAATGGAAGAATGGCTAATCCGATCTACTGCTTATGGAACTATGTCTTTATAGTGGAGATGATTATAGTTATCTAAAGCTTTTCATTTGTTCTATGTGTGCTCATTTTTTTTTATGTCTTCGCCATCTTAAAACTTGTGTGTTACTTGGTTGATGAAATCAAAAGAAGAAATGTTGAATTGCACTCGTTAAAACCAAAACCTAAACCCTAAACTAAAACCCAACCCTAAACATAAAACCTAAACCTTAAACCCAAAACCTTAAACCCTAAAAATCCTAAACCCTAAACCTAAATGCTAAACCCTAAACCCTAAACTATAAACCCTAAAGACTAAACCTTAAACCCTAAACCATAAACCCTAAAAACCTAAACCGTAAACCCTAAACTAACCCTAAACCCTAAACCATAAAAAGCTAAAAACCTAAACCTAAATTAAATAGAACCTAAAAATAAAAATAAATAAATAAACCTAAACCAAAATTAAATAAATAAAATAAAATAAAATAAAAACATAAACTAACACCTAAACAAAAAAATAAAATAAAATAATTAATAAAAACTAAACTAAAATAAAATAAATAAAAACCTAAACTAAATTAAAAAATTTAAAACATAAATAAAATAAAAACTAAACCTAAAAGAAAAATAAAATAAAGTTAAAATAAAATAAAATAAAACTTAATGAAAACCTAAACCTAAACAAGTAAACCTAAAAATTAAACCTAAAATTAACTAAAAAAAACATAAACCCTAAACTAAAAAAGAAACCTAAACCTAAAATAAAAATAAAATAAACCTAAATCTAAACTAAAATAAACTAAACTAAAATTAATAAAACCTAAACCTAAACCTAAAATAAACTAAACCTAAACCTAAACCTAAACCTAAACCTAAACTAAATATAATAAAATAAATTAAAAATAAACCTAAACCTAAACTAAAACCTAAAACCTAAAAATAAACCTAAAATAAAATGCTAAAACTAAACATAAGAAAATAAAATAAAAACCTATACCTAAACCAAAAAAATAAAAAATAAAACCTAAACCTAAAAAATCAAATAAAAATAAAACTAAACTAAAAAATAAACCTAAACCTAAAAAATAAACTAACATAAAAAACCTAAACTAAAATAGATAAACCTAAATAAATAAACTAAACTAAATAAAAATAATAATAAACCTAAATATAAAATATAAAATAAACAAAAATAAGTAAAAAACAAACTAAATAAGCCTAAACCTAATAGTTTAATAAATTTAAAAAAATAAAAAAAATAAAAAATAAAACAACCCTAACCCTAAACCGTAAACCCTAAAACTAACCCAAAACCCAAAACTCTAAACTCTAAACCTATAACCCTAAACTGTAAATACTAAATCCTAAAACCCTAAATCCTAAACCCTAAACCCTAACCTTAAACCCTAAACCCTAAACTAAACTTAAACTTATACTAATCCTAAACCCTAAACCCTAAACACTAAACTTTAAACCCTAAACCCTAAAACTTAACCCAAAACATTAATCCCTAAAATCGTAAACCCTAAACACTAAACCATAAACCCTAAACCCTAAAAACCATAAAACCAAAACCTAAACTAAATAAAACCTAAAAATAAATTAATAACAAACCTAAACCTAAAGAAAATAATAAAATAAAATAAAATAAAAACATAATATAAAACCTAAACCTAAACCTAAAAATAAAATAAAGTAAACTAGTAAAAATAAACTAAAATAAAATAAATAAAAAACATAAACCTAACTAAAAATAAAATAAACCTAAGAATAAAACCTAAATAAAATAAAAAACAAAAATAAAATAAAATAAACTAAAATAAACCTAAAATAAAATAAAATAAAACTAATTAAACCTAAACTTAAAAAACTAAACCAAAAAAATAAACCTAAAAATAAATAAAAAATAAACCCTACACTAAAAAAAAAAACTTAAACCTAAAATAAAAAAAATAAAAAACACAAAATAAAATAAACCTAAACCTAAACTAAAATAAAATAAATTAAATAAATAAAACTAAACCTAGACCTAAAATAAACTAAACCTAAACCTTAAACTAAAACCTAAACCCTAAACCTAAAACCTAAATCCTAAACCCTAAATCCTAAACC
This sequence comes from Cymbidium sinense, assembly GCA_021442155.1. Taxonomy (NCBI): domain Eukaryota; kingdom Viridiplantae; phylum Streptophyta; class Magnoliopsida; order Asparagales; family Orchidaceae; genus Cymbidium; species Cymbidium sinense. Next base: position 105,878 of record JAKCPB010000426.1, read on the forward strand.
CTAAAAACCCTAAAACCCCTAAACCCTAAGCCCTAAACCATAAAACCCTAATCCCTAAACCCTAAACCCAAAAAAATAAACCTTAACTCCTAAACCCTAAACCCTAAACCCTAAACCCTAAATTTAATAAAAAAATTTAAATCCTAAACACTAAAATAACCTAAACCCTAAATTGTTAAATACCTAAACCTAAACTAAATAAAATTTAAAAATAAAATAAATAAAAAAATCTAAACCAAAAGAAAATAAAAAATATAATAAAATAAAAACATAAAATAAAACCTAAACCTAAACCTAAGCCTAATAAACAAAAAAATAAACTAAAATAAAATAAATAAAAACCTAAACTAAACTAAAAAAATAAAAAACCTAAATAAAATAAAAACTAAACCTAAATAAAAAAAATAAAATAAACTTAAAATAATATAAAATAAAAATAAAATAAAAACCTAAACCTGAATAATAAACCTAAAAATAAAACCTTAAATTAACCAAAAAATAAAACCTAAACCTAAAATAAAAATAAAATAAACCTAAACTTAAACTAAAATAAACTAAACTAAAATAAATAAACCCTAAACCTAAACCTAAAATAAACTAAACCTAAACCTAAACCTAAACTAAATAAAATTAAATAAATTAAAAATTAACCTAAACCTAAAAATAAACCTAAAATACAAAACCTAAAACCTAAACTTAAAAAAATAAAATAATAATCTAAACATAAACCAAAAAATAAAAGTAAAACCTAAACCTAAAAAATAAACTAAAATAAAAAACACAAATTAAAATAAATAAACCTAAAATAAATATACTACAGTAAATAAAAATAAAAATAAACCTAAATTAAAATAGAAAATAAAATATATTAAACTAAATAAACCTAAACCTACTAATTTACTTAATTTAAAAAAAATTAAAAATTAAAAAAAAAACCCTAACCCTAAACCCTAAACCTTAACCTTAAACCCTAAATCCTAAAACCCTAAAACTAATCCTAAACCCAAAACTCTGAACTCTAAGCCAACAACCCTAAATCCTAAAACCCTAAACCTTAAACCCTAAATGCTAAACCTTAAACCCTAAACCCTAAAATCTAAGCCCTAAACTCCAACCATAAGCCCTAAACTTGAAGCCCTAAACCTAAAACCCTAAACCCTAAACCCTAAACCCTAAACCCTAAACTCTAAACCCTAAACCCTAAACCTTAAAACCTAAAACCTAAAAACCTAAACCTAAAATAAGTAAACCTAAATATAAAATAAATATAAAAAACTAAACTTAAATAAAATAAAAAAATTAAATTAAATTAAAAATTAAACTAAAACCTAATCCTAAATCTAAACATAAAAATAAAATAAAATAGAAAATAAAAACAAAACTCAAATAAAATAAAAAAAAACCTAAACTAAACTAAAAAATAAATAAGCCAAAAAATCAAAAACATAAATGAAATAAAACTAAACATACAATAAAAATAAAATAAACCTAAAATAAAATAAAATAAAACTAAATAAAAACCTAAACCAAAAATATAAACCTAAAAATAAATTAAAAAGATAACCTAAACCCTAAACTAAATGAAAAAAATTGAAACATAAAATATGAAAAATAAAATAAACCTAAATCTAAACTAAAATAAACTAAGCTAAAATAAATAAAACCTAAACCTAAACCTAAAGGAAACTTAACCTAAACCTTGAACTAAATAAAATAAAATAAACTAAAAATAAACCTATACCTAAAATAAAAAATAAACCTAAAAATAAACTTAAAATGAAACCCTAAAACCTAAACCTAAAATAATAAAACAAAACCTAAACCTAAAAATAAAAAATAAAACCTAAACATAAATAATAAAATAAAAATAAAACTAAACTAAAAGATAAACATAAAACTAAACCTAAACAAAAAAAAACTAAAATAAAAAACCTAAACTAAATTAAATAAACTTAAAATAAATAAACTAAACTAAACAAAACTAAAAAATAAACTTACACAAAAATAGAAAAATAAAATTAACTAAAATAAATAAAAAATAAAATAAATAAACCTAAACAAACTAGTTTACTTATTTTTTTTTTAAAAATGATAAACCCTAAATCCTAAATCTTAAACCCTAAACCCTAAACCCAAAACCCTAAAAATATCCCAAGTGTTGGTGGATGTGGAGGTAGTGGTCGGAGCAATGGTGGTTATGGAGGTGGGAGGAGCGACAGAGGTTATAGCTATGGTGGTGGCGGAGGGAGAGATCGGGGATATTTTGGTGGATCCCACTATCTGCGAGGCCTGGATGGGGAGAGAACCGAAGAATGTCTAATCATATATGCTGCTTATGGAAATGTGTCTTTATAGTAGAGATAATTCTAGTTATCTAGGGTTTTTGATTTGCTCTATGGGTGATCATTTTTTATCTATGTTGTCGCTTGTGTCTTAAAAAACTTGGTTTGTTTCTTGGTTGATGAAATCAAAAAGAAGAAATGTTGAATTTAAATTTGTTCTCTGTTAAAAAAAAATCTAAAAACCCTAAACCCTAAACTAAAACCTAAACCCTAAACCCTAAAAACTCTAAACCCTAACCCATAAAACCTAAACCCTAAACCCTAAAACCCTAAACCCTAAACCCTAAACCCTAAACCCTAAACCCTAAACCCTAAACCTTAAATATTTAAATAAACTAAATATACTAAATAAACCTAAACCTACCGATTTACTTAATTTAAAAAGAAAACCTTAAACTCTAAATCATAAACCCTAAACCTTAAACCCTAAACCTACAACACTAAACCTACAACTTGGCCTAATAATAATTAGAATGAAAACAAACTTGATAACTACATTCCTATTTCTATTTTTGACAGGTTTTGCGACATCACTATCTTTTATAATAAACCGGATCAAATCCTTTTCAAGCTCTCTTACAATGATGATTTCGTTCTTAAAGGGGTTTGGAATATTATTATAAATAAATACAACACCTCTAATGTTTTCAACTTTGGAACAATATCATTCCCATTTCTTATTCAATTTTAGCTTGGAGGATTTTGAATAACTTCATCTGATTGATTCCTTGCTCTGGCTTAAAGAGTTTTACTTACCTTCTAAGTGCTGTTGTTGCTTTCATATTGAAAATGTTACTCATGTTTTTATCAATGCTTCTATTGCTTCTAAACTTTGGATATGGTATGATGATTTGTTTAACACAAACTATTTTCATGGCTCTCTTTTGTTGTATCAACTTATTGAAGTAATTTTCCACAAAACCATGAAAGGTCATATCATAGTTTTAATTGATATTACCCTTATTTGGTTCATTTGGATGGATAGAAATGATGCTAAATATCATGGAATCCCTATGAATCATAAAAGTATCCTTGCTAGAACTAAAGAAAAAATTTCATGCTTTGATTAATGCAAATTTAGTAGCAATTTTCAATTTAGAGGTTATAAATTTGTGGCTAAAAAATTGGGTATCACTATGCATGATGATCCTTCCTACAAGAGTATTCAGATTATACATTGGATTAAGCCTAAAGAAAATTCTATTAAGATCAAAATTGATGGTTTTATTTCCCCAAATAAATATGGCTATGGTGGAATTCTTAAGGATTTTAAAGACACTGTCATTTATGCTTTTGCCTACTCCCTCAAAGCTTATTTTGTTATTTTTACTGAACTCATGATTGTTAACAAAGCTATTGATATTTGTTTAAACAAAGGCCTCTTTAATATTTGGATTGAAGTTGATGCTCTTCTTTTACTTGATATGCTGAATAATAATAAAATCAGAAATGCTGACTTATTTTATCTTCTTAATTGCACTGAAAAGCTTCTTTCTCAAGTTTTATACAAAATTTCTAACATTCTTCATGAAGGTAATGCTTGTGCTAATTTCTTGGCTAATTTATGAGGGGAATTAAATGAGCTCAGTTTTTTTATAACCATACTTACCTAAACATCTGCGTGGTCTAGTCGATCTGGATAACACTAGACTTCCTTACCTCAGATTTTAACCTTCTGCTCTTTGTTGATTTTTTCCTAGGGTGGTTTTATTTAGTTTATTTTTTGTTGTTTTTTTGTGCTCCCCTCACTAAGATGTAGTTTTTGCTGAGTTTATTTCTATACTTAAACCCCCTTCCTCTTTACCCCATTCTATACTTGCCTGACCTTTTTTGGGTCATAGTGGTGCTATTTATAATTTGTTTCCCTATCCTCTGAGCTTAGTGGTTTTGTTTTTGAGGCTCATGATTTTTGCCTCCTATTGGGTTATGGTTGTGCTAGAGTTTTTCCTACCCCTTTTATTAATGAATGTTGGGTTTGCCTCTAGTTTTAGCTAGTTGTGGCCTTTTTTGAATTGGATTTGCAGATGCTATGGTTGGTTCTGCTGGTTGCTGCTATTTATTTCTTTCATCTTCCTGGCTATTTAGGGTGGTTATTTTTTCATGGCTGTTGTGGGCCTCTTCTGGCTAGGCTTAGTTTTGGATTTTTTGGTGGTTGTTGTTCTCCTTTCCTAGTTTGGCTTGGTTATTTCTACTGGTTGGTTCCATCTGCTTTGTGAATTAGAGTTAACTGTTCTATGATTATTATCTCCCCATTTTCTTCTTTGTAGTGACTGTCTACTCTTTGGGATTTGGAAGGGGTTTTATTTTCCTTTATCCTTGTTCCTTTCCATGTAGTTTTGCTGCTTGTGGTTGGGTGGTCCTCCTGGACCTTTTCTAGTTTGGCTGGGTGACTACCATTTTTGATTCTTGGTTAATTTGGAGATCTCCAAGTGGGTTGCCGCTTTATCTATTGTTGTTCTTTTCCTTTATTTTAGGCTCTATATTGGCTATGTCTGTTGGTTAGTTTTGTTATCGATAGTGGTTGGGTATTTTGGGTTTTTTGATGTGTGTCATGTGTTTGATGGTTGGTTTAGGAGATTTTGGTTGGATTTCTGGTATGCTCTTGGGTTGGTTATCCTCTCTTGGGTGCAACCATTTTTCCTTTATTTTTGTTACTTAGTTTGGGTGTCAATTTTTCTGCTGCTCTAACTTCCCCTATTACTCATCCTGTTGGCTACTGGCCTGGGTGGTTTTAATGGTTATTTTGTTGGTGGAGGATATGAGCTCTTGTGATTTTTTTGGTCTTATTTTTGAACTTGTTCTTGGGGGTTGGCTACTTGAGGGGTTTTTTGTGGTTGTTGTCTTTCCTTGGATGCTTGTGTCATGGCTTGGTGTTTTGTGCTTTATGTTTGTTGTTAGTATTGACTCCCTTTAGTTTAGTTGGCTCTCCTTATTTCCTGATATTTGCCTCCTGGTTGGTGATGGGGGATTTGCTTTCCTTTAGCCTACCTTGGTGGTGATTTTGATGGTAATTTATGGATGCCCTCTTAATCTCTCTATGCTTTGGCTTTCCTCTCTCTCATGCTGCTTATCTTCTACTATTGTGCTATTTAGGTGGAGGTTTTGCCCTTGGATTTTGATTGCTAGTGCTATGGAGATAGTTATGGGTTATTCTCAGCCACTAACCCTACTGTAACTTCTTGGATGCTGGCTTTATGTGTTTGGTCTATTGTGAGTTTTGGTTGGTAGATTAGCTGATGGCTGGCTATTTTTCCTTATTTTTTGGTGCAGGAGCTAGTTCACTATGGATTATTTTGCCTTGGATGGTTGCTTATATTAGGTATGCTGGCTATGATGGCTTTGATGTTTCCCCATATCTTCTCTCTGGTTGGTAGCATGCATATGATTGTAACCCTTCTCATGAAGTATAGATGCTCATATGTATTATTGTCCCTTGAGATGATCTTAACTAAGCCTGAGCCTTCTCTTTCGCAGCTCTTTCTAAATTGTTTACTTTATCATTTTCCCTTGAGCTATGACCATTGCCTTTGTAGTGTTTTGTAGATTTCTTTTGCAGGTTCAAACTTTATAGATGAAATGATCATTACACAACCAACTCAAGTACTATTGATGTGGATCTTGCTTATCTTCCCTTCTCAACGTGATCATGAGCTACTTCTGACTAGTCCTTTAACTATTTTCTTAAGTTTTATTAGTCCTTTTTGTCTTTTCTCAATTGATTTTATATTGTTGCTTTTACTCTTTTATTTTCTTTTTCCATTATACTTAGATGGGCGTTTAGCTCTTTCAGTTTTTTGTAGCTCTGTGACCAACAGAAATTTGAGCTTTACCCATTTTAAGGACATTGTATCCTTTATTTTTATTGTAATAAAATTCTAACTTTCCCTAAAAAAACATAAACCTTAAAAATGGGTAGAACCTTGATGTCAAGAACATCATAGTCAACCAAGTTTAGTTTATATCTGGTGGTGGAGGTGAAGGCAGAGGCAGTGGTTATCACAGTGGTGGTGGGGGATCTGGAGGTGCTGATTAATATGGAGGTGATGGTTGGAGCAATGGTTATGAGGCATGAGGATGGAGGTTACGACCATTGTGGTGGTGAGGAGAGATCGGGATATGATGGTGGATCCCACTTTTCGAGAGAGGGGTGGTTTGATGGGAACTAGAGAAACTAAAGAATGGTCATTGATTTCTTATGGAACTATGTCTTTAGAGATGGTTCTAGTTATCTAGGGTTTTTTCATTTTACTCTATGCATGCTCATTTTTTTTATTTATGTCACTTGTGTTAGAAAACTTGGTGTGTTACTTGGTTGATGAAATAAAGAAATGTTGAATCTAAATTTGTTCTCTATTAAAAAAAAAAACCCTAAACCCTAAACTAAAACAGACCCTAAACCTTAAAAAACTATAAACCCTAAACCCTAAACCCTAAAACCTTAAACCCTAAACCCTAAACCCTAAAACCTAAACCCTAAACCCTAAACCCTAAACCCTAAACCATAAATAAAAAAATAAACTAAATATACTAAGTAAACTAAACCTATGGGTTTACTTAATTTAAAAAAACCTTAAAAACCCTAAATCATTAACTGAAAATCCTAATCCCTAAACCCTAAACTCTAAACCCTAAACCTACAACCCGACTTAATAATAATTGTAATGAAAAAAACTTGAGAACTACATTCCTATTTTTATTTTTGACAAGTTTTGCATCAACACTATCTTTTCTAATAAACCTAGTGAAATCCCTTTCAATCTCTCTTACAATGGTGATTTCATTCTTAAAGAGGTTCAATTTTATTAGAAATAAAAAGAATAGCTCTAATTAATTCATTAAACTTTGGAACAATATCATTCCATTTCTTATTTAGTTTTAGCTTGGAGGATTTGAATAACTTCATATTGATTCCTTGCTCGGCTTAAAGGGATTTACTTACCTTGTGCTATTGTTGCTTTTATATTGAAAATGTTAATCATGATTTTGTCAATGGTGCTATTGCTTCCAAACTTTGGATAAAATATGATAATTTATTTAACACTAACTATTTTTAATGCTCTCTTTCATTATATCAACTTCTTGAAGTTTATTTTCATAAAACTGTGAAAGGTCATATCAAAGGTTTAATTGCTATTAACCTTATTTGGTTCATTTGGATGGATAGAAATGATGCTAAAAATTGTGGCATTCCTATGAACCATAAAAGGATCCTTGCTAAAACTAAAGAAAAAAATTCATGCTTTGTTTAATGCAAATTTAATTAGCAATTTTAACTTTAGAGGTTATAAATTTGTGGCTAAAAAATTGGGTATTACTTTGCATGATGATCCTTCCTACAAGAGTATTAGGATTATACATTGGATTAAGCCTAAAAAAAATTTTATTAAGATCAATACTAATGGTTATGTTTCCCCAAACAAATATGGTTGTGGTTGAATTCTTCGGGATTCTAAAGGCACTATCATTTGTGCTTTTTCCTACCCCCTCAAAGCTTGTTCTGTTATTTATGTTGAACTCATGGCTATTAACAAAGCTATTGATATTTGTTTAAGCAAAGGCCTCTTTAATATTTGGATTGAAGTTGATGCTCTTCTTTACTTGATATATAATAATAATAGTATGGGAAATGTTGACTTATTTTATCTTCTTAATCACACTAAAAAGCTTCCTTCTTAAGTTTGGTACAAAATTTCTCACATTCTTCATGAAGATAATGCTTGTACTGATTTACTAGCTAGTTTGGGAGGGGAATTAAATGAGCTCGCTTTATTTGATAACCATATCTTACCTAAGCATCTGCGTGGTTTGGTCAATCTGGATAACACTAGACTGCCTTAAATCAGATTTTAACCTTCTGCTCTTTTATTGATCTTTTTCTATGGTGGTTTTATTCAGTCTATTCTTTGTTGTTTTTTATGCTCACCTCACTAAAAAGTGGTTTTTGCTAAGTTTATTTCTATACGTAAACCCCCTTCCTCTCTACCCCATTCTATACTAGCTTGACCTTTTTTCTGGGTCATTATGGTGCTGGTTTTAATTGGTTTCCCTATCCTCTAAACCTGGTGGTTTTCTTTCGGTGGCTCATGTTTTGTGTCTCCTATTGGGTTGTGCTTGTGCTAGATTTTGGCCTACCACTTTTACCAATGAATGTTGGGTTTGCCTCTAGTTTTGGTTGGTTGTAGCATTTTTCAAATTGGATTTGTGAATGCTATGGTTGGTTCTGCTGGTTGCTGCTATTTATTTTTTTCATCTCCCTGGATGTTCTGGGTGGTTATTTTTTCATGGCTGTTGTTGGTCTCTTCTTGCTTGGCTTAATTTTGGGTTTTTGGTGGTTTCTTTTCTTCTTTCCTAGTTTGGCTTGGAGGTTTCTGCTGGTTGGTTCCATTTGCCTTGTGAATTGGAGTTAGCTGTTATGTGGTTGTTGTCTTCCCATTTTCTCCTTTGTAGTGATTATCTGCTATTTGGGATTTGGAAGGGGTTTTGTTTGCCTCTATACTAGTTCCATTCTAATTTCTTTGCTTATGGTTGGGTGGTCCTCTTGGCCTTTTTTTAAATTGGCGGGTGATTTTGCCATTTTGTTTCTTAGCTATTTTGGAGATCTCCAGGCGGATTGTGTCTTTGTCTTCTGTTGTTATTTTCCCTTATTTTGATATCTGTATTGGCTCTATCTACTGATTGGTTTTGTTGGCTGATTAGGCTAGTTGGTTGTTTTTGATGGCTGGGTGGATGTGTTGGTTATGTTTGATGGTTGGTTTAGGTGCATTTGGTTGGGTTCTTTTGGTTGAGTTTTTGGTTTGCTCCTGGGTTGGTTATCCTCTCTTGGGTGCAGCTATTTTTCCTTTATTCTAGCTTCCTGGTTTGGGTGTTAGTTTTTTTGCTGCTCATCTTGTTGGCTACTGGCCTTGGTGGTTTTAGTGGTTGTTTTGTTGGTGGGGGATATGAGCTCTTATGGTTTTTTTGGTTTTATTTTAGGACTTGTTATTGGGGGTTGGCTGCTTGAGGGGTTTTTTTTATGGTTGTTGTCTTACCTTGGATGCTTGTGTCATGGCTTGGTGTTTTGGGCTTTATGTTGGCTATTAGTATTGACTCCCTTTAGTTTAGTTGGCTCTCCTTATTTCTTGATATTTTTCTCTTGGTTGGTGATGGTGGATTTTCTTTCCTTTTGCCTGCCTTGGTGGTGGTTTTGATGTTAATTTATGGATGCCCTCTTGGCCTCTCTATGCTATGGCTTTCCTCTCTCTGGTGCTACTTATCTTCTACTATTTTTCTATTGGGGTGGAGGTTTTGCCCTTGGAGTAGGATTGCTAGTGCTCTAGAGATAGTTACGGGTTCTTCTCGGCCACTAACTCTACTGTAACTTCTGGGATGCTAGCTTTATTTATTTGGTCTATTGTGGGTTTTGGTTGGTGGGTTGGCTACTGGTTGGCTACTAGCTGGCTATTTTTCTCTATTTTTTGGTGCAGAAACTAGATCACTATGGACTTTTTGGCCTTGTATGGTTTCTTATATCAGGTATGCTGCCTATGATGGACTTGATGTTTCCCCATATCTTCTCTCTGGTTGGTAGCATGCATATGATTGTAAACCTTCTCATAAAGTTTGGATGCTCATATGAATTGTTGCCCTTGAGATGATCTTAATTAAGCCCGAGCCTTTTCTTTCTCAGCTCTTTCTAAACTGTTTACTTTATCATTTTCCTTGAGCTATGATTATTGCCTTTGTAGTGTTTTGATTTCTTTTCTGTTGGAACATCAGATGGAATGATCTTTACTCTAACTTAAGTCTTTGATGTATGGAGCTTGCTTATCTTGCCTTCTCAAAGGGGTCATGAGCTTGCTGATCTTGCCTTCTCAAGTCCTTTTACTATTTTCATAAGTTTTATTAGTCCTTTTGTGTCTTTTCTCATTTTCTTTTATGTTGTTACTTTTGCTCTTTTATTTTTATTTTTCCATTGTACTTTGGTGGGGTTTAGCTCTATCGGTTTCTTGTAGCTCTATGAGCAGTAGAAATTTGAGCTTTACCCCTTTTAAGAACATTGCATCTTTTATTTATATGGTAATAAAATTCTAACTTTCCTAAAAAAAACTGAAACCCCAAAAATGGGCAAAACCTTGATGGCAAGAACATCACATCAGCAACCAGTCTAGATGTGGCGGTAAACCACTAGAGGCAAATATCGTAGTGGTGGGTGGGGGATGGAGGTGGTGGGACCTGGTGGTTATGGAGGTGGGAAGAGCGATAGGTCATAGTGGTGGTGGCGAGAGATCGGAGATATGGCATCCGCTACTGAGAGGCTTGGGTGTCATGGGAATAGAAACTAAATCGATCATCTGCTTATGGCTGTCTTTATAGTAGACGGTTCTAGTTATCTAATGTTTTGATTTGCTCTATCGTGCTCCTTTTTTTATCTATGTTGTCGCTTGTTTAAAAACTTGGTGTGTTATGATAAAATCAAAAGAAATGTTGAATCTAAAATTGTTCTCTGTTAAAAAAAAACCTAAAATCTACCTAAACCTAAAATCTAAAACCTAAAATAAAACTCTAAAACCCTAAACTAAACCTAACATAAACCTTAAAAACCTAAATAAACTTAAAAAAACCTAAACCAAAATAAACCCTAAATAAATCCTAAAAAACCCTAAACCCTTCCTAAATAAAACCCAAACCTAAACTAAAATAAACCTAAAACTAATAACTAAATCTAAATAAACTAAACCTAAACCTAAACCTAAATAAACCTAAACCTAATATAAATTAAAAAATAAACCTAAAAGAGTTTAAACCTTGATGGAAGGAACATCATCAACAGACTCTCTAGATCCAGGAGGTGAAGGTGGGAAATCCCAAATGGTATCAAGGTGTTGGTGGATATGGAGGTGGTGGACATAGAGGTGGTTATGGCAAGCTAGAGGTTAGAGTCATGGTGGTGGCAAAGAGATCATATATGATGGTGGATCCCACTTGAGAGGCCAAGGTGGTTTGATAAATTAGAGAATGAAGAATGATTCGATCTATGGAACTAAGAATAAGAATGGTTCTAAATTTAGGGTTTTGATTTGCTCTACATATACTTATTTTTTATCTATGTCCCTCACTTATGTCTTAAAAAACTTGGATTACTTGGTTGATGAAATCAAAAGAAGAAATGTTGAATCTTAATTTGTTCTAAAAAGAAAAACTAAAAACTAAACCAAAACTAAACCTCACCCTAAACCTAAACTAAACCCTAAACCCTAAACCTAAACTCTAAATCTGACCTCCCTAAACCCTAAACCTAAATCCCAAAATACCACCACCCAAAATAACCTAATCCCTCCACTTTGAACTAAAACATAATAAACTAAATAATAAATATTAAACTTAAAAAAATAACATGCACTAAACCTAAACTACCTATAAATAAAATAAAAAATAAAATAAACTAAATATAATAATAAACCTAAACTAAATAAAATAAAAAAACAAAATAATTAAAACTAAACTAATAAATAATACTAAATAAAACCTAAATAAAATACCAAAAATTAAAAATAAACTAAAAAATAAAGATTAAAAAACTAAACCTAATAAATAAATAAAACTACTTAAACTAAAATAAAAACTAAAATAAATAAACCTAAACTAAATTAAAATAATGAACCTAAACTATATAAATAAAATAAACTAAACCTAGGCTAAAATACCTAAAAATAAACTAAAATAAAACCAAAACTAAACTAAATAAAAATAAAGAAACCTAAACTATGCTAAAAATAAAAAAATAAAACCTAAAAATAAAATAAAATGAAATAAAACTAAACTAAAAAGAAACCTAAACCTAAACCAAAAAAAATAAACTAAATAAAAATAGCAAAATAAAATAAACTAAAAAATAAAACTAAAATAAAATAAAAGAATATAAAATAAAATAAATAAAATAAATAGATAAAACTAATTAAATTAAAACCTAAGACTTTGCATGATTTTAAAATAAAAAACTAACCTAAACCCTAAAACCATAAACTACCCTAAAAACCCCAAATACCTACCTAACCCCACAAACCCTGAGCCTAAACCCTAAACTGACCTGACTTAAACTATAAACCCCAAACTAACCCTAAACCCACTCTAAAATTAAAACATAAACCTAAACTAAATAAACAAAATAAATAAATAAACTTAAATGTAAAATAAAATAAAATAAATAAAAAAATAAACTAAACTAAACTAAACATAAACCTAAAATAAAAAAATAAATTAAACTAAAATAAATAAAATAAAACCTAAACAATAAAAAATAGATAAACTAAAATAACAAAAAATAAAAACTAAAGAAAATAAAATAAACCTAAAATAAATAAAATAAAATTAAATAAAATAAACTAAAATGTAAAATCTAAAAACCTAAAAAAAAATTAAAAAAATAAAACTAAACCTAAAACTAAAATAAAAAATTCTAAACCTAAAATAAATAAATAAATAAACTAAAAAATAATAAAGCTAAACCTAAAGCATAAAACCAATAAATAAATAAAATAAAATATAAAACTAAAAATAAAACCTATAAATAAACCTAAAATAATAACCTAAAATAAAAAAAATAAAACCGACTAAAATAAGTAACCTAAAATAAATAAACTAAATAAAATAAAATCAATAAAAAAATAAAAAATAAAATGAACTAAAAAACTAAATAAACTACCTAACTTATTTAAAAAAACCCTAAACTAAAAACTAACCCTAAAATAAACCCTAAACTACAATACTAAACCTAATCTAAACCTTAACCTAAACTAAACCATAATGACCCTACTTAAACCCTGGGCCTAACCAAATGAGCCCTAGGAGATATAAACTATACTGGGCCTGACCCTCCTAAAAAAACTAAAGCTAAACTCCATACCCACTAAACTCCATATACTAAAAAAACCCTCCCTGGGTGAAAACCTCTACTCCTGAAAACTGATAACTGGGCTATAACCCATCCTGATAAACTGGGCCCTACTGAAATAAAATCCCTAAATAAACTACCCTCCTAAAACTGTATAAACCTAAAAAAAAAAATAAACCAGATAAAAATAATAAAATCTAAAATAAATAAAAACTATAAATAAATATAAATAAATACATACTAAATAAAAAAATAAAATAAAATAAAACTAAACTAAAATAAAAATAAATAAAACCTAAACTAAAAATAAAAACTAAATAAAAAATAAAATAAAAAAATAAAATACCTAAAATAAAATAAAAAATAAAAATAAATATAAACTAAATAAAAATAAATAAAAATAAAATAAATAAATAAAATAACCTAAATCCTAAAAATAAAATAAAAAACCTAAACCTAAAATAAAAATATAATAAAACCTAAAACAAAAATAAACTAAAACTAAAAATAAATAAAACCTAAACCTAAATCTAAAATAAACAAACTAAATAAAATAAAATAAATAAAATAAACCTAAAAAACTAAATAAAATCTTAAATAAAACCTAAAACCTAAACAAAATAAAAATAAAACCTAAATTAAAAAAAAATAAAAAATAAACTATAAAAAAAATAAACTTAGATCTAAACTAAAAATAAAATGAAATAAACCTAAATTAAAATAAAATAAAATAAAATAAAATAAACTAAACTAAATAAAAAAAATAAAAAATAAACTAATAAATAATTTAAAGTAAACATAAATAAAAAAGAAACTAAATATGCTAAATAAACCTAAACTGGTTTACAATTTAAAAAAAAAAAAATAAAATCCTAAACCCTAAACCCTAAACCCTACCACCTAAACCTGACCTAAACCCTAATCCCCAAACCCTAACCTAAACCCTACCAAAACTCTAAACCCTCCCTACCCAACCCTAAACCCCAAACCCCACTGAGCCTACTGAAACTAAATTAACTAAATAAATTAAAATAAACCTAAAACCCCAAAACCTAACAACCTAAACCTAAACCTAAATAACCCTCACCCACAGGCTAAATCTAGATCATGGAGGCATGGAGGTGATAGATCATAGTGGTGGTAAATGCTATGGTCATGTTGAAGTATGGTAGTTATGGAGGCACTGGATAAAACTGGTATAAATGATGGTGGATCCCACTAAAGGCCATGGTTCTTATACTAGAGAAATTGAAAAACTACTATGGAATATCATCTTCTACATAGACAGCCTAGTTTCTATGGTTTTATTGCTATAAACCTAAAGTCATCTTATGTCTTAGAAAATTTGAGTGTTACCATTAAAATCAAAGAAATGTTGAATCAATTTGTTCTCTATTAAAAAAAAACCAAAAACCCTAAACTAAAACTTACCTAAAACTTAAACCCTAAACCCTAATCCTTAAACTAAACCTAAAACTAAAATCCTAAATTCCATAAATTATAAACAAACCTTAAACCCTAAACCTAAAACACTAAACCCAACCCTAAACCAAAAATGCTCCTTCCTCTCTAACTCTCTCTTTTTGTTCCCTTAAATTCTTTGGTTTGGCCCATTACGGTCTTGATTATGATCGCTATTTTATTACTTATTTCCTCTCGTTTGCTTATGTGATTCTCCTGATGGTTCAATGGAAATCTCTCTCTAACCGAACTACTCTGGATGTGCAACCTCATCTAGGTTGGATCCGATTACAAATAATGTGCTTAAAGTCCTTTAAGGACACTCTTTCGTAAGATCCCTACTCTAATGCTTAATTTCTCCTTTAAAATTTGGATTGTCATGTGTTCCTGGATGTGGAGAAATTAGCTAAGCCTTTGAGTTCTCTTTGGATGGGAAATTCTCTTTTGACTCTAGATAATATCGATCTTTCTTCCATAGCTTAAAATTGAGTCTTCACTATTTGATTGATCCTCGACATAGTTATCAAATGATTTAGATTATTCTGAGTCTTTGCTCGTCGCTCCTATTTTGTGTATAATTGTCAAATGGCTCTTGAAATGGTCACCCCTTTTGATGTCAAAGAGGAATCCTATTGTTCCTTTATGGCTTGCTTTTCCCAACATGAGAATTCACTATGTTACTCACCAAGTTCTGTTTGCGGTTGGGGCTCTATTTGGTAGACCCCTTCAAATTGATCAAGCCACTACCGTTAGATCTCGGCCATCCATTGCACACATCTTGGTTGAAATTGACATTACCAAAAAATACCGCAAAGAAGTTTGGATTGGTTCAGAAAAATTTGGGTATAGCCAGAAAGTAGAATTTGAAAATTTCCCTATCTTTTGCACTCACTGTAAGATCCATGGTCACGATCATTCTGAATGCTTTGTGTTACACCCTAACCTTAAAAAGAATATATCACTACTAATACCTCTCTTGAACCGGGAAAACCAATAAGTTAGCTTATGTGCCTAAAGCTACTCATAATTCATCCTCCTACACCCCTTTTATTACCTACGATTTGTCTAATGAAAACATTCCGAGCTTGGTATAAATACTACTATTGAGGAAGAAACTAATGATAACTTACCTAGCACTACCCTACTTGTAATAATTTGGCTTCTCATGACAATCCTTTGCTTCATTTGAATCTTAATGACAATTTGAATGGGAATCTTATATTGGATCAAAATAATGTTGATCCTTTGGTGTCGCCAAAATCAATATGCATCATGGCAATGAAAATGATATTTGTACTATTAATGGTGCAAGAACCTCCCCTTCTATTTCTAGTGATACTCGCAATCCAAATTTCTCATTCTAACTGACATCAAGAAGGAGAAATCACCACTACTAAAAACATTGATATACTCCTATTCTAGATACCAAAACCAATCCCTTTCTGATGGAGATACTTTGGATACTGATAGACCTTCCAAACTGTTATTAAAAAAAATCTTATAAAGCCAAAATGACTAATAATAACTTCACTAGAACCACACGTTCTTCTCTAACACCTCACAAATAATTATGTCCTCCTCTTCCTTTTTTTCCTTTTTTTTTTTTACCTTTTCTTTTGGTTTTTATTATGATTAATTTTCTTATTTGGAATATCCGGGTTGTGGGACTCTCCATCTAAATGTAGGAGCCTCCGCCTCATAACATCAAATTTCTTGTTATTATTGAGCCTTTCATTAACTCTTCCAAGATTTCCCATGTTGCTAGATCGCTTGGATTTCAAAATTTCTTCTTCAATCTTAATAATAAAATTTGTTGTTTTGGAATAATTCCATCACCATTTCCATCATCGATGATCTTGATCAATTGGTTAATGTCAAAATCTCATTAGGTGAGTTTTCGGCTTTTGGTTCCTTTATCTATGCTTCTTGTAATAGAGCTGGTAGGAACATCCTTTGGAATCACTTAAGAACCTTCCCTCGCTAACCTTCCCCGTTGGTTGGGGTGATTTCAACACTATCATTGCTTCGAAAGGAGGAGGATGTTCTCCTAACCTCCATTCCATGGAAGACTTCTAATATGATCCTAGATTGTAACTGATGATTGACATTGGTTTTTCGGTCTGCATATAACTCTAGACTTTGGCGATCTTGTTGGACCCTCTTTAATTCTCTTTGGATCAATCAATGGCCTCTTACTTCTTGAGCATTTGAGCGTAACTTTGTCTGATCATGCTCCTCTTGATCTCTATCAAAACTCCCCTTTAACCCTTCTACTCCCACCTTTTTAGATTCCAAAATATGTGGACCCAACATGGATTTCACTAATGTTGTTTTCACTAATTGGATGGCTCCTGCTCACCCGATAATTAAAAGGCATGATTCGCTTTGGCTTAAGCTCAAGAGGCTTAAACAAAACCTCAATTGGTGGAACAAGCATATTTTAAAATCTTTTACCAATCTTAAAGCTATGGAACAAGTGGTTTGTTCTCTTGAAGAGGGTCTTAACTGATCCCAAGCTTGATGAGTTGAGCATTGCCAAAGATAGTTTGATTAATTACCAAAATATGGAGGAAACCTATTGGCATCAAAAGCAAACACATATTGCGATGGTATAGAAACACTAGGTATTTCCATGCTATTTGCAATAAACAAAAGCTTTAAACTCGATTAAGAAAATTAAGAACTCTAATGATATGGATAATAATGAAATTAAGGAATCTGTCATACATCACTTTCAAAATTTATTAAATTCTAATCCTTCATTAGAAACCCCCTCCAACACCCATCTAATCCCTTCTATGATTAGCAATGAGGATAACCATTTGCTCACTATGCGTCCCTCGGAAGCGGAGATTAGTAGTACTCAAGCATGAACCGATTCGTTGTCGCCCGATGGTTTTACAACTCATTTCTTTCAGCATTGTTGGCCTTTTATTAAATCTGATCTTGTTGATGATGTTATTGATTTCTTTGATGGCAGCTCTATTCTTATATTTCAAGTACTTCTATTGTCCTTATTCCCAAAACCAACAACTCAATCTTGGGTGATTTTAGACCTATTAGTCTTTGCACCTTTTCCAAAAAACTCATTGCTAAATTAATTAATAATAGATTAGCCCCGCTTCCTAAAAAATCATCTCCCTAACCAAACTTTGTTAAAAAATAGAGCCATATCTCGATAATATTCTTCTCAAGAGTCGGTTCATGACATTGATGTTTCTTCCAGAGGAGGTAATATTCTCAAACTGGACATCTCTAAAGCCTTTGACAATATCTCATGGATTTCCTCTTTCAAATCTTACATTTGTTTGGTTTCCTGATAATTTTATCCGCTTATAAAAGTTGTATCACTAATGTATGGTTTTCATTATCATAAATGGTGAGTCCCTTGGTTTCTTTACTTCGAGCCATTTTTGCGTAAGGACCCTCTTTCTCCTTCTCTTTATCATTTGAATATCTTTGAGGAGCCTCAATGATCTTTTCATTAAAAAACCTAACATGGTTTTTAAAACTCATGGTGGTTTCCTTGTTTCTCATCTTAGCTTTGTTGATGATTTTATAATCTTTGCAATGCCTCTTCAACATGTTAAAACTATTAAGAATCTCTTAAATGATTTTGGCAAAGTTAGTGGTCTCTTCCTTAATGAAAGAAAATGTTTTTATTCCCCGCCTAAGATTCCTAATAGACTAAATCAAATCAATTACTAATTTTAAGCAAAGTCAACTTCCCATTAATTATCTGGCTCCACTTTAAAGGCTAGAAAGATCTCATCTTTTGATGACCTTATTCAAAATTTCTAATAAAATTTTAGTTTGGGAATTTCATTTACTCTTTTGGTGGTAGGCTTACCTTGATTAAGAGCACTCTTAATTCCATGCCTTTATATCTCATCCAAACCATTGTGTCAACCATTTCTATCATCAATGAATTGAGCATCTCCTAAACAATTTTTTCTGGGCTAATACCTCTTCTAAAAAATGCACTGACCTCTTGGTTTAAAAGTTGTGGCACTTTGATGAAGGTGGTCTTGGTTG
The DNA here is from genome assembly GCA_021442155.1 of Cymbidium sinense. Taxonomy (NCBI): domain Eukaryota; kingdom Viridiplantae; phylum Streptophyta; class Magnoliopsida; order Asparagales; family Orchidaceae; genus Cymbidium; species Cymbidium sinense. The sequence continues at coordinate 124,586 of JAKCPB010000426.1, forward strand.
TAAATCCATAAAAGAAGCTATCAATGCCTTTTCCTATAAACTGGTGGAATTTTAGAGTAATCATAGTTTTGGGCTAATTTCATGACTAAATATTGCTGGTAAGCACCCCTCATTTGTCCCTTTAAACCTGGTGATTCTCCTGTGGAAAAGACTTTGTTCTATCAAATGGGATGCAATCCTTAATTTTGGGGCATTAACTCCGCTTCTTTCTTTTGGCAAGATAACCTGAGTGGATGTGGATCCATGACTTACTCTCCACCCATTCCACTCGCTATTAGAGTAAACTCTTCCGCATAACAATAAGTGGAACAATAGTAAGCTTCTGATTTTATCCCTTTACTTTCTTGAATATGGTTACTATTCCTATCACTCCACACAATCAAGACCAGATTCTCTTAAGCTCTCATAATGGTGATTTCAACCTCAAAAATGTGTGGCTCCACATTAAAGATACTCATGATTCCTCCTATGTGTTCTCCAAACTTTGGAATAACAATATCCCTACTTCTTATTCTTTTACTTGGTATTCTAAAAAATTTTATCCCTTGATTCCTTGTTGTGGGGTAAAGGGTTCCATTTACCCTAAATGTCAATGTTGTTTCCATATTGAGAATGTTAATCATTTTGTTAATGGGGCCATTGCTTCTAAACTTTGGATTTGGTATGATGATCTTTTTAACACCAATGGCTCTCTTACTTTATATCAACTTCTTGAAGTCTATTTTGATAATACTATTAAAGGTCACATTAAAGTCATCATTGCTATCACTCTTATCCGTTCATATGGATGGACCAATGATGCAAAACATGGGATCCCTATGAACCACGTGAGGATTACTAGAACTAAAACAAAATTTGACTTGTTTAAAGCCAATCTCATTCATAGCAATTTAATATAAATTTGTCAATAAAGGGCTTTAACGCCTAATCAACCTTACTAAATGACAAGATTGTCTATTGGAAAACCTCTTCATATTATTAAAATTAATATTGATGGCTCGTCCTCATAATGGCTCTTGTGGTGGCATTTTCAAGAACTCTAAGGGTATAGTACTATGTGCTTTGCTTATCCCCTTATTTCTGACTTCCATTTTAGCTTATGCCTACAAAGCTCTTGAGATTTGCCAAAATGGTCGGCTCAATATTTGGATTGAGGTGGATGCTCTTCTCTGATTGATCTTTTGACTACCAAGATGAGCAGATATACTCCTCAAGCAAAGAGCTCTTCTTTCCCAATTGAATTTTAACATCACTCATGTTTGGCATGAAGGAAATGCTTGACTACCTTGCCAACTGGGTGCTAGATCCGATGGTATCATCTTCTTTGATCACCTTACCCAAACACTTGTATTGGTTAACTTGGATAATTTGGGTTTCCTTATCTTAACTTAATCTAACCTTTTGATGTATACTATCTATTCATCTTTTATCAGATGCCTCTTATTTTATGGTTTTCATTCTTTGTGTCTTTTGTGGATGCTTCACAGGATATTACTTTTGTCTTGACCTCTATGTCATGATTTGGTGTTTTAATAGCTTCCTTTATTTGAGCTTTGGCATTTACAGATAAAGGCTGCTTGAGGTGTGCATACTAATACTGCATTGGAATTTTGTTGAGCTATGTGCCATTGGTTTTATAACATTAATCCTATTTGGGATTTTAATATCAATCTCTTCATTCCTAATCCTGGGTCTTAATCATTGGATGGAGATATTTATTTTGATGGGTTTAGCTCATATTAACTGCAACCGCTATTTCTCAAAGATATTATTGCTTGGAGAATCTTAGTTACCTATGTTGTTTCTTTGCATTATTAGTGTCACTATGTCGGTTGCAATATTTATTTGATTTACTTAGTTGTTGATTTTACAAAATGATGGGCTTTGACATGTCTCCTTTATTAGATCTTGCATCATGACATTCTTGACTCTATTGAGTTTTATGTTTTCCTTTATTTCTAGTTTTTATTTTATTTTCTGCATGAAGAGGTTTTTTTTTTTTATTTGATATTTATCTTCGCTATTGTCTATATCGAATTGACCATTCAAGATGCTCTCTCTTTGGAATCCATTTTTCATTCAGGTTCCTTTGGTGGGATCTATTGTGGGGGCTTTCTTTTCTTCCACTGCATGGTTATTTTTTTTTGTTTGTTTCTGCTTAACTTACCCTTCTGGCAGACTTATTATTATGTGAACTACTTTACTATCTTTATGTTCTTTTACTTTTCTTGGTGGAACCTCCGGCATTCTCATTGTTTCTTTCAGACCGCTTATTTTGAGATGGAGTTTCTTTCGTTTATTCTAGATCCTTTATGTGATGTTTCAGATTGGGGCTTGGTCAATCTCTTTACTTTTGTAAGATAATTTTATTTTCTGTCGTCTTCTCTTGCTCTGCAGAATGGTTTTTTCATGTTGCTTCTCTTTATTTTATGTTTCTCTTTCTCACTCTTTATCAGATGCTGAATCTTGTTATTCCTTTCAATGCTAGTCATTGGTTTTTTTGGGACCTATTTCCAAATTATTGTTGTCTTTGTGATTTATGGTTTCATTTTCCAACTATTTTGCTGGCTATTTTGATCACACATGCCTTGTTACATCGGTTCTATTTTCCATAGTCAATTCTTCTCTTTATTATGGGATCCATTTTATGCAGTACTCTTATTTCTTCCTATGGTCAACTTGTTGATACCTCTTTCTTAGTTGTTGATGGACCCTTGGGCTACATCAATCTTGTTGTTTCTATTTGTTTCCATGCTCGCAGTTTGAGTTACTTAATGGTTTTTCATTCTCGCTTTTCAGGGTGTATGCTTACTGGTGGAATTACTTAAACTATTCATTTCTATTTTATATCTTTTATCTTAAAGATTTCTTTTCTAATGGTGTCTAAATAATGTCTTCTTTGTTGGTTTTGAATTTAGTACCTGCCCAAAGTTTTCTTTGTTTTTCTTGTTCTTTCTAACATCTGGATGTTGGTCTTCTCGCTTGTTTTCCTCAGATGCTATGATGGGAACATGCAAATCTTGAAGATCATTCTTCTGCTTTTAATCAATGGTTTATCTTATATGCATAATTGCTATTGACAACCTCTGTTATTATCATTATCCTTCAATTGGATAAATGTGACTAAGCTCCATCAACTTTTTTCAATGTCTTTCTCGATTATTTGTGGTGGGGAGATGTTCATTACCTATCTCTCCTTATCTGATACTTTCTACTCATTCCTACTATTTTCTATAACTCAGCACCGAGTTTTTCTAATTTTCTTGTTCTTAATTACTTTGTCCAAGGTATGGAGCATCAAATGTAACCTTCCTTGATCGTACTTTGTTGTGAAATCATGTCTACTTTAATATCTCTTTGGGAATGAATTATATCATCCATTGTTGGTTTTGGTCTTATCCTTTAAAGAAGTTCTCTTAGTTTTCTTTGTCTTATTGCCGCTAATATTTTTGTCGATGTTATTATTTCCTCTTGGCTTTGATGAGAACATGCATCATGAGTACTCTTCGCTACTTTAATCACTATTTTATCTTATGATAGTTGGATTATCCACCTGGTTTTGTATGCTTTGGTAGAACCGATTACTATTTCTGCTACTAAGCAACTCATTGAACTTTTTTGCTCATTATCTCTTCCTGAATGTTTTGTGGTGGGAGCTTCTACCTTATTTTTTTACTATGCTATTTTTCCATCCCATCCAACTCAGAATTATGGTCATTCTGGGTTTGTCGACTTTTCGTTCTTGCGCCTTACTTAATTCAACCAATAGGCAATGTCTGTTGATTTTGTTATTTACTTTATACTTTTACCAAAACCATTATATTTCTTGCTCTCTTATCTTTTTTCTTTGTTAATACCATGTAGATGATCTTAATTAATTCATATTCAAACCTTATTGCTCTTATCCAATGGGTTCAGCTTCTTTAATGAATATGATGAACTTCATTGGTCGGCTCATGACATGGTGTCTTATATGGGTCTTATTTCTGATAACCCTTTCTCATTCTCGCTTTTGCTAACTCTATCTACCTATGGTTTTGATTATATTTGTACTAAGGATATCAAGACTTTAACAAATGGATGCAACTGGTTTGTTGGCTATGATGTGGATGATTCACCCCTTTTGGTTTGGTAGTAGCTCTGTGATGTAACCCTTCAAGTCTGGATGCTCATATTTGCCTCTGCTCCAACTTGTGTGAGCTGAGCCTCTCTATCACAACTCTTACTATCATATCTCATTTGGTTTATCATTTTGTTTGTATTTACCTAATCGCTCTAACTTCTTTTGTTTACATTCTTGCTTTCTCTCTTCCTCTTGTTTTGCTCAGATGTTAATGCATTCTCCCATCCTGCAGCATTGTCTAATCTTCCATTATTATGTTAATCAATTTGTATCTTTTGATTGTTTTATTGTTTTCTGTTTCTTTTGTTTTATTGGGATTTACTCATGATTTAGCTATAGGTGAGTTTATCCCTTTGACCTTGCTCTTGTGGCATAAAATTCTATATGGGTTCCCTAAATTTAAACCCTAAACACTAAACTAAACCCCAAATAAGTCTTAAACAAACCTTAAACCATAAACCCTAAGCTCTAAACCTCTAAATATAATAAAATGACTTTAAAATAAAATCATAAAAAAACCAAAACCTAAACATGCCTAATCATAAAAAACCTACTAAACTATATTGATAAAACTAAATCTAAAATAAAATTCAAACCGTTTAATAAAATAAAACTAAATAAAACCTAAACTTACCCAAACATAAAATTAAATAAACAAATAAAACCTAAACCCTAAACTGCCTAAACTTAAAAATAAAATAAAATAAATCTAAACCTAAACTAAAATAAATAAAACCTAAACTAAACCTAACATAAAAAACCTAAACTTAAACCTAAACTAAATAAAATAAAATAAACTAAAATAAACCTAAATAAACAAAATAAAACCTATTAATAAACCTAAACTAATCTAAAATAAATAAAAACCTAAACTAAAAATAAAAAAATAAACTTAAACCCAAAAAATATATTAAAAATAAACTAAACTAAAAAAATAAACTAAACCTAAACCTAAACCTAAAATAAACTAAAATAAAACCTAAACTAAAATAAATAAATTAAACTAAAAAAATTAAAATAAACCTAAATAAAATTAAAATAATAAACCTAAAAAAATAAATTAAAACTAAACCTAATTTTACTTAATTTTTTTAAAAATAAATAATAAAAAAAGACTAACCCAAAACCCTAAAACCATAAATCTAAACCCTAAACCCTAAACTAAAACCTAAACCTAAAACTAAACCCTAAACCTAACCAAACCCTAAACTAAACCTAAAAACCTAAACCTAAACAAAATAAACCAAAAAAATAAATAAATAAAACCTAAACCTAAATAAAATAAAATAAAACCTAAACTAAAATAACCTAAATAAACTAAACATAAAAATTAAATAAAATAAAAAATAAAAACTAAACTAAAATAAAATAAATAAAAAACTAAACTGAACTAAAAAACAAAATATACCTAAAAATAAAAAACTTAAATAAAATAAATATTAAACATAAAATAAAAAAAATAATCCTAAAATAAAATAAAATAAAAACTAAATATAAACCTAAACCTAAAAAACCTAAAATAAAAAAAATAAAACCTAAACCCTAAACTAAAAAAAAAAATAAAATATAAAAATAAAATAAACCTAATCCAACTAAAATAAACTAACTAAAAAAAATAAACTAAAATATAAACCTAAATTAAATAAAATATAATAATCTAAAATAAACCTAAACTAAACTAAAAAAATAAAACCTAAAAATTAAACCAAAAATAAAAAAACCTAAAACCTAAACCTAAAAAAATAAAATAAAACCTAAACTTAAACCAAAAAATAAATAATAAACTAAACCTAAAAATAAATTAAAAATAAACTAAACTAAATAAAAATAAACTAACCTAAACCTAAACCTAAAAAAAAAATAATAAACTAAACAAAAAACTTAAACTAAAATAAATAAACCTAAAATAAATAACTAAACTAAATATAAACCTAAATAAAATAAAAAATCTAAAAAATAAATAAAAAAATAAACTAAATAAACTAAACCTTAATCTTAAAAAAAAATATATATTAAAAAAAAACCTAACCCTAAACCTTAAACCCTAAACTTAAAACCCTAAATTCTAAACCTTAAACCCTAAAACCCTAAACCCTAAACCCTATACCCTATACTCTAAAACCTAAACCATAAACCCTAAACACCAAACCCTTAACCCTAAAACCTAAACCCTAGGTCCTAAACCATAAAAATCTAAAAACCAAAACCTAAATTAATGAAAACCTAAAAATAAAATAAATAAAAATACCTAAACCTAACTAAAATAAAAAACTAAAAAAAAATAAAAATATAACCATAAACCTAAAAATAAAATAAAATAAAAAGTTAAAAACTAAACTAAAATAAAATAAATCCAAACCTAAACTAACCTAAAAAATAAAATAAACCTAAAAATAATAAACCTAAATATAATAAAAACTAAACGTAAAAAAAAAAAAAATAAGCCTAAAATAAAATAAAATAAAAATGAAATAAAAACCGAAACCTAAAAATAAAACCTAAACCCTAAACTTAAAAAAAAAACATAAACCTAAAATAAACTAAACCTAAACCCCATACTAAATAAAACATAATAAACTAAAAATAAACCTAAACCTAAACTAAAAAATAAAACCTAAAATAAAAAATAAAATATAAAAAAACCTAAAACTATAATAAACCAAAACTAAACCTAAAAATAAAATAAAACTAAACTAAAAATAAACCTAAACCTAAACCTAAAAAATAAAAAATAAAACCTAAACTAAAACAATAAATCTAAAATAAATAAACTAATCTAAATAAAAATAAAAAATAAGCATAAATAAAAATAAAAAAATAAAATAAACTAAAATAAAAAAATAAACTAAATAAATTTAAACTAATGGTTTACTAATTTAAAAAATAAACTAAACCCTAAATAAAAAAACCCTAAACTAAACCCTAAACCCTAAAATAACCCTAAACCCTAAACTAAAACCCTAAACTAAATAACCCTAACCTAAATCAATAAACCCTAAACCCTAAATAAAACCTAAACTAAACCCTAATAAATCACTAAACCTTAAACCCTAAATAAAAATCTAAACCTAAACCCTAAACCCTAAAAACCCTAATAAACTAATCCTAAAATCTAAACCTTAAACTTAAATAAATAATAAACTTAAACCCTAAACCTAAAACCCTAAACCCTAAAAAAAAACCCTAAACCCTAAACCTAAACCCTAAACCTAAACCTAAACCTAACTAAAATAAAACCTAAAATGTTAAACCTAAAAAACCTAAATAAACCCTAAAACCCTAAACCTAAAACCTAAAACATAAACCTAAAATAAACGAAACCCAAATAATATAAATAAAATAAAATAAAATAAAAAACTAAACTAAAATCTAAACCTGAACCTAAAAATAAAATAAAATAAATAAAAACATAAACTAAACTAGAAAATAAAATATACCTGAGAATAAAAAACTAAATAACATGAAAATTAAATGTAAAATAAAAATAAATTAAATTTAAAATAAAATAAAATAAAAACTAAATAAAAACCTAAACCTAAAAAAAATGTTAAAATAAAACCTAAAAATAAATAAAATAAACCCATACTAAACTAAAAAAATTTAAACCTAATATAAATAAAATAAATAAAATAAAATAAACCTAAACCTAAAAGAAACTAAACTAAAATAAAAAACATAAACCTAAACCTAAATAAAAATAAACCTAAACTAAACCTAAACTAAATAAAATAAAATAAACTAAAATAAACCTAAACTTAAAAAAATAAACCTAAAATAAACCTAAAAACCTAAAACCTAACCTAAAAAATAAAATTAAAACCTAAACCTAAACCTAAAATAAAAAATAAACCTAACCTAAAAAAAAAATTAAACTAAAATAAACCTAAACTAAAATAAATAAACCTAAAATAAATAAAATAAAGTAAATAAATAATAAATAATAAACCTAAACAAAAATAAATAATAAACCTAAATAAAAAATAAATAAAATAAACTAAAATAAATAAAAAATACTAAACCTATAAATTTTGTTTTAAAAAAATCCCTGAACCCTAAATCCTATACCCTAAACCCTAAACCCTGAAGCCTAAACCCTAAAACTAACCCTAAACCTGAAATCTACAATAATAAACCTACAACCGTAAACCCTAAAAACCCTTAAACCCTAAAACCTAAATCTTAAACCATAAACCTAAACCCTAAACCTAAATATAAATCATAATAAACATAACCTAAAACCCTAAAACCTAAACCCTAAACCTAAAAACCTAACCTAAACCTAAACCTACCTAAACCTAAAGTAACTAAATAAATTAAAAAATAAGCCCAAAACCTAAAACCTAATAAACCTAAACCTAAATCTAAACCAAAATAAACCTAAATAAAACTCTACCTTAAGATCTAAATATAAATAAAATTAAATGGTGGGGATCTAATAAATGGAGGTAAAATATAAAAAAACCATGGAGGTGGCTAAAATGGATATGATGATGGTTCAAACCGTGGTGGAAACTAAAGAAACTAAAGAATGATTGATCCGATCATATATTTATAAAATAAAATCTACTATTTAAAAGCATGCTCATTTATCTATCTCATTGCTTGTGTCTAGAACTTGGTGTGTTACTAAATGAAACTAAAATAAATGTTAAAATTTATTAAAAAAATAAAACCCTAAACCCTAAACTAAAACTAACTAAACAAACCTAAATAAACTAAAATAAATAAAAATTAAAAAAAACCTAATAAACCTAAAACTAATCTAAACCTAAACCCTAAACCATAAATCTAAACCCTAAATAATCCCTAAATAAAACCAAATAAAACCTAAACCTAAATCATAAAATAAACCCTAAACCTAAGCTAAAACTAAATAAAAATATTAAACACTAAACCCTAAACCTAAACCTAAATAAAAACCCCAAAACCCTAAACCCTAAACCTAACCATAAATAAACCTAAACCCAAAAAAACTTAAAAAAACCCTAAACCCTAAACCTTAAAAAACCCTAAACCCTAAACCCTAACCCTAAATCCTAAACCCTAAAACTAAACCTAAAATAAACTCTAAACTAAATAAAAAACCTAAACACTAAATAAAAAAATAAACCTAAAAATAAAATAAAATAAAACTAAATAAATAAATAAATAAAAAATAAAACCTAAAACCTAAAATAAAGCTAAACATAAAATAAAATAAAATAAAATAAAATAAATAAAACCTAAACTAAAGTAAAAAAAATAAAATAAACTAATAAAACTAAATAAAATAAACTAAATGTAAAATAAAATAAATTAAACCTAAAATAAAATAAAATAAACTAAAAAAAATAAACCTAAAATTAAAACCTAAAAATAAATAAAAAATAAAACTTAAACCCTAAACTAAAAAAAAGCTAAACCTAAAATAAAAATAAAATAAAGAAAATAAAAGAAACCTAAACCTAAACTAAACTAAACTAAACTAAAATAAATAAAACCTAAACCTAAAATAAACAAAACATAATCCTTAAGCTAAACTAAGTAAAATAAAATAAACTAAAAATAAACCTAAACCTAAACTAAAAATGAAAACTTTAAAATAAACCTAAAAGAAAAACCTAAAACCTAAACCTAAAAAAATAAAATAAAAACCTAAAGCTAAACCTAAAAATAAAAAATAAAACCTAAACTTAAAAGAATAAAATTAAAATAAAACTAAACCTAAACCTAGACCTAAAAAATAAACTAAAATAAAATACCTAAAATAAAATAAATTAATCTAAAATAAATAAACTAAACTAAATAAAGATAAAAATGAATCTAAATAAAAAATTTAAATAAACTCAAATAAAAAAATAAATTAACTAAACTAAATAAACATAAACCAACCACTTTACTTAATTTTAAAAAAAGAAAAAAATAAAAAGGAAATAAAAAAATCCTAACCCTAAACTCTAAATCGTAAAACTAACCTAAACCTAACCCTAAACTAAACCCTAAAAATAAAACCCTAAACCTTAAACCTAAACTAAACCCTAAATTCTAAAACCTAAACCTAAACCCTAAACCCTAAAACCTAAACCCTAAACCCTAAACCCTAAACCCCAAATAAAACCTAATCCTAAACCTTAAACCCTAAACCCAAAACCTAAACCTAAACCAAATCTAAATATAAATAATAAAATAAAATAAAAAAAAAACCTAAACCTAAAATTAAATAAAAAAAATAAAATAAAATAAAAAAAACTACTAAACTAAACCTAATCCTAAACCTAAACCATAAAATAAAATAAAAATAAAATAAATAAAAATCTAAACTAAACTAAAATAAAATACTTAAAATAAACCTAAATAAATAAAACTAAATGTAAAATAAAATAAATAAATAAAATAAAATAAAATAAAAATAAATCTAAAAAATAAACCTAAAAAAATAAAAAAATAAACTAAAAAAAAAACCTAAACTTAAAACAAAAAATAAAATAAACTTAAACCTAATCTAAAATAAACTAAACCTAAACCTAAACCTAAAATAAACTAAACATTATCCCTCAAGTAAATAAAATAAAATAAACTAAAAATAAATCTAAACCTAAACTAAAAAATAAAACCTAAAAATAATCCTAAAATAAAATCTAAACTAACCTAAAAAATAAAAAATAAAACCTAAACCTTAACTAAAAATAAAAATAAAATATAAATAAAACTAAACTAAAAAATAAACATAAACCTAGTCCTAAACCAAAAATAAACTAGGATAAAAAACCTAAACTAGAATATATAAACCTAAAATAAATAAACTAAACTAAATAAAAAAAATAAACCTAAACCAAAATAAAAAATAAAATAAACTAAAATAAATAAAAAATAAACTAAATAATCCTAAACCTACATGTTTTCTTAATTTTTGAAAAAAAACCTTAAACACTAAACCCTAAACCTTGAACCCTAAACCCTAAATCCTAAACTCTAAACCTAAAAATCTTAAACCCTAAACCCCAAACCATAAACCCTAAAACCTACAACCCTAAACACCAAACCCTAAACCCCAAACCCTAAACCTTAAACCCTAAACCCTAAATCCTAAAAACTCAAAAACCAAAGAAAATAATAATAATAATAAATAAATAAAATAAAAACACAAAAACCTAAACCTAAACAAAATAAAACTAAAAATAAAATAAATAAAAACCTAAACCTAAATCAAATAAAATAAAACCTAAACCTAAACATATAAGTAAAATAAAATAAAAAATAAAAACTATACTAAACTAAAATAAATAAAAACCTAAACTAAACTAAAAAATAAAATAAAATAAAAACTAAATGAGAACCTAAACCTAAAAAATAAACATAATAATAAAACCTAAAAAATAAATAATAAATAAAACCTAAACCCTAAACTAAAAAAAAACCTATACCTAAAATAAACAAAATAAAATAAGCCTAAACCTAAAATAAAATAAAGAAAACCTAAACCTAAACCTATAATAAACTAAAATAAACTAAAATAAACTAAAAAATAAACCTAAACTCCTAAAAAAAAAAAAAAAATAAACCTAAAATAAACCTATAATAAAAAAACTTAAATCATAAACCTAAAATAAAAAAATCAAACCAAAACCTAAAAATAAAATAAAATGTAACTAAACTAAAACCTAAACCTAAACCTAAACCCTAAAAAAATAAACTAAAATAAATAAACTAATAAAATAAAAATAAAATAAATAAATAAAAAAACTAATAAACTAAATAAACTTAAACCTAAAAATAAAATTAAAACTAAAAAAAATAAAAAAATAAATAAATAAACACTAACCTTAAAACTCACCCTAAACCCAAAACCCTAAACCCAAAACCTACAACCCTAAACCCTGAACCCTAAAACCCTAAAACCATAAACCCTAAACCCTAAAACCTAAACCCCAAACCCTAAATCCTAAACCTTAAACCCTAAACCCTAAACCCTAAACCTTAAAACCTAAAAACTTAAAAACCTAAACCTAAACAAAATAAAATCTAAAAATAATATAAATAAAAAACCTAAACCTAAATTAAATAAAAAAATAAAATAAAATAAAAACCTAAACTAAATCCTAAACCTAAACCTAAACTTAAACCTAAAAATAAAAAAAATAAAAATAAAAACTAAACTAAAATAAATTAAATAAAAACTCAAACTAAATTAAAAAATAAAATAAACCTAAAAGTAAAAAACATAAATAAATAGAAAACTAAACATAACATGAAAATAAAATAAACATATGAGAAAATAAAAACTAAATAAAAACCTAAACCTAAAAAATAAACCTAAAAATGAAAGCTAAAAATAAATAAAAAATAAAACCTAAACTCTAAACTAAAACAAAACTAAACCTTAAATCAACAAAATAAATTAAACTTAATCCTAAACTAAGATAAATAAAACCTAAACATAAGCCTAAATAAACTAAACCTAAACCATGAACTAAATAAAATAAAATAAACTAAAAATAAACCTAAACCTAAATTAAAAAATAAAACCTAAAAATAAACCTAGAATAAAAATCTAAAACCTAAACTTAAAAAAAAAAATAAAAACCTAAACCTAAACCTAAAAATAATAAATAAAAGTTAAACTTAAAAATAAAAATTAAAGAAAACAAAAAAAAATCAACATAAACCTAAACCTAAACAACGAAAAACTAAAAAATAACCTAAAATAAAATTAAAATATCCGAAAATAAATAAATTAAGCTAAATAAAATTAAAGAATAAGTCTAAATAAAAATAAAAAAATAAAATGATCTAAAATAAATAAAAACTAAACTAAATAAATTAAATAAACGTAAACCTACGGGTTTATTTAATTTAAAAAAAAACTAAACACTAAACCCTAAACCATAAACCCTAAATGCTAAATCCTAAACCCTAAACCCTAAACCCTAAACCCAAAAACCCTAAACCCTAAAACATACAACCCTAAACCCTAAACCATAAACCCTAAACCCTAGGCCCTAAAAACCCAAACACGTAAACTTAAGCTAAATAGAACCTAAAAATAAAATAAATAAATAATCTAAACCTAAATAAAATAAAAAATAAAATAAAATAAAAACTTGAACTAGAACCTAAATTGAAACCTAAACCTAAACTTAAAAATAAAATAAAATATAAACTAAAATAAAATAAATAAAAACCTAAACTAAACTATAAAATCAAATAAAGAAAAAAAATAAAAACCTAAATAAAATATTATCTAAATGTAAGATAAAAATAAAATTAACCTAAAATAAAATAAAATAAAAACTAAATAAAAACTTAAACCTAAAAATAAATAGAAAATAAAACCTAAGTCCGAAACTTATAAGAAAAATCTAAACCTAAAATAAACTAAATAAACTAAATCTAAACATAAACTAAAATATACTAAACTAAAATAAATGAAACTTAAACCAAAACCTAAAATAAACTAAACCTAAATCCTAAACCCTAAACTCAAAACTCTAAACCTACAACCCTAAACCCTAAAGGTGAAACCCTAAAAACCCCTAAACCCTAAACTGTAAACTAAACCTAAACTCTAAAGCTTAAACCCTAAACCCTAACCCTAACACTAAACCCTAATCCTAAAACCTTCAAAACTCTAAACTAGCCGTAAACCCTAAACCCTAAACCCTAAACCTTAACCCTAAACCCTAAACCTTCAAAACCCTAAACCCTAAAGCGTAAACTCTAAAGCCTAAACCCTAAACCTAAACCATAAACCCTAAAATCAAAAACCCTAAATTTTTACCCGAAACCCTAAACCCTAAAAACATAAACCCTAAAAGCCTAAACCCAAAACTGTAAACCCTAACCCTAAACCCCAAACCCTAAACCTAAACCTAAAGTAACTAAATAAATTAAAAAATAAACCTAAACCCTAAAACCCAATAAACATAAACCCTTAAAATGGACAGAATCTTAACGATAAACATCACTACAACTGGGCTCATTATAGATAAGTGGAGGCTAAGGTGAGGAGGCAAATAAAACATAGTGGTGGTGGGGGATCTAGAGGTCTGGTGGATATGGAGGTTGTCGAAATGGTATTATGAAATTAATAAAGATGGAGGTTACTTGGTGGAAAGGGGAGATCGAGGATATGATGTTGGATCACCCTACTAGAGGCTTCTCATGGGAACTAAGAAAATAAGAACCATTGATCTACTACTTAGGAATAGTGTATTTATAGATGATTGTAGTTATTTGTTTTGATTTTCTCAATGCACTCATTTTTATCTATGTCAAGCTTGTGTCTTAGAAAACTTGGTGTGTTACAAATGAAATTGAAAGAAGAAATGATGAATCAATTTGTTCTCTATTAAAATAAAATAACAAACCTAAACTAAAGCCTGAAACCTAGACCTAAAACTGAAACCCTAAACCTTTAAACTTAAACCCTAAAAACCCTTAACACTAAACCCTAAACTCTAAAGACTAAATCTTAAACCTCAAACCATAAACCCTCAACTAACCCTAAACCCAAAACCCAAAACCCTAAACCTTAAGCTAACCCTAAACCCTAAGCTAATCCAAAATCCAAAACTCTAAACCCTAAAGCCTAAACATTAAACCCTAAACTTTAAACCCTAACTCTAAACCTTAAACCATAAAACCCTATACCCTAAAACCCTAAACCCTAAACCCTAACCCTAAACCCTAACCCCTAAAACCTTAAACCCTAAACCCTAAACCCTAAAGCCTAAACTCTAAATGCTAGCCATAAACTCCAAACCCTAAAACTAAACCTAAAGTAACTAAATAAAATAAAAAATAAACCTAAACCCTAAGAATGGGTAGTACATTGATCGCAGGAATAACACTGTCAACCAGGCTCAGTCTAGAACTAGTGGTAGAGGCAAAGGTAGAGGAAGCAATTATTATAATGGTGGGGGATCCGGAGGACGGTATGGAAAGATGGTAGTGTGGTGGTTGGAGGCTAGCGATGAATGTTACAAAGATAAGAGGTAGATCGGGATATGATGGTGGATCATACTACGCAAGAGGCTGGTTCGATGGACCTAGAACTAAAGAATGTGATTTGATTTTGCTAAACTATGTAAAATAAAGATGGTTAGTTATGTGTTTTGATTTTCTCTAATATTTTATCTATCTCTTGTGTCTTAGAAAACTTGGTGTGTTATTTGTTTGATGAAATCAAAATGAAGAAATGTTGAATATGAATTTGTTCACTATTAAAAAAAAACCAAAAACCCTAAACCCAAAACTAAAACTTGAACCCTAGACCTAAAACCTAAACCATAAACCTTAAACCCTAAACCCTAAAAACCCTAAACACTAAACCTTAAACCCTAAACACTAAACCCTAAACCCCAAATCCTAAACCCTCAACTAACCCTAAAACCAAAACCCTAAACCCTAAACCCTAAACTAAGATAAAACCCTAAGCTAACCTAAACCACAAAGTCTAAACACTAAACCCTAAACCCTAAACCCTAACCGTACCCCCTAAACCCTAAACTCTAAAAAACCAAACCCTAAATCCCTAAACCCTTAACCTTAACAGTAAGCCCTAAACCCTAAATCCCTAAACTCTAAACCATAAACCCTAAACCCTAAACCCTAAATGCTAACTCTAAACTCCAATCCCTAAACCTAAATCTAAAGTAACTAAATAAAATAAAAAATAAACCTAAACCCTAAGAATGGGAAGAACCTTGAAGGCAGGAATAATAGTGTCAACCAGTACCTAGAACTAGTGAGAAAAGGTAAAAGTTATTACAATGGTGGTGGGGATCCGAGGACTGGATATAGTTGGAGCAGTGGTTATCGAGGAAAGAGGAGAGACGAAGATTACATCTGTGGTGGTGGGAGAGAGAGAGATAGGAGATATGATGGTGAATCACGCTACCTTAGAGGATGAAGTGGTTAAACTGGAGAAACTAAAGAATGGTGAATTGCTACTTATGGAACTATGTCTTAGAAAACTTGGTGTGTTACTTGGTTGATGAAATTGAAAAAAAGAAACGTTGAATGTATAATTGTTCTCTCTTAAAAAAAATCCAAAAACCATAAACCCTATACTAAAATCTAAATCCTAGATTTACAACCTAAACCCTAAACCCTAAACCCTAAACCCTAAACCCTGAAACCCTAAATCCTAAACCTTAAACCTTAAAACCTAAACCCTAAACCCTAAACTTTAAACCCCAAACCCCAAACCCTAAACCCTAAACCCTCAACTAACCCTGAACCCAAAACCCTAAACACTAAAAAGCTAAAAACCTAAACCTAAACTAAATAAAACCTAAAAATAAAATAAATAAAAAATTTAAACCAAAATAAAATTAAAAAATAAAATAAAATAAAAAATAAACTAAAACCTAAACCTAAACCTAAACCTAAACCTGAAAAGAAAAAAATAAAAATAAATAAAAACTAAACTAAAATAAAATAAATAAAAACCTAAACTAAACTAAAAAATAAAAATCCTAAATAGAATGAAAACTAAACCTAAAATAACAATAAAATAAACCTTAAATAAAATAAAGTAAAAAACTAAATAAAAACCTAAACTTGAAAAATAAACCTAAAAATAAATAAATAAAAACCTAAACCCTAAACTAAAAAAAATACATAAACCTAAACTAAATAAAACCTTAAAATAGAATAAATAAATAAACAAACCATAACCTAAATTAAATATATAAAGGAAAATAAAATAAAAACCTAAATTTAAAACTAAACCTAAACTTTAAGCTAAACCTAAACCTAAACTTAAATGTAAAAAGAAAATAAAATAAAAAATAAAAACTAACCTAAAATAAAGTAAATAAAAACCTAAACTAATCAAAAAAATAAAATAAACCTAAAAATAAAAAACATAAATAAAGTAGAAAATAAAAGTAAAATAAAAATAAAATAAACCTATAATAAAATAAAAGAAAAACCTCAACCTAAAAAAAATAAACCTAAAATAAAACCCAAATAAAAATATAACCTAAATCCAGTTAAAGAAGCTTAGAGCCTAAAATAAACCTAAGCTAAACTAAAATAAACTAAATTAAAATAGACCTAAACCTAAACCTAAAATAAAACTAAACCTAAAATAAAACTAATTAAAATAAAATAAACTAAAAAAAACCTAAACCAAAAAATAAACCTGAAATAAAAACTTAAAACCTAAACTTAAAAAAATAAAAATAAAAACCTAAACCTAAACCTAAAATAAAATATAAAACCTATCCCTAAAAATAAATAAAGCCCTAAACTAAAATAAAATAAATTAAACTAAAAATTAACCTAAACCTAAACTAAAAACAAAACCTAAAATAAGCCTAATAAAGACCACAAAACCTAAACCTAAAAGAATAAAAAAATAAAAACCTAAACCTAAACCTAAAATAAAAAAATAAAACATAATCTTAAAAAATAAAATAAAATAAATCTAAACTAAAGATAAACATAAACCTAAACCTAAACCTAAAAATAAACTAAAATAAAAACCTAAACTAAGATAAATAAACATAAAATCAATAAACTAAATAAAATAAAATACCTAAATAAAAAAATAAAATAAAATAAACAAAATAAATAAATAAAAGTAACAAAATAAACTAAAATACTAACATAATTTAATTATAAAACTAAAACCACAACCATGAATACTAGCCCTGATCTAAAACATGCCTGAGCCAAACTGAGCCCTAAACTACTGAGCCACTAGAGCCACACAAAACCTAAACTAAAACTGACTAACCACAAACTGAGCCACAAACCTGACCCTAACCACTAAACCAAAAAAATAAAAAATGCTAATTAATTATAACCTCACTCTAAAAACCCAAATAAATCCTAGGCCACAAACTATAATCACAAAACCCTACCACAAACCATTGACCACAAACTAACTAAACCTAAACCCTAAACCTAAAACATACCTAAAACCCTACCCAAACCCCAAAAAAACCTAAATCCACTAAAACCTAAAACAAACCTAAACCCAACTTAAAACCCAAAACCTAAATCTAAACTAGTAACTAAAATAAAAAAAAAAACAAACTTAAAATAAATATATATAAACCATTAGAATGGAAATAAGCTAAATAACGATATGATAAGAATAAAATAAAATAGATGGACCTACAAATGGTGGAGATAGAATAAAGGAAAGATACTACTGATAGAAACTAAAGAGCGATTCAATTTGCCACTTAAGGAACTATGTCTTTACAGTAGAGATGATTCTAATTATCTAGAGTTTTTGATTTGCTCTATTCATGCCCATTTTTTATTTATGTCGTCTCTTGAGTCTTAAAAAACCTGGTGTGTTACTTGGTTGATGAAATCGAAAAGAAGAAATGTTGAATCTGATTTGTTCTCTTAAAAAAAAACCAAAACTCTAAACTAAACTAAAACACAACCCTAAACCTAAAAAAACTAAACTTTAAACTAAATAAAAAACCAAAACTAACCTAAATCCTCAGTTAAAAACCCAAAATATAAAACCACTAGCCTAAATCCCAAACAAAATCAAAATCCTAAACCCTAAAGCCACAAACACTAAACCCTAAAACCCTAAACCTAACTTTTACCTTAAAACCCTAAACCCTCTGACCACAAAAACTAAACCTAAACCCACACTAAACCAAAACAAACCACAAACCTAAGCTAAAGCTATCCTAAAACCTAAACTGGCCTAAAACTAAATAAAATAAAAGATAAACTAAACCCAAAACTTAATAAATAAAAGAATGGACAATTGATGGAAGGAACAACACCATCAACACTTAATCTAGAACTAATGGAGGCATATTACAATGGTGGTGGAGGATCTGAAGGAGCTAGTAGATCTGAGGAGGTGGTGGTCTAGTGGTTATGGAGCGAAAGAAGGTTACAAAAGTGGTGGCGGATAGATATGATGTTGGATCACACTACTCGAGAAGATGAGGTGGTTTTGATGGGAACTAGAATAGCGAAGAGCATCGACGCTTATGGGATGTCTTTATAGTAGAAGAGTTCTAGTTATCTAATGTTTTCAATTTATAATGCTCATTTTTTTATCTATGTAAACTGTCATAGAAAACTTGATGTGTTACTTGGATGAAGAAATTGAAAAAAGAAATGTTGAATCTGAATTTATTCTCTCCAAAAAAAAACTAAAAACCCTAAATGATATACTAAAACCTGAATCCTAGTCCTACAGACTAAACCCTAAACCCTAAACCCTAAAATTGTAAACCCTAAATCCTAAATGCTAAAACCAAACCAAACCTAAAAACAAACAACCTTAAACTAGCCACAAATAGACCTAAAAAAAAAAACCCTAACCAAAAAAGAAACCCAAATAAACTAAAACCTAAATAAAATAAACCTAAAATAAAATAAAATTTAAACCAAAATAAAATAAAACATAAATTAAAACTAAACTTAATAAAATAAAAGAAAAAACTAAAATTTAATATAAAAACTTAAAATAAAACTAAAAATAAAAAAAAACATAAAATAGATAAAAATAAAAAAAATAATAAAATAAACCTAAAATAAAATAAAATAAAATAAATAAAACAAACCTAAAAGTAAACATGAAATATATAAAAAACCTAAAAACTAAAATAAATAAAAAAAACATAAACCTAAAATAAAAATTAAAATAAACAACTAAATAAATAAACTAAATAAATAAAACCTACCTAAAATAAACTAAACTAAAAAAATACTAAACTAAACATACACTATAAAATAAATAAACTAAAATAAACCTAACATAAACTAAAAATAAACCAAAATACCTAAAATAACCTAAAACCCAGACCTAAAATATAAAATAAGACTTAAAACCTAAAAATAATAAAACTAAATAAATAAAAATAAAACTAAAATACATACCACAAATAAACTAAATAAACCTAAAAAAATAATAAACTAAATAAATAAAATAAAAAATAAACCAAAATAAAATAAAATAAAATAAAAATAAACTAAACCTAAACTAGTTTGTAATTAAAAATTTAAAAAAAAAAAACTTGACCTGAGCCAAACTAAAATGACCTAGGAAACCAACCCTACTGACTAAATAACCCTAACTTAAACCAGAGCCAAACCCTACCAAACCTAAACCCTGGCTTTAAATAAACAAACCCTAAAAACCTCTACCATGCACCCTAAATGAGCCCTAAGACTCTAACCTAAATGAGCCCTAAAACCTAAAACCTAAACCTAAACTAAAATAAAACCTAAGAAATAAATAAATAAAAACCTAAATTAAATAAAAACTAATGAAATAAAACCTAAAAAATTAAACTAAACTGAACTAAACTCTAACATTAAGAATAAAATAAAATAAAACTAAATTAAAATAAAATAAATAAAAAACTAAAATAAAACTAAATAAAATAAAATAAACCTAAAATTAAAAAAACCTAAAATAAAGATAAAATATATTAATAAAATAAAAAACTAAAATGAGAACCTAAACCCAAAAAATGGAAAAATAAAACCTAAATCTTAAAGCTAAAAAACCAAAAAAATAAAACCTAACTTGGACTAAAATAAATAACTAAAATAAATAAACTAAACTAAAATAATTAAACTAACCCTAAGATAAAATAAAATAAACTAATAAACCTAAACCTAAACTAAAAAATAAAACTTAAAAAAAACTGAGTAAAACTAAAACCTAAACCTAAAAATTAAAATAAACCAAACTAGGCAAAATAAAACATAACTAAAAATAAGCATAAACTAAAACCTAAAAAATACTAAGATAAAGCCTCTAAATAAACTAAGATAATAATACTAAATAAAAATAAAATAAAAACAAAATACTAAATAGATAAGCTAATGACTAGGCTGGTTTTCTTGGTTTTAAAGACTCTAATAACCACCACTCCCTAGGCCCTAGGCCCTGGGACCTGACCTAGGCATGACTGAGCCTAGACCTGGTACCCTAGGCCCTAGGCCTAATACTCTGAAACCACCACTGAGCCACATGACCTATCTGGGCCACTGTCTAGGCCCTAGGCCTGACCCTAAACTTCTAGGCCCTTGTCCTGGGTGGGCCTTGTCCTACTAAGCCCATAAATCACTTAAGCCCTAGGCCTAGCCACAGGCCACTTGGTCCACAGGCCTGAGCTACACTAACCCTAGGCCCTGACCCTGGCCCTGATGAGCCCTAAAAAACAAAACATAAGCTTAAACCTAAACTAGATAAAACTTTAAATAAAATAAATAAATAAAATAAAATAAAATAAATAAAAAATAAAACCTAAAATAAAACTAAAACTAAAATAAAATAAAATAAAATA
The DNA here is from genome assembly GCA_021442155.1 of Cymbidium sinense. NCBI lineage: Eukaryota > Viridiplantae > Streptophyta > Magnoliopsida > Asparagales > Orchidaceae > Cymbidium > Cymbidium sinense. Next base: position 145,982 of record JAKCPB010000426.1, read on the forward strand.
AAATAAAATAAATAAAATAAAATAAAGAAAAATGTAAACTAAAAAAAACCTAAACAAAATAAATAAATAAATTAAGAATAAAAATAAACCTAGATTTAAAATAAATGAAACTAAATAAAATTAACCAAAATACCTAAAATAATTAAAATAAAGCATAACTAACCAAAACTAAACTAAAATAAAAAATAAAATAAAATAAACCTAAACCTAAACTAAAACTAAACTAAAATAAATAAAACATAAACTAACTTAAAATAAACTAAAAAATAAACCTAAACTAATTAAAAATAAAATAAACTAAAATAAACCTAAATACTAAAATAAAATAAAATAACCAAAAAAAAAAAAAAACCTAAACTAAAATAAAATAAAATAAAAAAAGTCAACTAAAAAATAAACCTAAACCTAAAAAGTAAACTAAAATAAAAATCCTAAACTAAAATAAATAAATTAAACTTAATACAAATAAAAATAAAATAAACACAAATAAATAAAAAATAAACAAAATGAAATAAATAAACTTAAACCTGCCACTTTACATAATTTAGAAAAACATAAACACTAAATCCTAAATCCTAAACCCTAAACCCAAAGCTAACCTAAACCCACAAACATAAACTGCAACCCTTAACCCTAACCCTAAACCTAAACCAAAAAACAAACCTAAACCCAAAACTAAAACCAAAACTCAAACCACAAACCTACAACCAGACCCTAAACATTAAATCATAAATAAACCCTAAACCCTAAACCCTAAACAAGCCCTAAGCCCTAAGAATGGGCAGAACTTTGATGGCAGGAACATCACCGTTAGCTAGGCTCAATCTAGATTTGGCGATGGAGGTGAAGAAAATTATCACGGTGGTGGTGGGGATAGATGCTGATATTAGGTGGTGGTCATAAGTGGTGGTTATAAGAAATGGAGGTTACATTCATGGTGGTGGTAGAGAGAGAGACCGAGGATATGATGGCGGATCTGGCTACTTAGGAGGTAGGGGCATTTCTGATGGGGACTGAAGAAAATGAAGAACGATCGATCCAATCTGCTGGTTATGGAATTATGTCTTTATAGTAGAGAAAGTTCTACTTATATAGGGTTTTATTTGCTCCATGGGTGCTCATTTTGATCTATGTCATCACTTGGGTCTTTGAAAACTTAGGCTGCTACTTAGTTCATGAAATTGAAAAGAAGAAATGTTGAATCTAAATTTATTCTCTGTTAAAAAAAACCTTAAACCCTAAACCTAAAATCTAAACTCTAAACCCTAAACCCTAAACCCTAAACCCCAAACCCCAAACCCTAAACCCTAAACCCTAAACTAACCTTAAACCCTAAACCATAAACTTATCTTAAAACTAAAACCCTAAGTAGCTAAAAACCAAAACCTAAACTAAAAAAATCCTAAAAATAAAATAAACCAAAAAAATATAAGACAAAATAAAATAAAAAAATTAAAATAAAAAATAAACATAAAATAAATTAAATAAACCTAAACCTAAACCTATAAAGAAAATAAAATAAATAAAATAAATTAAATAAATAAAATAAATAAAAAAATCAACTAATAAAAATAAAAAAAACCTAAATAAAATAAAAACTATACCTAAAATAAAAAAAAATAAACCAAATAATAAAATAAAATAAAACTAAATAAAACCAAAACCTAAATAATAAACCTAAAAAATAAAACTGAAAAATAAATAAAAAATAAAACTTAAACCCTAAACTAAAAAAAATCTAAACTTAAAATAATAAGAAAATAAACAAACTAAAATAAACCTAAACCAAAACTAAAATAAACTAAACTAAAATAAATAAATCCTAAACCAAAGACTACATAAAATAAAATAAACTAAAATAAACCTAAACCTAAACTAAAAATAATGAAAAAACCTAAAATAAAACCTAAAACCTAAACCTAAAAAAAAATAAAATAAAAACCTATAAACCCAAAAATAAAAAATAAACTAAACCTAAAATAAAATAAAAATAAAACTCAACTAAAAAATAAACTAAAATTAAAAAACCTAAACTAAAATAAATAAACATAAAATAAATAAACTAAACTAAATAAAAATAAAAAATAAACCCAAATAAAAATAATAAAGAAAATAAACTCAAATAAATAAAAAATAATCTAAATAAACTTAAACCTACTAGTTTACTTAATTTAAAAAGAAACACTAAACCCATAATCCTAAACCCTAAACCCTAAACCCTAAAACTAACCCTAAAACCTACAACCCTAAACTCTAAACCCTAAACCATAAAGCCCTACGTATTGCTAACACTAAACATAAACCTAAACCCTCAAACCACACAAGCCACAACACAACCACAAACCATATACCCCAAACTTAAACTTCAAACTAACCTAAACCCTAAGAATGGGTAACCTTGGCACAGCAGAACATCACCAATAAGTCTAGATCTACACAGGTGAAGGCATAATTATCATAGTGGTGGTGGGGATCAGTGGTGTTGTAGATATGGAGGAGTGGTAGCGGTGGTGATTATGGAGGCAGGAGGAGCGATGGAGGTTACAACCGTGGTGGTGGCCGAGGGAGGGATATGAGATATGATGGTGGATACCGCTACTTGAGAGGTGGGGGTGGTTCTGATGGGAACTGGAGAAACTAAAGAATGGTCAATCCGATCTACTTCTTATGGAACTGCATCTTTATAATATAGATGGTTATGCTTATCTAGGGTTTTCGATTTGCTCTATGGGTGCTTATTTTTATCTATATCATCACTTATGTATTAGAAAACTTGGGGTGCTACTTGGTTGATGAAATCAAAAAGAAGAAATGTTGAATCTGAATTTGTCCTCTATTAAAAATAAACCCTAAACCCTAAACTAACACTAAACCCAAAGAATGGGTAGAACCTTGATGATAGGAACATCACTGTCAACTAGGCTCAGTCTAGATTTGGCGACGAAGGAGAAGGTGGAGGCAGTGATTATCACAATGGTGGTTAATGGAGGTCTGGATATAGAGGTGGTGAAGTGGTTATGAAGGTGATAGGGCGACAAGGTTACTGATTGTGGTGGTGGCATAGGAAGAGATCATATGATAGAACACCTACTCGAAGGTGGGGTGGTTCGATGCTGGAGAAACTAAAGAATGGCCGATTCGATCTGCTTCTTATTGAACAATGTCTTTATAGTAGAGACGGTTCTACTTATCTAGTATTTTTTATTTGCTCTGTTGGTGCTCAATTTTTATCTATGTCATTTGTGTCTTACAAAACTTGAGGCATGAAATCGAAAAGAAGAAATGTTGAATCTGACTTTGTTCTCTATTCAAAAAAACCTTAATGCCTGAAACCTAAACTCTAAACCCTAAACTAAAACTTAAACCCTAAACTAAAACCTAAACCCTAAACCCTAAACCCCAAACCCTAAACCCAAAACCCTAAACCCTAAACTAACCATAAACCCTAAACCCTAAATAACTAAAAACCAAAACCTAAACTAAATAAAACCTAAAAATAAAATTAATAAAAAAACTTAAACCAAAATAAAATAAAAAAGATAAAATAAAATAAAAACATAAACTAAAACCAAAAACTAAACCTAAAAATAAAATAAAATAAAAATTAAAACTCAACTAAAATAAAATAAATAAAAACCATAACTAAACCTAAGATCATCTGTAATGGAATTGTTTCTTATAGATGTTCTACTTATCTAGGGATTTTTATTTGATTATGGTGCTCATTTTTTATCTATGTCATTGCTTGTGTCTTAGAAAACTTGGAGTGCTACTTGGTTGATGAAATCGAAAAGAAGAAATGTTGAATCTGAATTTGTTCTTTATTAAAAAGAAACCTTAAATCCTAAACCCTAAATGTTAAGCTAAAACTTAAACCCTAAACCCTAAACATTAAGATAAAACCTAAACCCTAAACCTAAAACTTAAACCTTAAACTAAATACCTAAACCCTATAAACCCACCTAAACACTACCCCACACCCAACCCTAAACCCTAAAGCCTAAAACCATAAACCCTAAAATACTCTAAAGCTAAACCCAGCCCAACCCCAAACCACAATCTAAAGCCTTAACCATAAACCCCAAACCTTAAACACTAAACCCTAATCCTTAAACTAACTTTAAACCTTAAACCCTAAACTAACCCTAAACCTTATACTCTAATCTAACCTAAACTAACCTAAACTAAACCCTAAACCTTGAATAAAGTTATTAGGGTAGATTTAAGAATGACCTTATCTAACATAGTTATGGTAGCTAAAAGAAAATGTCATCAATAGACTTTCCCTTGACTATAAGAGATTTGAATACCCAAATCCCTAACCCTAAATCATATTATAATATAATATTTTATAATATAATGTAGTATTATATATTTGAGCATGTTGTGATGTGTTTTTGGATGTTATAAGATGTTTCAAATGTTTTAGTATATTATGGTCTTGTGCCCTATAGTCTATATTAATATAAATCATAAAAATATTGATTTAATAAATCAGATGATGAAATTTGTTACATTTGAAGTGGGAATTAGGTTGTAGTACCAAAGTTATGCTATGCCACTTGTAGTCTAAAAGTAAGATTTTATGTTCAAAATAATATTATATGTTGTTGCAGTATAACATCATATATCATAATATATTATAGCATTTTAAATTCTTTTAGTATTTTATAATCATGCTCAAACTACACTAAATTATTTATAAAAATGTTGATTTAGACATTAAAATTGTGGAATTGGCCAAATTCATAATAGGTAGAGCATGGCATCATAATATATTGTTCCAATTTAAAATATGTAAGTGATATGACTAATATATATAGTTTGTTATTGTTTAGACTAATTTTATGATTTTTTATCTTAAGAAATCCCTTGTGATGTAATATGCAATCTAATATAATATAATATGTTATAGTGTATTATAATATAGGATGCCATAACATAGTGTAGCATCATGCATTATAGCATATGATTGTGTATTACTACTTGTTGTTTAGCATATTTTAGTTCGTTATATTATGATGTAGTAGAGTTTGTACTATATAATTCATAAAAATATTGATTTATAGTCTAAGATGATGGGTTTTTGCCAAATTTAAGGTAAGCTTTAGGGAACATCATTGTGGGTGTGCTATGGTGTGTCCTTTAATCAAAAGAATGGAATTTTGCATCCAAAATAAATGTTATTTTTCAACCAAATTTTATAAATTTTTTCTTAAAGTGATTCATTTTAAGGTGTAATGAAAGATAATATATTATATGGAAGCATATTAAAATATAATGTACATAACAATATAACTTCACATATGTATGAATGTGGTAGTGCGTTACTATATGTTATTGTACATTTTAGTATGTTTTACTTTTGTTATAATACATTAGGTCAAAACTCACAAAAATGTTAATTTGAAGGTTGAAATGGAAGAATTTGGCCAAATTCATAGCACACACCAAAGAAGCAATACCAAAAGTTTGCTATTTTGTACCATTTCTAATAGAAAAATAATAATTTTATATCCAAAATAAACATTATTCATATTTTGTGAAAATTTTCTTATTTGTTCCTTTTAAGTGATTCTAGTGAGGTGTAATGTTAGACAATATATTAAATTATAAAAAATTGTAATATAATATCTTATATTGTAATATATTATAGTGTGTTAATTCACAGTATAATATGTTTAGCATGATATTGTGTAGTTAGTTTGAGCTTGCACCATCACAATTCATAGAATGTTGATTACATTGTTAAAATGATGTAATTTGAATGAATACATTGTTAGGCTTTTGATTGAAGTATTAAATGTGTGCATAAGAGATGAAATAATATTTGATGAGAATTCCATGTTAAGGACATGGAGGGAGATCCACAAGGGGATCACACATGCATTGGACATGACATGTGAGGGGTCTATGTCGAGGACATAGAAGAAGAAAATCTATTGGGGATAAGGTTTAAATTTGATTTGATTATATGATTTATGAAAAGAAGATCCGTTGGGGATAAGAATTTATAATCCACAGGGGATTAATATCAAATTGACTTTAATTAGTTTTGTTTTAATTGATGTGGAGGCATATCTGCTAGAGATATGGGCTCGAGTCCGTTGGGGATCGGGTATATGAACCTTCCACTAGGGAAGTAAGTTCAGGCTATCTGCTAGGTATTGGGATTTGAGTTTGATTTCATACATTTGTTTGGGGATGTATCCTTAGGGAATAATAGTTTGGTTGGATTTCTTTGATTTAGAATCTACTAGAGGAGTTTATTTAATTTGATTCCACTGGGGGTTGGTTTTGAATTTGATTTCTTTGCTTTACTTGTTTATATATTATTTAGGGCTCCACTAAGGAGAAGGGTGTGATTAAACTCTACGGGGAAAAATTAGATTGGGTTTAATTTAATCTGAGTTAATGTATGGACCCCATTGGTTTGCGATGGACCCACTGAGAAGGGGCTATATCAGCCTTGACCTACCTTAGGATTATAAATCCAAAGGGATAATCTACTAGTTGTGGGGTAGAGCTAGCCAACCTAAGGGGTTGACTTTTGGTGTGCAACAGTTGTGCTAGGTAGAAGGCATAGTAGAATTACATCTTTCAAAGTGTGGAACAACCACTGGGGTGACCAGTTACATGCATAATAAATAAAACCTAACCTACGATGACTATTGAGGTAATGTCATTGGGGACTTATGTCAACTCAAAAGTAGTTAGGATTAATTTTTTCTTAATTTTATGTGATTTGATATAGTTTGTTTGGTTTAGTTTGATTTTGAATTGAGGGCATATCCACTAGGGATGTGAGCTCAATCAAAGTTGATGGATTTAATTTACGGACCATGTCGGCGTGCGATGGATCCAATGAGAAGGGGATATATCAGACTTGTTCCATCTTATATTTACAAATCTAAATAGAAAGTTTACTAGCCATGGGGTAGAGCAAGCCAACCTAAGGGGTTGCCTTTCGGTGTGCAATGATAATGCTTGGAATAAGTCATAGCAGACTTACATCTTCTAAAGCATGGAACAACCACTGGGTTGACCTATTGGTAGCACAACAAATCAAACCCGACTTAGGGGTGACTACTGAGTGAATGCCACTGGGGACTTATAGCAACTCAAGAGTAGTAAGACAATTCTTATATGGAGTTTCGCTGACACTATCCTAAAGATAGGATGCTTGCTTGGGAAAAGGTACTGCTAGGGATGTCCCTCTAATCCACAAGTGAATATATATTTTGTTTATATGTTTACCTGAACCCTATTGGTGTGTGAGGGACCACACTGAGAAGGGGCTATGTCAGCTTTGACATATCTCAAATTTACTAGAGCAAGAGACCACTCAAGTGACACACTAGAAGGGTAAGCGTTAGACCTAGAGCACTAGGGGTTTGCTTGTGAGTACGTTTCAGTAGCCAAAATAAAATATATGTGTTTATTTTTATATGTTTGTGTGGATTTATGATGGTGTTTATTAAGATGAAAGATAGGATGCTCTTTGGGTTCTTTTAAAATTAAATATTTTCTTTATGATTAATAAGCTAATAGGATCTTCCTTGGTAGGCCTTCTCTATGGAAAAAGGTCCTTCCCAAGTGGGTTCAAAGTATCCTCCCATCTTACGATGGATAACAATCATTCTCCTTAGAACTAAAATAAGCTATCCTACTTGAAAAGTTCTAGGATGGACCAACTTGTTGTGAGCTTGAATCATTTTAGCTTTGTATAACTTGAGGCTTTATCATACTGGTAGGCGTCTCTCCTCTAAACTTTTGAGCTCTTCTAATCGCATTCTACTTTGTTATGATCTTGCTACCCATAGTTATCCTTAGTGATGGGAGCTGGACTTCTAATGGTAGAATAACTTCAGACCCATACACTAAACAGAAATGAGTAGACTCAGTTTGAGTTCTATATGTGGTGCAATAGGCCTACAAAGCTTCAACTAACTACTCATGCCACGATCGCTTGTTTTTGTCGAGTGTTTTCTTCAGTATTTGGATGAGAGTTTTGTTGAAGGCTTCTGTTAAACCATTTTCTCTCACACAGTTGATGGTAAAATATCTCCAATCTATACTATGTCTCCGAGCAAAGTTGTTGATCTTAGTGCTTTTGAATGCAGTACCATTATCAGATATAATTCATCGAGGCACTTCGGACCTATATGCAATATGGTTCTTAAAAAATTAGAGCACATGCTGAGCTATTACCTCTTTGAGCAGAATCTCCTTCACACATTTGGAAAAGTAATCAATAGTAGCTAAGATGAACTGATGACCCTTCAAAGAAGGAGGACCAATCGGACCCACTATGTCAGTTCTCCAACACTCGAATAGCCATGAGGCCAATGTAAGATGTAGAATGTTGGGTGGTTGGTGTAGGACCACATGTATTTAACATTGGTGGCATCTAGCGTGTTATGCAATCTTTGATTATTGATGGCGGTAGTATCTAGTCTTATGATCTTGGCTTTAATCTTTGGACCAGATTATTTGGCTCCACATAATTATGAGTATACCTCGATCACGATCTTACGGGCTTCATGCTTATCTAAACAATGTAACCACATATGATTGAAAGATCGCCAGTACAAAACACCATCTATAAGAGCATAGGAAAGTGCTCTCTTCATCATTTGATGGGCTTGAGACTTCTCTTGAGGTAGTTTGCCTTTATTTAGGTAAACCATGAATGGTTGCCTCCAATCTAACATCTTGCCTTTCTTGACAATAGCAACCTCCTCTTCAAGAGAGTGCTTTTTGATGAGTTCAAAATTAATAAGGCATAAGACTTATTTTTTTTTTGGCTAAAGCATACACTATGACGTTCTGTCCTTGAGGAATCTTGTAAATGGTAACCTCTGGGATTTGAACCAACAACCCCATGGTGTACTTGTGGTAGTGAAGAAGCTTGGGCTTTATGAACTTATAGGACCCAGTGATTTGGCTGACAACTAGCTGAGAATCCCATAATATGTTGATGTTACGGATGCTTTGATAATGGCTAACTCAAGCAATCGAGCCTCATATTCGACATCGTTGTTGGTGCAAGGATTGGATAGATGATATGAGAATCTTATCATATCGCAGTCTAGAGTTAAGAGAACAATTCTTACCCTTGTCTTTCCTGAAATAGTAGATTGTGGTTCTTCTCCTCTTTGAGAAGAAGTTGCACCATCAAAGTACATCTCCCAGTGGTGAATGTTAGTATCCCCTAAGTTCATGATTTGTTCATCGGGGAGATCATCACTAAGTGGAGAGTCAGGAAGAAGTGGGTGTGCTGCTAAGAAATCTATAAGTCCTTGTCCTTTCACTACACGAAGGGGTATAAAGGTAATTTTAAACTACGAGAAGAAAATGGATCATCGTGCCAACCATCTCGATACTGTTGACTGTGTCATGAGATATTATAGTGGATTGATCCTAGAGATTAAGTTCACCTTACGAGGAAGCATGTAGTGTTGTAACTTTTGGGATACAAAGATTAAAGCTATGTATTGCTTCTTAATGGGTGGATAATTAGCCTCAGTAGGGCTTAGACGATGGCTGAGGTAGTAGAGTGTGTTTTTCTTCCCTTCATCATTAGCTTGGGCCAACAAAGCACCAAGGGAGTCTTCTAACATAGCAGTGTAAAGTAAGAGTGGCTTGCCCAGGATAGGGGTTGCTAGAATTGATGACATCATCAGGTAATGCTTAATGTCTTTGAATGCATGCTCACACTTATCATCCCACATAAACTTGGCATCTCTTTTGACAAGTGCTAAAAATGGCTGACATCTTCGTGATAAGCTGGATATAAAGCATCATAGATACACCAACCACCCTTGGAATGATCTGAGTTGAGTTAAACTTTTAGGGGGTGGCATTTTTGATATTTCTTTGATCTTCTCTAGATTGATTTTGATTCCACTGTCGGAAAAAACAAACCAATTTCCGAAGCTACTCGAATGCACACTTCAAGGTTCATTTTGAGGTTAAATTATCTTAATCATTTGAAAACTACTCTCAAGTTAAAGAGATGATATTCTTTTTCTCTACTTTTGACCACGAGATCATCAACATGGCACTCGACTTGATGATGAATGAGTTCATTAAAGATTTGAGTCATAGCCCACTAGTATGTTGCACCAACATTTTTTAGGATAAGAGGCATGACCTTATAGCAATAGATTCTGATTGGGGTTCTAAAAGTAGTGTTTCTTTCCTCTTCAGGGGCCATCTTTATTTAATTATATCCAGATGAGCCATCCATAAATAAGAAGATTGCATGAGATGAGGCAATGTCCACCATTAACTCTAGGATTGGTAATGGAAATTCATCTATTTGGACATGCCTTATTTAAATCCCTAAATGGATGCATATGTGAATTTGGCCATTCTTTTTCTTAATTAGGACAACGCTAGCTAACAAGGTAGGGTATTTTTCTTCCCATATGAAGCCAGCATCGATCAGTTTCTTGACTTCATAAATGACCAATTTTTCTAGGTCTAATCACATGTGTCTAGGAGCTTGCTTGATAGGGTTAGTAGTAGGCTATATTACTAGTTTATGGACTGCTATGCTAGGAGCCAATCCAGGCATCTCTTCAAAACTCCATGCAAAGCAGTCTTTAAATAAAGAACTGATGTATGTCAGGCATGGATATTCTTCAGTTCTTAAGTTAATTTCTTTTACCTCATCGATGGTTGCCTTGATCTCTTCTTCAAACTCTAGTAGTGCATCTTTGACTTCAAAATCATCTGGATCATCTGAAGTTTCTAAATACAGATCCTCATATGAGTTAACATGATTTGAAAAGAACTTATCAGATTGCAAATGATTTATGATGATTAAGCAGTAATCATCATTTACCCACTATCGAATCTAGTCCGATCTTGATTGAGAGCTTTTGCATTTGTTCTTCCATATTCTTTCAAAGTAGTCTGACCTTTTCTTTGACCAAGTATGTGGGATTAACCCTTTCTTTGCTAAATTATGAGCACAAGGCATGTACCAATCAAAAGGTAATTCTATTAAATATTTATATGAATCATCCTCAAGTTCTACATCAACTTCTTGACTTGAGGATGACACTCCCAAAAAGAACCTCTTAGTCTTCACACCTGTGGATGACTTAGGGGCTTCCTTAACTACTAAACCCTCAACTTTTTGTGAGAAAAGAGCAGTCAGAGCTAAGGTTCTCAACTGATGCCTAACTATTTCACAAATAGACTTGGATACACTTATGCTTTGATTTGGAGCTCGATCTTCATCTCTATCTAGCTCAAGTGTCACCTCTAAGGGAATCTACTAATGTGAAGAGCTTCCTGGTGTGCTAACCATATAAGACTCATCCTATGATCTAGATTCTAAGTCTATATAGATAGTAGGTGTACACCTAGTAGCTAAGACATATCTTCTATTGGGTGTGACTAAGCAGATTCCCCCCCCCTAGGATTGACTCTGAACTGGCCTCTTCCTCTTCCTAGTGGAGGTCAGGTCATCGTACCCATATGTTCGAATTGAGAAATGAACTATGGGTGGAATCTAATGTCAGGCTACACTTCTTCCTCCAAGTCTATTTTCTCTCCCTTTTATTTTTATTTTCATTTTCTCTTTTCTTGTCTTTTTCTTTTTCTCTTTTTTTTCCTTTTTCTTTTTCTTTCTCATTTTTAAACTTTGTCCAAGTTTGTGAGAATAGACTTATTGATTTTGAGGGAGGTAGTAAGCCGCATCCTCAATATGCCGACCTCATGAACTGTAAATGGCTTGAGATCTCCTTTGTCATAGTAGATGATCCCACCTCTCATGAACTTCATACACTGATGTAGAGAGGATGGAACTATGTTATTCTCATGTATCCATGGTGTCCCAAGCAAAGCGTTGAAAGATGTATCCGAGTCTATAATGTGAAACTTGGCGTTGGTTTTCCAATCATCTATCTCCAAGGGCAACACTATGGAGCCTAGGGCCTGTTGACCTCACTTTTGGAGTATTGATTCAATCTTCCCATCTTAGACTTAGGAGTCTTCTAGACACTAAGACTTCCCTAGTCATAAGACACTTCTAACAATTAGGTAAACACTAACTTAAGCCTAAAGACTTAGAAGGGTTAACAATAGGATTAGGTTATGCCTTAGGGATTAGGATGATTGACCTACCCTACAACCCAAATCCAATCCATGTTCACCTTCTCAAACCAAACCTCAAGTTCAATTCAAACATTAAATTCAAATCTAAATCCAAACCCAAATTCCAAAACCAATTGATTGAAGCCCATGATCAAATTTATACTTGAAAACCTTCCTAAGCCATATGACCGATCCCATGGACTTAGCCAAACCTTAATCCAAATCAATTGATTTTCTCATAATCAATTTATATCTTCAATCATCTTTCTAAATATAAATCAAATCTACATTCAAATGATCAAAACTAAATAAAATAAAATCAAATTAAATCAAAACCCTTCCTAAGCCATATGACCTATCCCATGAACTTAGCCAAATCTTAATCCAAATTAAGTTAAACTCAATTGATTTTCTCATAAATTAATCATATTTTCAATCATCTTCGCAAATTTAAATGAAATATGCATTTAAATCATCAAAACTAAATCAAACTAAATCAAAATCTAAACCTAAGCCACATTACCTAACTCCATGGACTTAGCCAAATTCATTCATTCCAAAACCCAAATTCAATTAATTTTCTCATGAATGAATCATACCTTTAATCATATTCACAAATATAAATGAAATCTACATTAATCAAGCCAAACCAAAATCAACCCAAGTGAAACCCAACATAACCCTTTTGACTTGAAATGTTCAAATGAACCAAAACCCATTTGAACCAAGTCATTGTAATTGAATTTATATATCAATCCCAAATCCATATATAAACTCAACTAAATCAAACTAAACCCAAAATCAAGCCAACTAAACCTAATTGGTCCACTTGACCCAAAGTGGCCAATTTGAACTACTTGAGCCAAGTTCTCATCCTACCAAAATTGGATTGAACCAAGCCCATCAAAACCTCCCATCGTGATTGTTGATCACCCTACGATGATCAATTGTCACAAATTGGGTCAAACCAAGTCAACTTGGTCATCTGACCAAGTCAACCCCTTAACCCATATGAGCCCAAACTAGCCAAATTGCAACCTAAACCAAATTCTTTGAAACCAATGATTAATATCAAATCAAAATCAATATTTCAATATGAATTGACCTTCAATTGAGTCAAACCAAACCCAATTGGCCCTCTTGACTCAAGTTGACCCAAATTGACTTAAAAGACCAAATTGGGTCATATCAAAATATAAACCAAATTTATTGCAACCAATGGCTCAAGTTCATTCCAAATTGATTGTTGAACTTGACCAAAGCCATGATTTGACCCAATTAAGCCCAATTGACCTACTTAGCCCAAATTGACCTAAAGGTTCAACTTGGCCTAAATCAAAAACAAATCCAAATTAATTGAAACAAAGCCTACAAACATCTTCAATTGGTCAACTAAACCCAAGCCAACACACAACCCAAGCCAATTTGGCCAAATTGGTGAAATTGGTCAATTTAACCCATTTGACCCAAATGAATTCAAATGAGCCAAAATCAAATCTAAGCTGAACTAAACCAAATAAATTGAACCAAAAAATCCCAAATGATCATACAAACATGACTCAACCCTTGGTTTGACCCAATTTGACCAATTAGTTAACTTGACCCAACCTAACCAAATTTGACCTAAATGATTCAAATTGAGCCAAACCTAACCAAATCAACTTCAATTGACTTGAAATTTGGGCTAACCCCCTTTTGGCACATTTCAAATATTCCCAAATCAAATCCAATGCCAAATGATCATTCTCTTCTCCTCTTTAAATCACTAATGTGGAAATGGGCTTAAAATAACAAGTGTTGATTTCTCTTCTCCTCTTCAAATCAAATCAAATCCAAAACTTAATTAATAATAAAGCTTTGGTTTGCTTTAAATAATCTTATTTGATTTGATTATCCTTAAGAACTAGTTTGGTTGAATGAATCACATGCTTATATTTGATTGTCCTCTTTCTAATCATGTTAACTTTGGTATGTCATTTGAATTCATGCATCCATTTTTTTTCAAAATCAAGTAAAATAAAATGGATTTTCTTTATGTAAACTTGCATGCATTGATTTAATTAAATATATGCATTTCCATTATCACTATTAAATCAAAATGTATTTTTGAAAAGCTTATAAATGAATAATAATATGTGTTATGATGTTAGTTATAAATACATACGAAATGCATGTGCTTATAGCTTGAGTGTATGAATGTTGAGTTCTCTTTCCTCAATTCATGTGTTGATTTATATAAGATTGAATGGTAATGGGTATATAGTCTAGACATCCTGGGAACACAAGGCTTTAGCCCCAAGGACATCATTTGATTACCCTTCCGGTTTAACAATGGCATATGATTTCATTCTATGTATTTCAACATTAGAATTTGGATAGATCCTTAATTCATATATATATATGATTCAAAAAAATATATATAATCTTTGCATGGTTTTCTTTCACTCATTTATGTATACATCCATGTGTTTCTAAGGAAAGCAAGTATATAGTCTAGACACTTCGAGAATACGAGACTTTAGCTAGCTTCAAGGAGGTCATTTGATTACCTCACTTCCCTAGTTTAACAATAACATGCCTATTTAATTTCATTCTTATGTCCTTTTTGTATAAGAATTTGGGTAAAGTTTTAAATTAATATGTTTAAATAATTTAATCAAATAAAATATAAATTCTAAACATACACATACATTCATTATTTAAATGTGCAAAATTATGTTGCATGTATAGATAAACTTAGGATTAAATTATATGCATGTTACATGTGATGGAAAGGAATGATTTAATAAATGTCATCTGGTAATAATTCAATTAAATTAATCTTAAGATGCATTTCATTTTAAATAGGATTATTTAATGTAAATCTAAACTTACAATTAATTAAATCATTTAATAAGCCATTCACTAAAGAGAACTAACTCAAATTAATATACTTTAGAAAGTGACTTAAAATAGGTATGAAAGAAGGAAATCCTCTTTTCCTCTCTTTATAACACTTAGTTGCTAAGTGTAATCAAATGAAACAAAAGAAAACACTAATTAAAATTCTCAAATAAATTAAATTACTTCAAGTGAAATCAACCATTCATGTTAAATTTAATCCTTCTACACTTAGAAAATACAACACTAATGGCCAACAAGACTTACCACACAAGCCTTAATACACGCATTAGAATTAAGTCACCACTTCTAGCTCTAAGTTAGAATGGTGTATGATGTGATGTATGTTCTATTTTAAGATTTATTATTTTATATTTGGATGTTAGGGTGTATGCTTCATAGATTGGATGATATGCTAATATTAGCCTAATCATATTTTCTACAGGGGATTATGCTTAAGGGATGGCTTAAAAATAAATGTGAAAGCTCTTTTTGTACATTGCTTAAATCTTGAAGCAAAAGATAAGTTAGGATAGGTGGGCTTAGTTACCCATGTGTAGGGTGTTTAGTCTAAATTATAAATACAACTGCTTGGGACTATATGTATATTTAGCCAGCCTCTATTTTTGCAGGTGTAGTTATATTTATGTTTCCCACATAAATGTAATTTTTGTAATAGAATTTAGAATTACTTCTATGGGGGATTAGGATGAGCAATGGATAGAAGGCTTTATCCTAGGGTGCTCCATGATGCCTTTGAAGCAAGCACCATCCAAATCAAAGATGAAACCAAATCAGAAATGGAGATATGAAGAAAGAAAACCCTCATAATATTTAATGTTGTTATAATTATTCCTTTATATTCCAAGTTGTATAAGGGTGGAGCTTGGCTACCCATCTTTTCTCTCTTCGGTTATACGACGGAACCCGACTGCATCAGCCTTTTATTCTTTTATGATAGTTTATATAATTGTTTAATGTTATGTTTACATTGTGCATTAGGACAACATGCTTTTCATAGTTTCTTAAATGATTGATGCTTTAATGTGTGGCTTGGATATGATTAGGCTCTTAGGATAAAAATAACTTTTCTACCTAACTAATCACTCATAACTAAATTTTAAACAACTCATAACCTCATCATAAAGCCTAAGAAATAAATAAAATAATTAAAATATTTAGCAACCACTTAATTGTATGGTTGTATGTTTCACATCATGCATGCATATTCTTTCTCTCTTGAACATGAAGGAGCTCCATCCTTGCACGATAAAAGAATGCTTGACCTATGAGGGCATCCCTTGTGGTGGGGAACACCATCTTCTAGCTAATTTGACCCATAACCTATTTCATCATGCATTTAGGCATAAGAAATCCTAAAGCATTTATCAAAATGATGTGTCTAAAATGAAATAAAATTTGAAAAGATTTTGAATCTATAGATTAAGTCATATGTTCATACCACTCATGCTCTAGTCTTTTAGGGAGTGTGTTTAGGACTTTAGTCTCTTTCTAATTAAATAACTACCCTAGCTATCTTGCAATTTATAAGACCGAACTAAATGGTTTCAAAATCAAAGGATGAGTTAGCTGGAGGCCACTCCAGGTAGTTATAAATTCAAAAGTTGGATAATTTATTCTCTTATGTGGTGGTAAACCCTTATGTCCACCTATCGCTTAGATTTAGGTCGTGCTTTAGCTCATACTAAAGTTTCTTAGATTTAGGATCCAAGGTAGTTATTTCCTTCTGGCTACGAGCATAAATCCTCACCTTTTAGGCATTCCCACAACCTTGTGCTAGTGGATTATAAGCAATAGTAATCTAATTAAGTTTCAACTCAAAACAAATAAATCTCCTCAACTTCAAAATTATAAAGCCCAACCATAGGATAGATTGGAATGTTCACTAGGCTTCTTAGTATAATGAGCATTTCCTACTTATTTCATTTGGATTCTTCTCTTTGAACTTTCTCAATTTATTTTCCAAATACAACCAATCCTTTGATAGTCTAATCTTGAAATCTTTGGAGATGATAATTGTTTACTTTAATCGATAGTATTCTTAAGAAATTTCATTTCCTAAGATGTAATTAACTATGGAGGCTTGCCTCCATAGGGAACTTAAGAACCTGGTTTAATATATACCCTACTTTATTCATCCATGTAAAGTAGAGAAAAAATCACTGGTACATTTGAAGACCCATCATGCCTTAGGAGTCTTTATTATGTGATTAGGTTCATTGTAGGGTGATGCCTCTATCTTTTGAGATAGTACATCATACCTCAATGTTGTACCTGATCACCTCAAAAAATACCCCCTATGATCTGTGTGGTGTCCCTCCCCCACATACATAAAAAAAAAACACCACAAGGCCTCTCGCCTTGTTCATTGAATCTTCTCAACATCATCTTTTATTTTTGGAGTTTGGTGATATCGATCCTGAAGTAGGCAAGGATTCTTAGACTCATAATGTTGACTGATACACCTAGGTCAACCAAAACTTTGGATAGCCTGTATCTGCCCACATCCATTGTAATGTAAAGAGGTGATTATGCTCAGTCTTCCCTAGGATTAAGTCTTCATCACTGAATGTAACTCCTAAGATGTACTTCGAGTGGCATGCCTTCTCTTTAGTAGTGGTCAGTAGAGCTAAGCATATCTCTAGATTCCCTCATCTCTTTGGATAAGACAAGGGCAACGTATATGCTTAACTTAGCTAGAAACTTTCTAAGGTGAGCTAGGACATTGTAATCAACTCTAGCTTTGTCCTCCATAAGCATATCCATGGATGAAGCATCCTATGGATGGGCTATCTGCTCACTGGAACCAATGACTTGCTTACCCTTATCACCTTAGGAGGTAGAACTTTGCCACACCATAGATTGACTTCAATGACTTCTTAGAATGATGATATTGTGGAAAGTTCTACCTTCTTATCGGGCATACCTACAGTTTCTCCTATAGGATCCTTAGAGTGAGTTGACTCCAAGTCAATCTCAAGAGGTGAACATGATTGATTTAGAGAATGATAGTCTGACTCTAAATCAGAAGGGAAGGGATCATAACTACTAGAGCTATTATTTTTATTTATACTCACAGAGCATCAATAGGAATAAAATCAAGAGCATCAGAAGTAGACAATATATAAGTAGAATCAACTTTCTTCATTAATTTCTCTGTGGGTGGAGGTACATGATAGAAATTGAGTAAAGTAAGCAGAGTATGGGAGTTAGTGCCCTTATCCACAGATACAATGCTCATACTGGTAGAAGAGGACCTAGAAGAAGAGGTGGTAGCTCGGTGGAAGAGTCTTGGACTGGATAGTGGTACTCTCTTGGACTATCTCGGGCAAGTATGGAGTGCTGCTTTCTGTAGGCATTACCCTCCTCGAGTTGTCCTTTGTAACTAAAACCTTGGTGTTGGAGGTTTGAGCTACTTGAGCACAGGAAAGCTTCTTGATCTTAGAAATGATCTTCTTAGAGGTTCGAAATAGGGAGATATCTAACCTTCTTTGGACACTTTAGAGGCTGACACCCGTACTCCTCAATCTTTTCATTAATAGTCATTAGGTGTTGCATTTGATTGAATATCAAGCGCTTGTTTGGTGAAGACTTTTCTTTGAGTTAGATATTCATCAAGGTTTGTTGGAGCTTCAGAGGGTGGTGACCTCATTGTAAAGAAATAGAATGTCAATGAGACTTGTTGATTACATTCTCAAGTGGCTGTCGAGCATGAATCAAACCATAGGTCAGAATAGCATGCCATTGAGATTCTTATGAATATCCATGGCTTATGTCATTAGGGATTTACCATAAACATTCAGAAATTAATCAACAAGGTAGCTGGAGGAAGCCAAGCATTACCCTTTCTCGACCAATCATCTAAGCCCAAGTTGAAGGTGTTTGAGAAGAATCGGGGATAGTTGTGTTGAGTGGAAGGGAGGGAGAGTTGGATATGAGTATGATCTGAGGTATATTTTGCTCCTCACAACCTGACCATCATACTTTGCCGAAAGCGACCATTTCCACCTGAATCCTACCTTGTAGCAATATTCATATCAATCTTACTTTCCACTACTCTTGTGATAGATTGAATAAGCCATATTCATTGAAGGTAGTTATTTGGAATCTCTTAAAACTTGACTTTGGTTCAAGCCTAAGCTAGGAAGTGGGCAGCGATGATTAGCTACTAGATGTTAGCCATGTCTTAGATGATTGTATCACTTTTAACAATTAGCTTAAGCATAGCTACAAATTGGGAAAACTATGGCTCTAACAGAACTAGATGGTTGTTCTAATAAGTATTTCTTAGGGAAAACTATGGCAATTTGTAATGCTTAATCGTTAAAGTGATACAATCATGAACACAATGTAGCAATAAACTAAATCAGCTCTTCATCAAACTCTTCTTTAAGACTAATCTTAACTACCTCTCTGAAGATAGTAAATGATATCGACATAAGTAACGTGATATTGCTAGGATTACGGTGGTAAAAATATGTTGAATGAAGAATGCAAATAGGCTCTAGTAAATAATAAAAATAAAATATAATAATAAAAACTTGAAACTTGATTGAAAAAACATACTTACTAACTTGAAGATAAATGAAAAATAAATAAAATATAAACTAAAAAAATAAAAAATAACTGAAACTCTAAAAATAATATAAAAAGCTAAAATAACAAAATTAATGAAAAATAAAACTAATAAAAAAAACTTATCAAACTTCAATAACATCTTGAGCATGGTAAACACAAATAAAATAAAAACTAAATAAACTAAAATAATAAAATAAATAAATCACTAAACTGAAAATAAAAAAAACCTAAAATAAACAAAATAAAATAAACATAAACCTAAACTAAAATAACAAACTAAAATAAATAAAATAAACCTAAACCTAAAATAAACTAAACCTAAACCTAAAACTAAATAAAACAAAATAAACTAAAATAAACTTAAACCTAAACTAAAAAAAAAAAATAAAACTTAAAATAAACTTAAAAAAATAAAATAAAATGGTGGACAGCAGAGGGGTGGTTACTAAAGAATGGGCTATCTCACCTTATGGAACTTTACCTTTATACAACTGTTATCTAGAGATTTTGATTAGCTCTATGTTTGGTCATTTTTTTATCTATGTTCTCGCTGGTGCCTTAGAAAACTTGGTGTGTTACTTGGTTGATGAAATCAAAAATAAGAAATGTTAAATGTGAATTTGTTCTCTAAAAAAAACCAAAAATAAACCCTAAACTAAAAAGACAAAACCTAAAACTAAACCTTAAACCCTAAACCTAAACCTAAACCCTAAAACCTAAAAACCACAAAAATGACCTAAACCTAAAACTAAAAATAGAAAATAAAACTTAAACCTAAAAAATAAAATAAAAATAAATCTAAACTAAAAAATAAACCTAAACCAAAACCTAACCCTAAAAAATAAATTAAAATAAATAAACTAAACTAAATAAAACTAAAAAATAAACTAAAATAAAAGTAAAAGTAAAAAACTTAAATAAATAAAAATAAACTAAATAAACTACATAAAGCTAAACCAATAAATTTTAACTTAAAATAAACCCTAAACCCTAATGACTAAAATAACCTGGGTTTGTGATTTAAATAAAACTAAACCACTTAAATAAACAAACCCTAACTGAGCCCTAAGATGTTAAAAAAACCATAATACCATAAACCTCACTGGGCCCTGAGCCCAAAACTAACAACCCAAACTAAACTAAAACTGAAAGAAACTACCAAAAAACTGAATAAAACTATATAGCCACAAGATAACTGTACCTAAACCTGGGCCCAAACTACTGGGCTTAAATGATAAACTAAAATAAAACTGGATCTAACCAGAGACTAAAAGCATGACCTGAGCCATGACCATAGCCAAACCTAAACAAACCCTATGACCTGGACCAAATGTTACCCTGAAAAAACTAACCACAAACCCTGGCCAAAACTAAACTGGGCCACAAACCTAAAACTGAGCTACTGGATGAGCACTTAAACCAAAACCATAAAATAAGCCTACTTCAAGATAAAATAAATAAATGAAACCAAAGTAAAAAATAAAATAATAAATAAATATAAACTAACTAAAAAAAAAATTAATAAAATAAAATAAATAAATAAACTAAGATAAATGAACTAAATAAAATAAACCTAAACTGAGCCTAAATAAACTAAACCTAACATAAACTAAATAAAATAAAATAAACATAAAAAAAACCAAAACTAAAATTAAAACCTAAATATTACAAAAATAAAACAAAACCTAAATCTTAAAATGTAAACTTAAAATTAAAATGTAAAACATATAAAAAAATATAATAAAATAATAATAAATATAAAATAAACTAAAATAAATAAAATAAACTAAATAAAAAAATAAAAATATCTAAAATAAAATAAAATAAATCAAATAAAATAAAATAAAAAATACCTAAATAAACTAAATAAATAGTTTATAATTTAACAAAATAATGAAAATAAATAAAAAACAAATAAAAAAAAACCTAAACCCAAACCACAAACCAAAACCAACCTAAATAAATCTAAAATAACCACTAAAACCTTAAACTGAGACCCTAACCCACAAACCCACAACTAAAACCACAAAAAGCTAAATAAACTAAACCTAAAATGTAAACCCTAAATCATAATCCCACTAAAACTAAACTAAATAAATAAAACCTAAAAATAAAATAAATAAATAAACTAAACTTATAAAATAAAATAAAATAAAATAAAGAAAACCTAAACTAAAACATAATCCTAAACCCAAAAATAAAACAAAATAAAAAAATAAAAACTAAACAAAAACAAAATAAATAAAAACTTAAACTAAACTAAAAAAATAAAATCAACCTAAAAATAAAAAACCTACACAAAATAAAAGCTAAACGTAAAATAAAAATAAAATTAACCTAAAATAAAATAAAATAAAAACTAAAAAAAAAACATAAACCTAAAAAATAAACCTGAAAAGAAATAAAAAATAAAACCTAAACCCTAAACTAAAAAAAAAACATAAACCTAAAATAAAAAAATTAAATTAAACCTAAAACTAAACTAAAATAATCAAAACTAAATTAAATAAAACCTAAGCTTAAACCTAAAACAAATTAATCCCAAAACTGAACTTAAATTAAAATAAAATAAAATAATCTAAAATAAATCTAAAAAATAAAATAAATAAACTAATAAATAAAATAACCTAAAAAATAAACTACCAACCAACCTAAATAAATAAAATAAAATAAACAAAAAATAAACATAAACCTAAATAAAAAAAATAAAACCTAAAATAAAACCAAAATAAAAACCACAAAACCTAAACCTTTAAAATAAAAAAATATAAACCTAAACTATCCCAAAATAGAAAATAAAACAATCCTAAAATAAAATAAAAATAAAATTGATTAAAAATAAACTTAAAACTAATCTAAATCTAAAATAAACTAAAATAAAAAACCAAAATTAAAATCAATAAATCTAAAATAAATAAGCAAAACTAAATAAAAATAAAAAATAAACCTAAATAAAAATAAAAAAATAAAATAAACTAAAATAAAAAAATAAACTAAATAAACCTAAACCTACCAGTTTACTTAATATTAAAAAAAAAATAATTAAAATAAACAAAATAAAATAAACTTAAACCTAAACTAAAATAAACTAAACTAAAATAAATAAAACTTAAATTTAAATCTAAAATAAAATAAACCTAAAATGGATAATTTAAAATAAACTAAAATAAATACAATAAAAAAATAAACTACTAAATAAATAATGAGACTAAACCTAACTAAATTAAACTAAAACCTAAAAAATAAAATAATAAAAATTAACCTAAACTAAAATAAAATAAAACAAAAAAACCTAAAATAAATACAAAACCTAAACCCAAAAAGAAAATAAAATAAAACTAAAACCTAAAATAAAAAAAAATAAAACCTAAAAATAAAAATAAAATAAAACTAAACCAAAAATAATCATGGCTAAACTAACATAAAATAAACTAAAATACAAACTAAAATAAATAAATAATAAAAATCAAAAATAAAATAAAAGTAAACTATAAAAATAAACATAAAATAATATATAAAATAAGATACTAACCTAAACTCTTGGTTTTGCATTAAAAACCACTAAACTATATAAAAATAAATAAAAAAAAAAAAATTGCTTGTTTGGAAACTTCAAACTCAGATAACCTAAACTAAATCTGATTAAAAATAAAACCACACCTGGACTGTGGCTTTATCTACCAAAATAGCCACACCAAACCCTGAGCACTAGATCCTGAGGCTGGACGTGACTCTGATAGCCACTAAAAAAAACCATGAGCCACCCAAAGCCAAATGAGCCCTGAGCCACTGGGCCCTACCTTACCCATCCTAGCCCTACACAACCACTGAATACTGAGCCAAAGCCACTGGGCTAACCAAAGGCCCAAAACTGAGCTAGGCTTCCTTAATAATTACCTGACCCAACATGACCTATGACCCCACCTAAACCAAAAGACCAAATGTAATCCACTAAACTGAGCCCTGACCACTGACCTCACTGACTCTGGCCTGGCCATCCATGAACTAAATGAGCCACTGAAGCCCAACCCTAATCCCTAGATCTGGTGACCTGGGTTCAGGCCACTCTAAACCTGGGCTGACTAGGCTGACCTAACCTAAACTCTAAAATAAACTATAAAACTAATAATAAAATAATGACCTTAAAACAAAGATAATCAGATCAAACCTAATGAGCTTAAATAAAGATAAAATGTAAAATAAACTAAAATAAAATAAATAAAACCTATAAACTAAAAAAAATAAAATAAATAATATAAAACTTAAATAAAATAAAGAAATAAATGTAAAATAAAATAAAATAAACTAAAAATTAAACTTAACACTAAATAAAAACCTAAACCTAAAAAAATAAACCTAAAAATAAAAGAAAAATAAAACCTAAACCCAACTAAAAAAACTTATTCACAAAATAAAATAAAATAAACTAATAAATTAAAATAAAGTAAACTAAAATAAATAAAACTAAAATAAATTAAACCACCTAAACCAAGTAAAATAAAATAAACTAAAATAAACCTAAACTACTAAAATAAAACCTAAAAGTAAACCTAAAATAAAATCATTAAACTAAACCAAAAGTTAAAATAAAATTGGAACCTAAACTAAAATAAATAAAAACTTAAACCTAGAAAATAAAATAACAATAAAAACTAAAAAAAGAAATAAACCTAAACTAAAACTAAAAAATCAATTAAAATAAAACCTAATTGAAATAAATAATAAATAAATATAAATAAATAATAATTTAAATAAAATAAATAATAATGATAAAATAAAATAAACTAAATAAACTTAATCCTACTTGGTTTGTAATTTAAAATAAAATATGGAAAAACCTAACCTAAAAGCTTAATCCAGACCCAAATAACCTAGCCAAGCTAAACTAAGCTGACCAGACTAAACAGACCTAAAAAAAGACCAAAAATAAACTCTGACCTTCCAACTGTACACTGAGCTCTAAAACACTATGTATGATAAAATAAATTAAAATTTAAACCTAAACTAAAACTAAACTAACATAAAAATAAATAAAAGATTAATAAAATAAAAGAGAAAATAAATAAAACCTAAACTTAAAAAATTAAATAAAAAATAAAGAACTAGATAAAATAAAATAAAATAAAACCTAAAATAAAAATACTAAATAAATGAATAAAAAAAAACTTGACCAATAAAATAAAATAAACAAAATAAAATAAATGAACTAACCTTAAACCCTAATAAACCCAAACCTAAAACCTATAAACTAAACAAAACTAAAATAAAATAAAATAAACTAAAATAAACCTAAAAAATAAAACCAAAACTAAATCTAAAAAAATAAAATAAAACATAAACCAAAACCTAAAATAAATAAAATGTAAATGATAAAATAAAACTCATAAAAAATAAACATAAACCTAAAATAAACTAAAATAAAAAAACCTAAACTAAAATAAATAACATAAAATAAATAAAACTAAATAAAATGAAAAATAAACCTAAATAAAAGTAAAACTAAAATAGTGAAATAAATAAAAAATAACCTAAATGAACTAAATAAACTAAATAATTACTTAATTTTTAAAACTCTAAACTAAATCCTAAACACTAAACTACCAAAATAAACAAAATAATAATGCATAAACCTACACCTTAAATACAATGATAAACCCAAATCTTAACCCAAAAACCTATAAACCCTAAACCAAAACCACAAACTAAACCCTAAACCCAAAACCCTAACAAACCCCAAACCTAAACCCCAATAAACACTAAACCTATACTAAACATTAAAACCTAAACAAACCCTAAACCCAGAATGGGAAGAACCTTGGCGACATGAATCATCATCAAACCATCTAGATGCAGTGGTGGGTCGAAGGTGAAGGCGGCATTATCATAGTGAGTGGAGGATCTAGAGCGAGGATATGGAGGTGGTGGTCGGAGCAGTGGTAGTTATGGAGGTGGGAGGAGCGATGATGGTTACAACCGTGGTGGTGGCAGAGGGAGAGATCGGGGATATGATGGCAGATCATGCTACTCAAGAGACAGGGGTGGTTCTGATGGGAACTAGAGAGACCAAAGAATGGGATCGATCTCGCTTAAAATATGTCTTTATAGTGCAACTACTCTAGTGTTTTAAAATAGTTCTATTTATGCTCATTGTTTATGTATGTCATTGCTTATGTCTTAGAAAACTTGAGGGTGCTACTTGGTTGATGAAATCGAAAAGAATAAATGTTGAATCTAAATTTATTCTCTATTAAAAAAATCAACTAAAATAAGAAATAAAACTTAAACCTGGAAAATAAAATAACAATAAAACTAAACTAAAAAGGAAACCTAAACCTAAACCTTAACCTAAAAATTTGACTAAAATAAAAACCTAAATTGAAATAAATAAACCAAAAACAAATAAACTAAACTAAATAAAAATAAATTTAAATTTAAATAAAAATAAAAAAAATAAAATAAAATAGAATAAAATAAAATAAATAAACTTAAACTGGTTTGCTTTTTTAAAAATAAAATAAAACCAGTACACTAAACCCTCCACTAAACCCTAAACCTAAACTTCTCCTATCCAAAAACTACCCTAAACCAAACCACTACCCAAACCCTGAACTACCAAAACCCACACTAAAAAAAATACTGACCCCAAGCTAATAGGCCCTAAAAGATCCAACCAACCCTAATAAAAGCCACTGAGCTCACAAACCAGTAAAACTAAAAAACTGAACTTAATAAAATAACCTTAGATATAATAATAAAATAAATTAAATTTAAACTAGTAAAATAAACCTAAAACATAAATAAAATAAAAATTAATAAAATAATGAGAGAAATAAATAAAACTAAACTGGACTAAAAAATGATAAACCTAAATATAAAAAAACCTGGATAAAATAAAAACTAAATAAAATCTAAAATAAAAATGGACCTAATAAAATAAAACTTAAAAAAACTTAAACCAAAAAAATAATAATAAAATAAAATAAATGAACCTACCTAAACTAAAACCTTAAATAACCCAAAATCTAACTAACTTAAACTAAACAGGCAAACAAAACAAAATAAACTAAAAATAAACCTAAACCTAAATAAAAAATAAAACCTAAAATTAAACCTAAAATAAAAACCTAAAACCTAAATCTAAAAAAATAAAATAAAAACATAAACCAAAACCTAAAAATAAATAATAAAATGTAAACCTAAAATAAAAAAAAAAAGTAAAACTCAACTAAAAAATAAACATAAACCTAAAAAAATAAACTAAAATAAATAAACATAAAATAAATAAACTCAACTAAATAAAAATGAAAAAATAAACCTAAATAAAAATAAAAAGTAAAATAAACTCAAATAAATAAAAAATAACCTAAATAAACTAAATGAACTAAATAAACCTAAACCTTTGGGTTTACTTAATTTTTTAAAAAAACCCTAAACCTATATCCTAAACACTAAACCCTAAACCTTAAAACTAAACCTAAAATCTGAATGCATAAACCTACAACCCAGCAAACTCTGACCCTAAACCCTAAATCTTAAACCCACAAACTAACCCTAAAACCCTAACCCTAAACCTAAACTAAAACCCTAAAACCTATAAACCTTAAACCCACAAAACCTGACTAAACCCTAAGCTATCCCCTAACACTAAAACCTAAATAAACCCTAAACCCTAAGAATGGGAAGAACCTTGAGGTCACAAACATCATCATCAACTAGGCTCAATCTATATCTGGTAGTGGAGTCGAAGGTGAAGGCAGTAGTTATCATAGTGGTGGTGGAGGATCTAGAGGTGCTGGTGGATATGGAGGTGGTGGTCGGAGCAGTGGTGGTTATGGAGGTGGGAGGAGCGATGATGGTTACAACCATGGTGGTGGCAGAGGGAGAGATCGAGGATATGGTGGCAGATCATGCTACTCGAGAGACGGGAGTGGTTTTGATGGGAACTAGAGAGACCAAAGAATGATCGATCTGATCTGCTGCTTATAGAATTATATCTTTATACTGGAGACAGTACTACTTATCTAATGTTTTTAATTTTCTCTATTGGTGCTCATTTTTTATGTATGTCATCGCTTATGTCTCAGAAAACTTGAGGGTGCTACTTGGTTGATGAAATCGAAAAGAATAAATGTTGAATCTAAATTTATTCTCTATTAAAAAAAATCTTAAACCTTAAATCCTAAACCCTAACCTAAAACCTAAACCATAAAATTTTCAAATCAATTAAATTACTTCAAGTGAAATCAACCTTTCATGTTAAATTGAATTCTTCTATACTTAGTAAAAATAACACTAATGCCAAACTGGACTTACCACACAAGCCTTAATACACACATTAGAATTAAGTCACCACTTCTACCTCTAAGTTGGGATGGTGTATGATGTGATGCATGTTTTGTTTTATGATGTATTATTTTAGATTAGATGTTAGGGTGTATGCTTCGTAGACTGGATGATAGGCCATATAAGCTTAATCAGTTTTGCTATAAGGGATTATGCTTAATGGATGGTTAAAAATAAATGTAAATGCTCTTTTTGGAGGTAACTTAAATCCTTAATCATAATTCAAGTTAAGATAGTTGGGCTTAATTATCCATGTGTAGGGTGCTAAGTACAAATTATAAATACAACTACTTGGTATTATATGTATATTTAGCTAACCTCTATTTTGTAGGTGTAGTTAGATTTACTTTTCCAACATAAATGTAATTTTTGTAATAGAAATTAAGATTTGTGCTATGGGGGATTAGTATGAGCAGTGGCTAAAAGGCTTTATCTTGGGGTACTCGGTGATGCCTTTGAAGCAAGCACCATCCAAATCAAAGAAGGAACCAAATCAGAAATGGAGATATGAAGAAGAAGACCCCCATAGAATTTAATATAATTATAATTATTCTTTTATATTACAGGTTGTATAAGGGTAGATCTCGACTACCCATCTTTTCTCTCTTCAGGTTGTACGGAGCAGCATACCTTTTAATCTTTTACAATAGTTTATATAATTGTTTGAAGTTATGTTTACATTGTGCTTGAGGATGGCATGCTTTTCATAGTTTCTAAATTGATCGATGCTTTAATGTGTGGCTTGGATACAATTAGGCTCTTAGGATAAAAATAACTTTTTTACCCAAGTAATTGCTCATAACTAAATTTTTAGTAACTCATAACCTCATCAAATAGCCTAAGACATAAACAAAATAATTAAAAGAT
Organism: Cymbidium sinense; assembly: GCA_021442155.1. NCBI lineage: Eukaryota > Viridiplantae > Streptophyta > Magnoliopsida > Asparagales > Orchidaceae > Cymbidium > Cymbidium sinense. The sequence continues at coordinate 174,782 of JAKCPB010000426.1, forward strand.
TTAAAAACCCTTTAGTTGTATGGTTGTATGTTTCACATCATGCATGCATATTATTTCTCTCTTGAACATGAAGGATCTCCATCCTTGCACAATAAAGGAATGCTTGACCTGTGAGGGCATCCCTTATGGTGGAGAACACCTTCTTCAAGCTAATTTGGCTCATAACCTATTTCATCATGCATTTAGGCATAAGAAATCATAAATCCTCTATCAAAATGATGTATCTAAAATGAAATAAAATTTGAAAATATTTTGCATCTATAGATTAAGTCATATGCTCATACCACTCATGCTCTAATCTCTTAGGGAGTGTGTTTCGAACTTTAGTCTCTTTCTAATTAAATAAATACCCTAGCTATCTTGTAACATGGTTTCAAAATCATAGGAGAAGTTAGTTGGCAGCCACTCTAAGCAGTTATAAGTCCAGAAGTTGAAGAATTTATTCTCTCTTGTGGAGGTAAACCCTTAAGTCCACCTGTCGCTTAGATTTAGGTTGTTCTTTAGCCCGTACTAAAGCTTCATAGATTTAGGATCTAAGGTAACTATTTCCTATGCATTACAATCATAAATCCTCACTACTTAGGTATTACCATAACCTTGTGTTGGTGGATTATAAGCCCTAGTAATCTAATTAAATTTCAACTCAAAACATATAAATCTTCTCAACTTCAAAATTGTGAAGCCCAACCAAAAGATAGATTGGAATACACACTAGGCTTCCTTGTATCACGAGCATTTCATACTTATTTCATTTCAAATCCAAAAATAAGTCTTCTCCTTAACTTTCCCAATTGATTTTCTAAATACAACCAATCCTTTGATAGTCTAACCTTGATATTTTTGGAGATGATAATTGTCTACTTTAATCTAGAGTATTCTTAAGAAATTTCCTTTTTTATGATGTAATGAACTATGGAGGCTTGCCTCCATGGGGAAATTAAGAGCCTAGTTTAATATAAACACTATTTTATTCATCGATGTAAAGTAGGGGAAAAACCTTTGGTACATTCATAGACCCATCATGCCTTAGGAGTCCTTACTACGTGATTAGGTCCATTGTAGGGTGATGCCTCTATCTTTTGAGATAGTACATCATACCTCAATGTTGCACCCGATCACCTCAAAAGTACACGGCCCTCCCACATCTAAAATAAATACCACAAGGCCCACTCGCATTATTTATTGAATCCTCTTAACATCATCTTTTCTTTTTGTAGTTTGGAGATGTCGATCCTCAAGTAGGCAAGGGTTCTTAGACTCATAATGTTGTCTGATACACCTAGGTCAACTAGAACTCTAGATAGCCTATATCTGCCAACATCCAGTGTAATGTAAAGTGGAAGTTGTGCTCGGTCATCCGTATGAGTAAGTCTTCATCATTGAATGTAACTCCTAATATGTCTGAAGAGTGTCATGCCTCCTCTTTAGTAGCAATCAAGTGAGCTAAGCATATCTCTAGATCAAGTAAGACCTTGATTAGAGATTCTCTCATCTCTTTGGTTAAGGCAAGGGTGTCGTATATGCTAAACTTAGCTAGAAACTTTCTATGGTGAGCTAGGACATTGTAATCAACTCTGGCTTGGTCCTCCACAAGCATATCCATAGGTGGAGCATCCTATGGAGGGCTCATTGGAACCAATGACTTACTTACCCTTATCACGAGGTGCTACAGAGGTAAAACTTTGCCACTTGTGGGTTGACTTCAATGACTTCTTGGAATGATGAGCTTGTGGAAAGTTTTACCTTCTCATCCGGCATAATGAGATCCTCAGAGTCAGTTGACTCCAAGTCAATCTAAGAGGTGAACCCAATTGATTTATAGAAGGATAGTCTGACTCTAAATCAGAAAAGAAAGGATCAAAACTACTAGAGCTATTATTTTTATTTAGACTCAGAGAGCTTTCAATAGGAATAAAATCAAGAGCATTAATTTCTCACAATGATAGAAATCAAGTGAAGAAGGAAAGTAAGGGATTTAGTGCCCTTATCTACAGATACAATGCTCCTGCCAGTAGAAGAGGAGCTAGCAAAAGAGTTGGTAGCTGTAATGTTGGAGGGAGTGCTAGACTCAAACGATGGCTACGTTATTGGACTATCCTGGGCAATTATGGTGAGCTATTGCTGCTGTTGGGTTGTCACCCTCCTCGAGTTATCATTTGCAACTAGAAAACTTTCCTTAGTGTTGGAGGTTTGAGCTACTTCAAGCACCTGTAAGGAAAGCATCTTGATCTTAGAAAAGATCTTCTTAGAGGTTGGGATAGGGAGATATTCTAACCTTCTTTGGTCTTAAGAGGATTGCAAGTATCCCCAAGGATTAATTTAATAGAACTGTATGGTTGGTCTAATAAGTATTTTTTAGGGATAACTATGTATCTGAACTTGTAGCATGGCTCAAGCTAGTCCTTAAAAGTGATGCAACCCTCCAAGACATGGCCTAACATGCGGTGATAGGAGAAATAGTTAGGATCATCGCTCTTACCCACTTCCCCAAGCCTCTTATGCTCTGGTAACTAAAAGTCAAGTATCATTAAGAGATTCTTAAAGATTTTCCTAACTACCTCCCTCTTGAATGAATATGGATTATTCAAACTATCGGCAAGAGTAAGTGGAAAGTAGCTACCTGGCGATGGATATGAATACCACTGCTGGGTAGGCTATTGAGGTGGTGGAAATGGTCATTATGGCGGCTGTGGTGGTCGATATGATGGTCGAGGTGGTGGAAGAGGAGGTGGAAAAGGAGGCTGTTGAGCTCGTAGTCTCTCATACTGAACTCCGCTTCCCTTTGTCGATCGACCTGGCTACAACTCTTCTTCGAACACCTTCTATGGCTTGGGCCTAGATGATTAGTCAAGAAAGGGCAACTGTTTGTCTTCCTCTTGTAGGCTAGCCACCTTATAGATTAATATCTCAAATATCTTGATGGTAAAGCCCTTAAGCATGAAAGCGATCGGGCCATGGATATTCTCGAGAAGAATCTCAATGGCATGATGTTTCGACAGCTGTGGTTCGCATTTCATGCTCATGTTGGGCCACCTAAGAATGTAATCAATAAGAGACCCATTGAGTTTTTATTTCTCTACGAAGAGGTCGCCTAAAGTCACCCTCTACTAAACTCCAGCAAACCTCTTGATGAAGGGTGCTCCAACTCAATAAAAGTCTTCACCAAACTGTAGGACGTTCGGTGTACCAATCAAATGCAACACCTGATAAGCTGCTAACGAAAAGGTGGAAGAGGAGTGGGTTGTTGCCACTAGTGTTGCAACAGTTGGCTCTAAAGTGTGCAATGTGTTATTGTGAGCTCCCACTACCATCAAAGATCTTGAGGATGGTGGTACAAAACCCTAAATAAAAAAAACTAAATAAAAATATAAACCTAAAAAATAAACTTAAAAATAAAACCTAAAAATAAATAAAAAATAAGCCCGAAACCTTAAACTAAAAAAAAATCCAAATAAAATAAATAAAAAATAAAATAAACATAAACTAAATTAAAATAAAATAAACTTAAATAAATAACCAAACAAAATAATAAATAAAATAAAATAAACTAAAAATAAACTATAAAAGAAAAAAACAAATAAAACCTAGAACTTAAACCTAAAAAAAAAATAAAAAACCTAAATAAATGCTTAAATAAAAAAAGTAAAACCTAAACTAAAATAAAATAACTAAACTAAAACTAAAATAAACTAAATAAATAAAAATAAACTAAAGAAAAACCTATAAAATAAAATAAACATAATGATAAATATAAAGATATAAAATAAATAAAATAAAAAATAAAATGAATAAATAAAATAAACTAAATGACCTAACCTCTTGGTTTGCTTGATTTTAAGAAAATGCCCTAGGCCTGAGCCCTAGTTCTAAAACCCTAGATCTAAACCTAAACCTACTGAGCCTAACCTAAACTAAACTGTAAAACAGGCCACAGGCCCTGAGCCCTAGGCTTAAAACTAAAACAGACTCTGAGCCACTAGGCAGAGGCTAAGAATGAAACCCTCACTGAGCCTAAACCACTAAAAGGCCTAAATCAAAATCATAAACACTAGGCAACCAAACCTAAATCTAAGCCATGACCTAAAGATCTAAAGCGTGAAACCTGAAACTAAATAAAGACTAAAAAAATAAAAGCATAAAAACCAAACCTAAAAGATAAGATAAAATAAACTAATAAAATTACTAATATCATAAATAAAACCTAATTAAAATAAAAGATAAATGAATAAAAAATAAATAAAATAAAACTAAATGTAAAATAAAAAAAACTAAAATAAAATAAAATAAAAAACTAAATAAAATTAAGAATAAAATAAACTTAAAACTAAAACCTAAATATTAATAAAAAATATAAAATCCAAACCCTAAACTAAAAATAAAAATTAATCCTAAAATAAAAAAAAATTAACAAAATAAAATAAACCTAAACATAAACTAAAATAAACTAAACTAAAAATAAAACTAAACTAAACCTAATAATATAAACCTAAACCTTAAATTAAATTAAATAAATTAAAAAAGCTAAACTAAAAATAAAACCTAAAAAATACTAAATAAAACCTAAAACTAGCTAAACCTAAAATAAAAAACCTAAACCAAAACTAAATAAAACCTAAAAAATAAAATCAATAAAAAAAACCTAAACCATAATAAAATGAAAAAAAATATAAGAAAACCTAAACCTACCTAAAAAAGAAAATAAAATAAAAATAAAAAACTAAAATAAAATAAAATAAAATAAAATGAAACTAAACTAAACTAAAAAATTAAAATCTAAATAAAATAAAAAATAAACCTAAAATAGAAATAAAATAAACCTAAAATAAAATAAAATGAAAACTAAATTAAAACCTAACCCTAAAAAATAAACCTAAAATAAACTAAACATAAACCTAAACCGAAACTAAATAAAATAAAATAAACTAAAAATATACCTAAACAAAAACTAAAAAATAATACCTAAAAAAAATAAAAACCTAAAATCTAAACCAAAATATAAAAAATAAAACATAAACCGAAAAAATAATATAAGAATAAAACTATTCTAAAAAATAAACAAAAACATTAAACTAAAGCTAAAAAATAAACTAAAATAAAAATCTTAAACTAACATAAATAAACCTAAAATAAATAAATAAAATAAATAAAAAATAAAAATAAAATAAAAAAAAAATAAAATAAATAAAATAAAATAAAATAAATAAATAAACTAAACCTAGTTTACTTAATTAAAAAATTGAATAAAATAAAAAAATAAAAAATAAATAATCAAATAAAACCCTCTAAACTTTCTGCCATAAAACCCTAAACTGCTGACCATAAACCCTAACCACCAAACCCAAACCACAAACCATAAACCTAAACCCAACCAAATCCACAAAATCTACACTAAACCCTAAACCTAAAAGTAAAACCACACATAAACTAAATAAAACACAAAGTAAATAAAAATAAAACCTAAACCTAAAAAAATTAAAAAAAAATAAAATAAAGACCTAAACTTAATCCTAATTGTAAACCTAAACCTAAACCTAAACATAAATATTAAATAAAATAAAAAATAAAGCCAAAACTAAAATAAAATAAATAAAAACCTAAAATGAACTAAAATAAAATAAAATAAACCTAAAAATAAAAAATATAATAAAATAAAAACTAAATGTAAAATTAAATAAAAATAAACATAAAATAAAATAAAATAAAAACATAAACCTAAAATAAACATAAAAATAAATAGAAAATAAAACCTAAACCTTAAACTAAAAAAATCTTAACCTAAAATAAATAAAATAAAATAAACCTAAATTTAAAATAAAATAAACTAAACTAAAAAAGTAACACCTCAGCCTAAACCTAAAATAAATTAAACCTAAACACTAAACAAAATAAAATAAATTAAAATAAACTTTAACCTAAACTAAAAATAAAACTAAAATAAACAAAATAAAATAAAAAACTAGACCTAAAAATAAAATAAAAGAAACTTAAACTTAAAAAAAAATTTAAATAAAAGTAAAATAAACTAAAAATAATAAACCCAAACATAAACATAAAATAAACTAAAATAAAAATAAAAAATAAAATAACTAAACTAAAATAAATAAAGATAAACTAAAATAAATAAACTAAGCTCTTGGTTTACTTAAATTTGAAATAAATCCTAAACCCTAAAAAACCCAAATCCTAAAATTAACCAAACCCCAAATCTAAACTCTGATCTAAAACCATAAACCACATAAAAAACTGGCCTTAAAATAGCCATAAACCTATCCAGAAACCTAAACCATGCCACTAAACAAACTTGAATCCTCCACAAATGACCCTGAGCCATGAAAACCCTAGCCATAAACTGAGCCTAAACAAAAACTGGGCCCAGGCCAAATATGGGTAGGCCTTGAACTAACCATAAACTTAAACCTGATCCATAAATATAGCACTAAACTGGGCCTCCACTGAAACAAAAACCACTACCAGGCTAAAGACCAAAAATAAGAAAGGCCTGACCTAAATTATAAATAAAACAAAATATGACTAAAACTACTCTAAATAAAATAAAATAAAATAAACTAAATAAATTAAAGATCATAAACTAAAAGATAAAATAAACCTAATATAAAAATAAAATAAAACTACATAAAATAAAAATAAAATAAAATATAATAACTAAAATAAAACCTAAACCTAAAATAAAACCTAAAAATAAAAAAATAAAATAAACCCTAAACTAAAAAAAAAATAAAATAAAATAAAATAAACAAAATAAAACCCTAAAAAAATAAAATATAAACTAAAATAAATAAACCAAACCTAAACCTAAATGAACTATAACATACACTAAACCTAAACTAAATAATAAAATAAAAAAATAAACCTAAATCTAAACTAAAATAAAATCTAAAAAATAACCTAAAATAGATCATAAAACTTTTGGCTAAAAAACAAAATAAAACCTAAACCTAAAAAAATAAAAAAATAAACTAAACCTAAAAAAAATAAATAAAACTCAAAAAAATAAACTAAACCAAAACTTAAGCCATAAAAATAAACTTAAATAAAAAACTTAAACTAAAATATATAAACCTAAAATGAATAAACTGAACTAAATAAAAAAATAAACCTACATAAAAATTAAAAATAAATAAACTAAAAAATATAGAAAATAAAATAAATAAACCTAAACCTCCCAATTTACTTAATTAAAAAAAAACACATAAACCCTAAATCTTAAACCCTTAACCCTACCACAAAACACACTAAACTACTTAAACCTAGCACAAATCTAGACCCTAAACCCCAAACCTAAAAACCACAAAAACAAACCCACAAACCTTAAACCCTAAATCAGAAACCCTAAACCCAGCTATCCTAAACTAAACCCTAAACCCACACCAAAAAACCTAACCTACACCCAAAACCTAAAATAAACTAAAACTAAATAAATTAAAAAATAAACTAAACCTAAAAATATAGTAAACTAAACTATAAGAATGGATAGAACCTTGAAAGGCAGACCTATATAGGCTCAGTTTAGATCAAGAAGTGGAGGTGAAGGCGGAGGCAGTTGTTATCCCAGCAGTGGTGGGAGATCTGGAGGTGCTGGTGGATATGGAGGTGGTGGTCAGAGCTTTGGTGGTTATGGAAGCGGTAGGAGCGACGGAGGTTACAGTCATGGTGGTGGCAGAGGGAGAGATCAAGAATATGATGGTGGAACCCGCTACTCGCAAGGCCAAGGGGGATCTGTTGGGAACTGTAGAAACTGAAGAATGGCTGATCTAATTTGCTACTTATGGAATTGTATCTTTATAATAGAGATGGTTCTAATTATCTACAATTTTTGATTTGCTCTATGCATGCTCATTTTTTGATCTATGTCATCGCTTGTGTCTTAGAAAACTTGGTGTTTTACCTGGTTGTTGAAATCAAAAAGAAGAAATGTTGAAGCTGAATTTGTTCTCCATCAAAATAAAACCAAAAACCCTAAACCCTATACCTAAAATCTAAACCCTAAACCCTAAACCCTAAACCCTAAAAAACCTTAAACCCTAAACCTTATACCCTAAACTCGAAACCCTAATCCTAAACCCTAAACCATGAAAGCATAAACCCTAAAACCTTAAACCCTAAACCCTAAAATACATACAGCTAAAACCTAAACCCAACCTAACCCAAAACCTCAAACCCCAAACCCTAAACCTAAATGTAAAGTAACTAAATATATTTAAAAATAAACCTAAACCCTAAGATGTAATAAACCTAAACTAAAACTTAAAGCTGTAAGAATGTGAGAACCTTAAAGAGGAACATCACCATCAGGCTAGTTTAGATCACGGTGGAGGCGAGGAGGTGGATTATCATTGTGGTCTTGGCGATCTAGAGGCTGGATATGGAGGTGGTGGTCAAAGTTATGGTGATTATGGAGGCAAGAGAAGCGATGGAGGTTACAATCATGGTGGGGGCGGAGGGAGAGATTAGGGATATGATGGTGGATCCTACTCAGAGTGGGGTGGTTTTGAGACTAAAGCGAAGAACATCGATCATTTGCTTATGAAATTATGTCTTTAGTAGAGATGGTTCTAGTTATCTATTTTTGATCTATCGTGCTCAATTTTCATCTATGTCATAAAACATGTCTTAGAAAACTAGGTGTGTTACTTGGTTGATGAAATCAAAAAGAGAAAATGTTGAATCAGAATTTGTTCTCCGTTAAAAAAAAAACTAAAAACCCTAAAACCTAAACTAAAACCTAAACCCTAAACCCTAAACTAAACATTGAACCCTAAACTAAACCTAAACCTGAGCCTTAAACCACAAAACCTAAACCCCAAACCCACAAATCCTACCACAATCTACCCTAAACCCTAAACCATAAACCACAAAAACTAAAACCTAAACCCTAAATCATGGACCCAAACTAAACCCAAACTTGAAACCTAACTGGCTCATAACCCTGAACCACAAACAAAAGCAAAACCTAAAACTAAATAAACTTAAATATAATAAAATTAAACAAACTAAAATAATAATAATAATAAATAAAATAAAAAATAAAACTAAAACATAAACTAAACTGAAAAAGAAAATATCTAAACTAAAATAATAAAGAAAACCTAAACTAAATTAAAATAAAACCTAAATAAAATAAATAAAACTTAAAATAAAATTAAATTAAACCTAAACCTAAACTAAAATAATAAACCTAAACTAATCCTAAAATAAACTAAACTTAATTAAACCTAGGCCAAAATAAATAAAATAAATAAATCTAAACCTACTAAAATAAAAATAAACTGAACTAAAACCAACTAAAAAAGAAATAAAGAAAAAAAACCTATGCTTAAAATAAAAATAAAACATAAAATTAAAAATAAAAAATAAAACTAAACTAAAAAATAAACCTAAACCTATATCTAAACCTAAATAAAAACAACTAAAATATAAAACCTCAACTAAAATAAATAAACCTAAAACTAAATAAAAATAAAAGTAAACCTAAATAAAAATAAAAAATAAAATAAATGAAAATAAATAAAAAATAAAATAATAAACTAAATAAACCTAAACCTACAAGTTTACTTAATTTAAAAAAATAATAAAATAAAAAAAACTCTAACCCTAAACCCTAAACCCTGAATCCTAAACCTACAACCCTAGACACTAAACCCTAAATCTTAAAACACTAAACCCTAAACCCTACACCATAAACCCTAAATCCTAAACCTTAAAATCCTAATCCCTAAACCCTAAACTTAAACTAAAAAAAACCAAAAAATAAAATAAATATAAAAACCTAAAAATAAATAAAATTAAATAATAAAATATAATAAAAACCTAAACTTAAACTAAAACCTAAACCTAAACATAAGCATAAAAATAAAAGAAAATTAAACCTAAACTAAAGTAAAATAAACAAAAACCTAAACTAAACTAAAAAATAAATAAACTTAAAAATAATAAACCTAAATAAAATAAAAACTAAATGTAAAATAAAAGTAAAGTAAACCTAAAATAAAATAAAATAAAAAGAAAATAAAATTCTAAAATAAAAAAATAAAACTAAAAATAAAATCTCAAAATAAATAAATAATAAAAGCTAAACCCTAAACAAAATAAAGAAACTTAAACCTAAACCTAAACTAAAATAAACTAAAATAAACTAAATAAAACCTAAACCTAAACCTAAAATAAACTACCAAACTTAAATAAAGAAAGAAATAAACTAAAATAGGCCTAAACCTAAACTAAAATATAAAACCTAAAATAAACTTAAAATAAAACCATAACTAAACATAAAATAATAAAATAAAACCTAAACCTAAACCACAAAATAAATAATAAAACCTCAACCTAAAAAAAATAAAATAAACTAAACTAACTAAAAAATAAGCATAAACCTAAACCTAAACCTAAAATAAACTAAAATAAAAACCAACTAAACTAAATAAGCCTAAAATAAAATAAACTAAACTAAATAAAAATAAACTAAATAAAAAATGAAAAATAAAATAAACTAAAATAAATAAATAAAATTAACTAAATAAAGCTTCTTGGTTTGCTTTAAAAAAAAAACATAAATCCTAAACACTAAACCCTAAACTTTAATTATTGAACACTAAACCCTAAACCCTAAACCCTATACCTACAACTGTAAACCTAAAAACCCTAAATCTTAAACCTTAATCATTAATCCCTAAACACTAAATGCTAAACCCTAACCCTAACCCTAATCCCTAAATGCTAAACCCTAAATCCTAAAACTTATGACCCTAAAACTTAAACCCCAAACCCTAAACCCTAAACTAACCCAAAATAAACTCTAAACCTTAAGAATGGGCAAAATCTTTATGGCAGGAACATCACCGTCAACTAGGCTTAGTGTAGATCTGGCAGTCAAGGCCAAAGTAGTGGTTATCGTAGTGGTGGTGGTAGATCTGGAGGTGCTGGTGGATATGGAGGTGGTGGTCATAGTAGTGGTGGTTATGTAGGTAGGAGGAGCAACAGAGGTTATAGTTTTGGTGGTTTTAGGGATATGATGGCAGATTTTGCTATTCGATAGGTGACCCTAAACCCTAAACCCTAAACTCTAAAAACCCTAAATCCTAAACACTAAACCTAAACCCTAAACCCTAAACCCTAAAATCATAAACCCTAAACCCTAAATCCTAAAACCCTAAAACCATAAACCCTAAACCCTAAAACCTACAACCCTAAATTTACCTTGTTGACATGATGTTCTTTGATTGCTTGTGGACTTTGCTTTGAACCCCTTTTTGGTCTTAGTTGCTTATCATGGACTAATGTGATCTATCATATCTCTGCTTTCTTTCATCTCTCTCGATAAACGCATATGTTTCTGTTTATATTAGATGGGAGGTGTTATGACACTTTTGGTTTTTGTTATTTTGATTATTTCATGAGCAAATTTCAGCTTGGTTTATCGGCCACCCTGGCTCTCATGTTGGTAGATTTGGTCCCCTTCAACAAACATTCTTGCTCTTGATGCTCGATGGTGATGGTTTTGGAGATTTCTATCGTATTCTTCAAGATAAGCTATGGCTATCTACTCGATTGGGAGGTTTTTATGGCCAATCAGGTCCTTCCCTATCTTGAAGCCGTCTTCATTGTTCTTGTCTTGGCTATTTTTTGCTTTGGTTATCCATTGTCCTATCTTTTTTGCATTCTATTTTACATTGTTGCATTACTTATTTTATTGTTGGGGTTGGCTTTTGATGCGTCTATTTTACACAGGTTCTTTGTTCATCTCACGAATCTGTAATTTGCATTCTGGTTGTCTCTATTCTATCTCGGTCGGTTTGTTTGTGTAGTTTTTGGTATCTACGAAAGAGTGGTGTTATGGGAAGTTCGCCTTTTGTTGTCTTGTTCTCTCGGTTATCTGTTGAGAAGGATTATCGAATTTTACGGTATGCTCCATGGGGCTGTAGCTAAATGTCTTTACTTATTGTTAGTTTTGGTTGGTTGCAGCCCTTTTTCCGTGTTGAGCTAAGCTTCCTTCCTTTACAATTATCTTTCTCCAATTACTCATATGGACATAAAAAAGGGGTTATTTCACATACGAAAGTTTCAATTATATATCTTATGATGGGAAGATTAAAAAAGATCATTGACTTGATTAGCGATCGCAAGTTATCTCATCTACAATTTTTTTTTTTTTGGTGGTGGATTTATATCTTTGGTTTCACTTGGATATGAGGCGGCTAAGATGACTAATTCCCCATGTTTATATACTCTCATGTCGGGATGACTATATTGCGATATCTTTCTTGAATGAGACAACTTACCATTTAGCTCTTTAATTACCTCTCTATTTTAGATATGATTGTGTTTAGGATTGTAGGTAATAAAGTTCATATGACTATCAACAAGCTGTTACCTCCTCACGTTTGTTGGCTATGATGGCTATGATGTTTTCACTCCCTTTGGTATGGTAGTAGCTCATGTGATGTAACCCTTCTAATGAAGTTTTGATGCTCAATTTTGCATACGTTGGTGTGGTGAGCTGAGCCTTCTTTATCAACTTTCTTTATTATCGCTCTTAGTTTTTATTATTTTCATTTATCTCTCTAGTTTTTATTGTTTTCATTTATCTCTCTATTTGTATTACTTTACCTCTAATCTCCTCTCTAGTGTCACTTTGCGGTGATTCTCCCTTGTTCTCAGTTTGCTCCATATTACCAAGCTCTCTTACAACCATCAGGCATTGGCCTTAATCTTCCTTCGATTATTATGTTAGCCATATTGTATCTTTTGATTGCTTTAATGTTTTCTCTTGCTTTTGGATGTACTTAGATGGGGTTACTCCTTGGTGATTGTAGCTCTTTGGCATGAGTTTATCCTCTTTAAGGATCTTGTAACCCTTTTTTTTGTGGCAATAAAATACCCCCGTATAATAGTGTTTCCTAAAAAAAAAAAAACCCTAAACCCTAAACTTTAAACTCTAAACCCTAAACTAATTCTAAACCCTAAACTCTAAACTAACCCTAATGAGTTTGGAGTTCTATATGTGGTATGATAGGCCCACAAGGCTTCAACTAACTGCTCATGCCACTATCACTTGTTGTTATCGAGCGTCTTCTTTAGTATTTGGATGAGAGTTTTATTTAAGGCTTCTACTAAGCCGTTTACTCACCGATAATTGATGGTAGAATATCTTCAATCTATGCTGTGTCTTTGAGCAAAGTTGTTGATCTCGGTACTCTTGAATGTAGTATCATTATCAAATATAATTCATCGAGACACTCCAAACATATATAAATATGATTCTAAAAATTACAACATGTTGGTGACCTTCTAGAATCACCTTCGTCCATTTGGAAATGTAGTTAGTAGCAGCTATAATGAAATGATGACCCTTGGAAGAATGAGGATCAATCAGACCTTCTATGTCAGTACCCCAACACTCAAATAGCCATGAGACCAATGTAGGATGTATAATGTTGAGTGGTTAGTGTAGGACCACACCATGTATTTAACATTGGTGGCCTCTCCTAACCAAATCCATGCAATATTTAATGATCAACAGTCAGTAGTATCCTAGTCTATTAATCTTGGCTTTCATCTTCGGACAGGATTGGTTGGGTTGACATAATCCTGAGTGTACCTTGGTCACGATTATATGGGCTTTGTGATTGTTTAAATAACATAACCACATATGGTTAAAAGACCACCGGTACAAGACTCCATCTCCAAGAGCATAGGAAAGTACTTTCTACTTCATCTAACGGGCTTGGGACTTCTCTTAAGGTAATTTTCCTTTATTTAAGTAATCCATGAATGGTTGCCTCCAATCTAACTCCTCATCCTTCATGGTAATGGCAACCTCCCCTTCAAGAGAGTACTTTTTGATGAGTTCAATATCAATAAGGGATAAGACTTGTCTATTTTGGACCTTTTTTAATATGGACTCATCCTCGGGACATGCCAACTCCTTGGCAAGCCTGGCTAAATCATACGTTATGATGCTCTCTCCTCAATGAATTGTATAAATGGTAACCTTTGGGATTTGGGCCAACAACTTCATGGTGTACTTGTGGTAGTGATGGAGCTTGGGCTTTATAACCTTATATGACCCAATGATTTGGTTGATAATTAGGTGAGAATCCCCAATGATTTTGATGTTTTGGATGCTTAGAGTAACGACTAACTCCAAACCTACAATCAAAGTCTCATACCTTGTTGATGCAGGATTGGAGATGATATGAGAATCTCATCACGCCATGATCAGGAGTTAAGACAACTATTCCCTTCACGGAATAGTAGATGGTTCTTCTCCTCTTTTAGAGGAAGTTGCACCATCTAAGTACATCTCCTAGTGGTGAATGCTAGTATCCCTTAAGTTCATGAGTTGTTCATCTAGGAGATCAACACTAAGTGGAGAGTCAGTAAGAAGTGGGTGTGCTACTAAGAAATCTATTAGTGCTTGTCCTTTCATCGCACAGAGGGGTACGAAGGTAATGTCAAACTATGAGAGGATCATGGATCATCGTGCCAACCATTAGGATAGCATCAACCATGTTATGAGATACTGTAGTGGATTGATCCTAGAGATTAAGTTCAGCTTATGAAGAAGCATGTAGTGTTGTAGCTTTTGGTATGCATTGATTAAAGCTAGGTAATGCTTCTAAATGGGTGGATAATTAGCCTAAGTATGGATTAGATGATGGCTGAGGTAGTAGAGTGTGTTTTACTTTCCTTCATCATTGGCTTAGGCCAACAAAGAACCAATGAAGTCATTAAACACAGTAATGTAAAGTATGAGCAGCTTGCCTGGGATATAGGCTGCTAGAACCCACAGTGTCATCGGGTAATGCTTGATTTCTTTGAAGGCATGCTCATACTTATCATCCTACTTGAACTTGGCATCCTTTTTGACAAGTGCTAAGAATGCTTGACATCTTCCCGATAGGTTGGATATAAATCATCTTAGATACCCGAACCGCCCTTGGAATGATTTGAGTTGAGTTAAACTTTTAGGGGGTGGCATTTCTAATATCAGTTTGATCTTCTCTTGATCGATTTTGATTCCCTGGTGTCAGACAATAAACCCCAAGAATTTCCCTAAAGCAACTCCTAATAAACACTTCAGGGTGGTTCATTTTGAGTTTAAATTACCTTAACTGTTCGAAAACTATTCTCACGTCAAATAATTGGCCTTCCTTTTCTATACTTTTGACCATGAGATCATCGACATAGCACTCGACTTGATGATGAATGAGTTCGTGGAAGATTTGAGTCTCAAATAAAATAAAAACCTAAACTTAAACCTAAACCTAAACCTAAAAATAAAATAAAATAAACTAAAATAAAATAAATAAAAACCAAAACTAAACTAAAAAAATAAAATAAACCTAAGATTAAAAACCATAAATAAAATAAAAATATATTAAACCTAAAATAAAATAAAATAAAAATTAAATAAAATGTAAACCTAAAAATAAACCTAAAAATAATTAAAAAAAATTAAACTAAAACTAAAAAACCCAAATTTAAAATAAAATAAAATACCTAAATAAAATAAATAAATCTAAACTAAAATAAACTAAACTAAATAAAATAAACCTAAATACATAAACTAAATAAAATAAAATAAACTAAAATAAAAACTAAACTAAAAAAATAAAACCTAAAATAAAAAAATAAAACCTAAACCTAAACTAAAAAAAATAAAATAAAAACCTAAACTAAACCTAAAAAAAAACAAAACTAAAAAATTAAATAAAATAAAAATTAAAAAATAAACCTAAACCTAAAATAAATTAAAATACAAACCCAAAATAAAATAAATAGACATATGTAAATAAACTAAACTAAATAAAAGAAAAATAAATCTAAATAAAAAAATAAACTAAATAAACTAAACTTCTGGTAATTTAAGAAAAAAACTACATTAAAATAAATAAATCTTAAAAAATAAACCACAAACCCTAAAAAACCCAAAAATAAACTCTTGAACCATTATCCCAAACCTTAAACCCTAAACCCTAAACATACACCCAAACCATAAAGATCCACAAACCTTAAACCCCAAAAAAAAACCCTAAAACCCTAAATCCTAAACCTAAACCTAAATTGTACCCTAACCACAAATCCTAAAACCAAACTAAACCTAAACCACAAAACCTAAACACAACCACAAACCCAAACCCAACCACAAAAACTAAAACCTGATCTCCAGTAAAAAACCCTAACCATAAAACTAACTAAACTAAGAATGGAAACCTTGATGGAAGAACATCATCAATAAGCTAGATTTGGTGGTGAATAAACAATGGTTATTACAGTGGTGGTGGGGGATCTGGAAATGCTAGTGGATATGGAGGTTGTGGTTAGAGTAGTGGTGGTTATGCAGGCGAGAGGAGTGATGGAGGTTACAACTATGGTGCTTACATAGAGAGAGAGATCGGGGATATGATGCTAGATCCGGCTACTCGAAAATGGTTATAAAGAAAAGAAAAATGGTGATCAATCTACAGGTTATGGAACTGTCTTTACAATAGAGACGGTTCTAATTATATAGAGATTTTTATTTGCTCTATGGGTGCTCATTTTTTATCTAAGTCGTCGCTTGTATCATAGAAAACTTGGGGTGCTACTTGGTTGATCAAATCAAAAAGAAGAAATATTGAATATAAATTTATTCTTTGTAAAAAAACCATAAACCCTAAACCTAAAACCAAAACCCTAAACCCTAAACCCTAAACCCCAAACCCAAAACCTTAAACCCCAATCCAAAACCCAAAACCCTAAACCCTAAAAAGCTAAAAACCTAAACCTAAACTAAATAAAAATGAAAAATAAAATAAATAAAAATACCTAAATCAAAATAAAATAAAAACATAAACTAAAACATAAATCTAAACCTAAACCTAAAAAGGAAAAAAAACTAAACAAAAATAAAATGATTAAAAACTTAAACTAAACTAAAAAAATAAAAAACTTAAATAAAATAAAAACTAAATAAAAACTTAAACCCAAAAAAATAACCCTAAAAATAAAACCTAACAATAAATAGAAAATAAAAACCTAAACTAAACTAAAAATTAAAACCAAATAAAAACAAAACCTAAAATAAAAAATAAAATAAAATCTAAATATATAAATAAAACTAAATAAAAATAAAACCTAAAAAATAAAACTTAAAATAAAACCAAAATTAATTAAAAAAATAAACCTAAAAACTAAAAAAACTAAACCTAAAGTAAAAAATAAACAAAAAAATAAAAAACCTAAACCTAAAAACTAAAATAAATAAAACCTAAACCTAAACCTAAACTAGTAAATAAAATACAATAAACTAAAATAAACCTAAATGAACTTAAAATAAAACCTAAAACTTAAACTTAAACTTGAAAAAAATAAAATATAAACCTAAACTAAATAAATAAAAATAAAACCTAAACATAAAAAATATAATAAAAATAAAACTCAACTAAAAAAATAAACCTAAACCTAAAAATAAACTAAAATAAAAACATAAGCTAAAATAAATAAACTAAACTACATAAAAAAAACCAAAATAAAAATTAAAAATATAATAAACTCAAATAAACTCAAATAAGCAAAAATTAAACTAAATAAATCTAAATCTACCGATTTACTTAATTTTTTTAAAAAAACCCTAAACCCTAAACCCTAAACCCTAAAACTAACCCTAAACCCCAAACCTTAACCTATAACCCAAAAACTACAATCCTAATCCTAAAACCCTAAACCCTAAACACTAAACCTTAAACCCTAAACCCTAAACCTTAAAACCTACAACCCTAAACCTTAAACCCCAAATCCTAAACCATAAACCCTAAACCCTAAACTAACCCTAAACCATAAGAATGGGCAGAGGCTTAATGACAGGAACATCACCATCAACTAGGCACTATTTAGATCTAATGGTGGAGGTGAAGGTAAAGGCAGCAATTATCGCAGTGGTGGTAGGGGATCTGGAGGTGCTGGTGGATATGGAGGTGGTGGTCAGATCAGTGGTGGTTATGGAGATGGGAGGAATGACGTAGGTGACATTTATGGTGGTGGTGAAGGGAAAGATCAGGAATATGAAGGAGGATCCTACTACTCAAGAGGCAGGGGTGGTTCTGATGGGAACTAGAGAAACTAAAGAAAAGTTGATCCAATCTACTACTTATGGAACTATCTTTATAGTAGAGACGGTGTTACTTATCTAGGGTTTTTAATTTGCTCTACGGGTACTCATTTTTTATCTATGTCATCACTTGTGTCTTAGAAAACTTGGGTTGCTACTTGGTTGATGAAATTAAAAAGAAGAAATGTTGAATATGAATTTGTTTTATATTAAAAAAAACCTTACACCCTAAACCCTAAAATAAAACCTAAACCCTTCACCTAAAACCAAAACCCAAAACCCTAATCCTTAAATACCCTAAACCCTAAAAAAAAACCCTAAACCCTAAACCCTAAACCCTAAACCCTAAAACCCTAAACCCTTAACCCTAAATCTTAAACCTTAAAACCATAAACCCTAAGTCCTAAAACCTACAACCCTAAACCCTAAACCCTAAACCCTAAACTCCAAACTCTAAACCCCAAACCCTAAACCCTAATGAAATCCTAAACCCTAAACTAACCCTAAACCCTAAACCCTAAACCTTGAATAAAGATGTCATTAAGAGCTAAAGAAAATGTCTTCAAGAGACTTTCCTTTGACTATTAAAGATTTGAATACCCTAAACCCTAACCCTAAATCATATTATAATACCATATATTATAGTATAATGTTGAATCATATATTTGAGCATGCAGTGATGTGTTTTTGGATGTTATAAGCTGTTTTGAAATGTTTTTGTATATTATTCTATTATGCCTAATAGTCTATGTTAATATAAATCATAAAAATATTGATTTAATAAATTAGATGATGAAATTTGTTAAATTTGAAGTGAGAATTAGGTTGTAGTACTAAAGGTGTGCTACGCCACTAGTAGTCTAAAAAGTAAGATTTTATGTTCAAAATAAATATTATATGTTGTAACATTATATAGCATCATATATCATAAAATATTATTTTATGCATTTTAAATTCTTTTAGTATTTCACAATCATGCAGTTGAGCCTACACTAGTATTATTTATAAAAATGGTTATTTAGACTTTAAAATGGTGGAATTTGGCCAAATTCATAATTGGTGAGAATGGCATCATAATATATTGTTTCAATTTAAAATATGTAAGTCATATGACTAAAATATATTATTTTATATTATTTAGACTAATTTTATGATTTTTTTATCTTAAGCAATCCCTTGTTATGTGATATGCAATATAATATAATATAATATGTCATTGTGTATTATAATATAGGATGCCATAACATAGTGTAGCATCATGAATTATAGCATACTATTGTGTATTACTACTTGTTGTTTAGCATATTTTAGTTTATTATAGTATGATGTAGTTGAGTTTGTACTGGTATAATTCATAAAAATATTGCTTTATAAGCTCAGATGATGGGATTTGGCCAAATTTAAGGTAAGCTTTAAGGAACATCATTGGGGGTGTGCCATGGTGTGTTATTTAATCAAAAGAATGGAATGTTGCATCCAAAATCAATGTTCATTTTTCAACAAAAATTTATAATTATTTTGCTTAAAGTGATTCATTTAAAGGATTAATGTAAGATAATATATTATATGAAAGCATATTAAAATATAATGTACATAACAATACAACTTCACATATATATAAATGTGGTGGTGCGTTACTAAATGTTATTGTACATTTTAGTATGATTTACTTTTGTTATAATACATTTGGTCAAAACTCACAAAAATGTTAATTTGAAGGTTGAGATGGAAGAATTTGGCCAAATTCATGGCACACACCAAGAAGCAACACCAAAAATATGTTAATTTGTACCATTTCTAATAGAAAAATAACAATTTTATATCTAAAATGAACATTATTCATATTTTGAGAATATTTTGTTATTTGTTCCTTTTATGTTATTCTAATGAGGTGTAATCTTAGACAATACACTACATTACAACAAATTATAATATAACATAATATATTATAATATAATAAAATATAGTGTGTTAATTGACACTATAATATGTTTAGCATGCTATTGTATAGTTAGTTTGAGCTTGCATCATCACAAATCATAAAACATTGATTATAATGTTAAGAAGATGTAATTTGAATGAATACATTGTTAGGCTTTTGGCTGAAGTATTAAAGGTGTGCATAGGAGAAGAAATAAAATTTGATGAGAATTCCATGTCAAAGACATGGAGGGAGATCTTCTAGGGGATCACACATGCATTGGACATGACATGTGAGCGGTCTATGTCAAGGGCATAGAAGAAGAAAATCTATTGGGGATAAGGTTTAAATTTGATTTGATTATATGATTTGTGGAAAGAAGATCCCCTGGAAATAAGATTCTATAATCCACTGGAGATTAAGATTGAATCAACTTTAATTTATTTTGTTTTAATTAATGTGGAGGCATATCTATTAGAGATATGGGTTTGAGTCTGCTAGGGATTCTATATATGAACCTTCCATTAGGGAAGTAGGTTTGGGCTATCCAGTGAGGATTGAGATTTGAGTTTGATTTCATAGATTTTTTTGGGATGTATTCTTTAGGGATAAGAGTTTGGTTAGATTTCTTTGATTTAGACTGTATTAGGGGAGTTGGTTTAATTTGGCTCCACTAGGGAGGTTGGTTTTGACTTTGATTTGTTTGCTTGAGTTGTTTATATATCATTTAAGGCTCGATTGAGGAGGAGGGTGTGATTTAACTCCACTAAGAAAAATTAGATTGGGTTTAAAAAATTTGAGTTAATGTATGGACCATATCGGTGTGTGATGGACCCACTGAGAAGGGGCTATATCAGCCTTGACCTACCTCAGGTTTACAAATCCAAAAGGATAGTCTATTGGTTGTGGGGTAAAGATAGCCAAACTAAGGGCTACCTTTTTGGTGTGCAACAGTTGTGCTAGGAAGAAGGCGTAGCATACTTACATTTTCAAAAGTGAGGAACAACCGCTGGGGTTACCTATTAGATGCGCAATAAATCAAACCTGACCTAGGGAGACTACTGAGAGAATGTTGTTCTGGATTATGTCAACTCAAAAGTAGTTAAGATTAATTTTATTTTAATTTCAAGTGATTTGATATGGTCTATTTGGTTTAGTTTAATTTTGAATTGAGGGCATATCCACTGTGGATGTGAGCTCAGTCAAATTGATAGATTTATTATATGGATCATGCAAGTGTGTGATGGACCCACTAAGCAGGGGCTATATCAGACTTATCCTATCTCAGATTTACAAATCCAAAGGGATAGTCTACTAGTTGTGGGGAAGAGCTAGCCAACCTAACAGGTTGCCTTTCGATCTGCAATGGTTATGCTAGGAATAATGTGTAGCGGACTTACATCTTATAAAGCAGGGAACAACTACTGGGGTATCCTATTGGTAGCATAATAAATCAAACCTAATTTAGGGGCAACTATTGAGTGAATGCTGCTGGGGACTTATATTAACTCGGGGAGTGTGGGAGATTCCTATGAGTTTCTTTGACACGCACGAAAATAAGATACCTGCTTGGGAAATGACACCACTAGGTGTGTCCTCCTAATCCACAAGTGAATATATATTTTGTTTACATGTTTATGTTGACCCTGTTGTTGTGCAAGGGACAACACTGAGAAGGGTCTATGTCGTCCTTGACCTATCTCAAATTTACTAGACCAAGGGAGAATCTACACATCCATAGGATGGATTCTCCAACCACAAGGGTGGTTACTAGGAAAGGGGAACTGTCCAATCCGATGGTAACCTAGGTAGTGTCTAAATGGGGTAGCAAAGGACGTGATCCAAATATAGTTCCCACAGGGGAGGTGCTACTAGGGTGGTTATCCCAAGCCCTATAAAATAAAGCCTATAGGTGTACGGTGGCCAACTGAAGGAGAAAGCATATCAAACTTACATCTACCATGAGTGGTATATCTTAAGGAGTGAGAACCAACCAACCTAAGGTGTATCTGTTAGCATGAGTGGTGTATCTGTCAGCATAGTGAGAACCAACCAACCTAAGGTGTTCATTAGTGTGCAACAATCAATCTAGAAAGAAAGAGTGTAGGCTTACAACTTTCCAAGCAGAACTAATCATCAGGATAGTCTATCGTTAGAAGGATAGATTCTATCTGACCTAGAGTGATTACTAAGTAGAGATCCCCAAGGAAGCACTAGACTTGGGCTTCGAAAGGGAAGGAGCCAGGGACTTATCCTAAACATTAACTACTCGACCGGTCGTGCAGAAGCTGGAAAGCATAGTAGACTCACATCCTCTTAAACAATGCCAACATGAGGTAGCTTACCGGCCACATAGTAAGGCCTAATAAACTAATAAGGAACTCATCGGTGTGCAGTAGCCAAGTAAAGAAGGATAGCATAGCAGACTTGCATCGTCCAAAGCAAGAAGACTACTTCTAAGCGAGG
Source organism: Cymbidium sinense (assembly GCA_021442155.1). Lineage (NCBI taxonomy): Eukaryota > Viridiplantae > Streptophyta > Magnoliopsida > Asparagales > Orchidaceae > Cymbidium > Cymbidium sinense. The sequence continues at coordinate 197,278 of JAKCPB010000426.1, forward strand.
TAGCATTAAGATATGTGTTTTATTTGTAGATGTGTATGTTTGTGTTATGTCGATGAAAAAGACACTGCTCGGGTTCCTTACACCTACCCTAAACACATCATGGAAGATACACAAATAAGAATACTTTTAATAGGAAAGAGATTGAATTTGAAATGGAATTTTCATTGATGATAATTATTTTCAAACATGATTTATAATATTTCTTAAGTAGAGCCCATTGATTGGAAGCATTGGGCACTCTCCTTTATGATTAATAAGCTAATAAGATCCTCCTTGGTAAGCCTTCTCTTTTGCAAAAGGGCCTTCCCAAGTGGGTTCAAACATGCCTCCCATCTTATGAACAATCTCGGTCTCCCAAAACTAAAATAAGCTCTCCTACTTGAAAAGATCCAATGAGAGCTTGAATCATTTTAGCATTGCACAACTCGAGGTTTTGGCATGCCCACATGCATCTTTCCTCTAAACCTTCAAGCTCTTCTAACAGCAGCTTGGCGTTCAGCTAAGTTGGGATCTTGCTACCCACAGCTGTCTTTAGTGATGGGAGTTAGACTTATAATGGTAGAATGGATTTGGACCCATACACTAAGGAGAAAGGAATAGACTGAGTTGGAGTTGTATATGTGGTGCAGTAGGCCAACAAAGCTTCAACTAACTGCTCATGCCACTATCGCTTATTGCTGTCGAGTGTCTTTGTTAATATTTGGATGAGAGTTTTGTTGAAGGCTTCTACTAAGCCGTTTTCTCTCAAGTAGTTGATGGAAGAATATCTTCAATCTATGCTGTGTCTCCAGGCAAAGTTGTTGATCTCGGTGCTCTTGAATGCAGTACCATTATTAGATATAATTTGTCGAGGTACTTCAAACCTACATACGATATGGTTCCTAAAAACTTAGAGCACATGCTGAGCTGTGACCTGTCTTAGTGAAATCTCCTTCGTCCAATTGGAAAGTAGTTAGTAATAGCTAAGATAAACCAATGATCCTTGGAAGAAAGAGGATGTAGAATTTTGGGTGGTTGGTGTAGGACCACACTTTGTATTTGACATTGGTGGCCTTTCCTAGCCATATCCATGCATTCTTTAATCATCGACGGCCAGTGGTATCCTAATCTCTTAATCTTGGCTTTCATCTTCAGACCAGATTTGTTGGCTCCACATAATTTTGAGTGCACCTTGGTCATGATCTTATAGGCTTCATGCTTGTCTAAACAAAGCAACCACATATGATCAAAATACTGCCGGTACAAGACACCATCCACAAGAGCATACGAAAGTGCTCGCTACTTCATCTGATGGGCTTGGGCTTTCTCTTGAGGTAGTTTTCCTTTATTTAGGTTATCCATGAATGGTTTCCTCCAATCTAACTCATCATCCTTCTTGGCAATAGAAACCTCCCCTTCATGAGAGTACTTTTTGATGAGTTCAATATCAATAAAAGATAAGACTTGTCTATTTTGGACCTTCATTGATATAAACTCATCCTCTGGACATGCCAATTCCTTGGCAAGCTTGGCTAAAGCATGCGCTATGGCATTCTCTCCATGAGGAATTTTATAAATGGTAACCTCTAGGATTTGGGCCAAAACTCCATGGTGTACTTTTGGTAGTGATGGAGCTTGGTCTTTATAACCTTATAGGACCTAGCGATTTGTTTGATAACTAGCTGAGAATCCCTAATGATGTTGATTTTTTGGATGCTTAGAGTAACGGCAAACTCCAGACCAACAATCAGAGCCTCATATATGGCTTCGTTGTTGGTCCAAGGTTTGGATAGATGATATGAGAATTTCATTACATCATGGTCCGAAGTTAAGAGAACTATTCCAAGCCCTGCCTTTTCTGGAATAATAGATTGTGGTTCTTATCCTCTTTGAGAGGAAGCTGCACCATCAAAGTACATCTCCCAGTAGTGAATGCTAGTATCCCTTAAGTTCATGATTTGTTCATCGGGGAGATCATCACTAACCAGAGAGTCAGCAAGAAGTGGGTGTTATGCTAAGAAATCCGCTATCGCTTGTCCTTTCACCGCATGGTGGTGTATGAAGGTAATGTCAAACAACCAGAGGATTATGGACCGTCGTGCCAATCGTTCGAATAGCATCGGCCATGTCATGAGATACTGTAGTGGATTGATTCTAGAGATTAAGTTCACCTTATGAGAAAGCATGTAGTGTTGTAGCTTTTGGGATGCGAAGATAAATGCTTCTTAATGGGTGAATAATTAGCCTCGATAGGGATTAGACAATGGCTGAGGTAGTAGAGTGTATTTTCCATCCATTCATCATTGGCTTGGGCCAACAAAGCACCAAGGAAGTCATCTAAGCAACAGCATAAAGTATGAGCAGCTTGCCCAGGATAGACGCTGCTAGAATCGGCGGAGTCATCAGGTAATGCTTGATGTCTTCGAAGGCATGCTCACACTTGCCATCCCACTTGAACTTGGTGTCCGTTTTGACAAGTGTCAGAATGGCTGACATCTTCCGGATAGGTTGGATATAAAGAGTCTTAGATACGCCAATCGCCCTTGGAATGATCTGAGTTGAGTTAAACTTTTAGGGGGTGGTATTTCTAATATTGGCTTGATCTTCTCCAGATCGATTTTGATTCCATGGTGTCAGACAACAAACCCAAAGAATTTTCCTAAAGCTACTCTGAATGCACACTTCAGATGGTTCATTTTGAGTTTAAATTGTCTTTAACTTTTCAAAAACTACAGTCAAGTGAAAGAGATGGTCTACATTTTCTCTACTTTTGACCACGAGATCATCAACATAGCACTCGACTTGATGATAAATGAATTCGTCGAAGATTCGAGTCTAAAAAAAAATAAAACCCTAAATTAAAACTTAAACCTAAGCCTAAAAATAAAATAAAATAAATAAAAACCTAAACTAAACTAAAAAGTAAAATAAACCTAAAAATAGGAAACCTAACTAAAATAAAAATTAAATGTAAAATAAAAATGAAATAAACCTAAAATAAAATAACATAAAAACTAAATAAAAACTTAAACCTAAAAAACCTAAAAATAAATAAAAAAAAACTTAAACCGTAAACACAAAATAAACCTAAACCTAAATAAAAATAAAATAAACAAAATAAAATAAACCTAAACCAAAACTAAAATAAACTAAAATAAATAAAACTAAAGCATAAACCTAAACTAAATAAAATAAACTAAACTAAAATTAAACCTAAACCTAAACTAAAAAATAAAACCTAAAAATAAACCTAAAATAAAAGCCTAAAACCTAAACCTAAATAAATAAAATAAAACCTAACCTAAAAAAATAAAAATAAAACCTAAACTAAAATTAAATAAAATAAAACTCAACTAAAAAATGGCACAAACTAAACTAAACCTAAAATAAGTAAAAATAAAAAGTAAAACAAATAAACCTAAAATAAATAAACTAAAGTAAATCAAATAAAAAATAAACTTAAATAAAAATACAAAATAATTGAACTAAAATAAATGAAAATCTTGATCCTAAACTGCTCGTTTGAATTTAAAATGCTAAAAGTAAATCCTGAAATACAGCCATGCTTGAAACCATGAGCCCAAACTGTGATACCACAACCACTGAGCCTAGTAAAACCCCAAATCTAGGCCATAATCTGACCTCTGATAACTGACCATGGGTTTGCTTGATCTAAAAGGCAGCCCAGCCTTGATTCAACCACAACCAGGCCACAGGCCCTGAGCCTGGGCCTACTCAGGCCAGAAACCCCAGACTGAGGCCCTGATCACTGGATCCTAATACCACTTTGGGCCCTGAGCTCTAAAACCAGGCTTTTAAACCTAAGGCTGACTGGGCCCTACTGTCACACATGACCTGAGCCACAAGATCCTAGACCCAAAAGACCCTGGGCCAAAGGCATAGGCCCAAAAATGATCATAAATCTAGTGCTTTGGCCCAGGCCTGACCTAAAACCCTAAACAAACCTAGCCTAAACCCTATTAAAGATCCAACCTGGACTAAAGATAAAATAAAATAAACTCCTAAAAGATAAACTGACTGAGACAAAAATAAACTAAAGATAAAAAACTAAGCTAGGATAAAATAAATCTAAATAAAGATAAAATTAACCTAAAAGATAAGAAATAAAATAACTAAGATAAATAAAAATAAACTAAAAGGCTAAATGACTAAAACCTTTTGGTTTGTAATTTTTTTTAAAAACTGACCAAATCCACAAATCCTACCCAGGCCAAACCAACCACTATGCCAAAACAAAACCCTGACCATAAAAAGGCCTAAACCCTAAAAATAAACCCACAAACCCCAAACCTACCCAAACCCACTTAAACCCTAAACTCTAAAACACCCTAAACAAACCACACAAACCAAAACTTAAAGCATAATCTAAAACCCTACCCTAACCAAAGCCCTAAAACCCTAAACACAAACCTATAAAGTAACTAAATAAATTAAAAATAAACTAAACCATAAAACCTAATTATCCTACCTAAACCAAATACCTTGATGGCGAGAACATCATGACAAACTCAGTCTTGATATCGGTGGAAGCGGCATTATAAATAGTGGTGGTGGGGATCAAGGTGTTGGAGGATATGGAGGTCATGGTTAGAAGCGATGGTAATGAGGTGGGAGGTGCGATGGAGGTTCCGTGGTGGTGATGGAGGGAGATTGGGATATGATGGTGATCTCGCAACTTCGAGATTGTTGGATGTTGATGAGGCGGAGAAAGCGATGAACGGCCAATTCGATGCACTTTACTGCAGCTGTGTCTTTTCTGGTAGATGGTCCTAGTTATCTAGGGTTTTGATTTACTATCGTGCTCATTTTTATCATATCATGGCTGTGTCTTAGAAAACTTGGTGTCTACTTGATTTATGAAATCGAAAAGAAGAAATGTTGAATCAATTTGTTCTCTATTAAAACAAAAAACAAAACCCTACTAAAACCTAAACCCTCCTCAAAATATATACCCTAAACCTTCCACTAAACCATTCTAAACCTTCTTTAAACCCTAACCATAAACCACAGACCCTAAACCCTCCAACCACATCCTCCCACTAAACTGAGCTGGACATAACTGAACCCTAAACCACAACCCTGACCCTGACACTTGATCAACCCTAAAACTGACCCTAAACTAACCCACTCTAACAAAACTAAACAGGCTGACCAGGCCTAGCCACTTAACCCTACTGACCACAAACTCAAGGCTCTGAAGCCCTAACCACTAACTGGGCCCTAGCACTGAGAAACCAGATCCTAACTAAACCTGAGCCAAAACTAACTTAAAACTTAGGCTAAATAAAATAAACATAATATAAATTAAAAAACCTAAACTAAATGATTTAAAAACTAAAATAAAATAAAACATAAACTAAAACAAACCTTCAGATAAAATAAAATAAACTAATAAAAGAAACAAAATAAAATAAATAATAACAAACTATATAAAATAAATAAATCAAGATAAAAAACTAAATAAAATATAAAATAAATGTAAAATAAAAATAAAATAAACCTAAATTAAAATAAAATAAAACTAAGCGAAACCAAAACCACAAAATAAACCTAAAATAAATAAAAATAAAACCTAAACTAAACAAAAAAACAAATAAAATAAAATAAAATAAATGAATAAAATAAACTAAACTAAACAAAATAAAATAAACTAAAATAAAAAGAAAAAAATAGTAAACCTAAATTACCCAGGCACAAACTAAATATATAAAATAAATAAAATTACTAAAAAACTAAAATAAAATATAATTAAACCTAAATAAAAAATCTAAAATCTAAACCTAAAATAAAAATATAACTAAACTAATAAAATAAAAAAAAAACTCAATAAAAATAAACCAAAACCTAAAATTTAAACTAAAAATAAATTAAACTAAAGTAATAAAATATAAAATAAATAAACAAAACCAAATAAAAATATAAATATAAATAAATTAAACTACAATAAATAAAAAATTAACTAAATAAACTAAATAAACCTTAAACTATCGGTTTACTTAATTTTAACAAAACCCAAATCTTAGGTAACAGACCTGAGCCACAAATCCCAAGCCAAAATAACTAAACCTAACCTAAACCTAGCTACTAAAAACTCTGAACCCAAACCCAAACCCAAGCCCAAACCACAGCTAAAAGAAAATACCTAAAATAAAAAAAAAATAAAATAGCTTAAACCAAATTAAATGTAAGAAAATAAAATAAAACCTAAACCTAAAATAAATTAAATTAAATAATAACAAAGTAAAATAAAATAAACAAAATAAGAATAAAAAAATAAAGTAAACTTAAGAATAAATAAAATAAAATAAAAGTAAATGTAAAATAAAAGAAAATAAATAAATAAAACTACCTAAACATAAACTTAAAAATAAAACCTAAAAATAAATATAAAATAAACTTAAACCTAAATTAAAACTTAAACTAAAATAAAAAAAAAATAAATAAAATAAACTAAAATAAAATAAAATAAAATAAATAAAACTACCTAAATTAAATAAAATAAGATAAACTAAAAATAAACCTAAACATAAACAAAAAAATTAAACTGAAAAATAAACCTAAAATGAAAACCTAAAACTTAAACCTAAAAAATAAAATACCTATACCTAAACCCAAATAAAAATAAAATAAAAAAATAAAACTAATAAAATAAACCTAAACTAAAAATAAACTAAAATAAAAAGCTATACAAAAATAAATAAATTAAAATAAATAAAATTAAAAATAAACTTAGATGAAAATAAAAATAAAAACTAATAAATAAAATAAATAATAATAAACAAACTTAAACTACCACTTTACTTAATTTTTTTAACAAAAGACCATAAACCATAAATCCACTAAAATAAAAATAATAAACCTAAATCCTAAAAACTAAACCCTAAACCCAAAAAACCCTAAACCCAATCCAACCCTAAAAGCATAAACCCAAAACCTAAAATCGAAACCCTAAACCCTCGACATTAAACCCTAAATCATAAACCCTAAACCGTAACCATAAACCCTAAATCCTAAACCCCAAACCCTAATCCTAAACCTAAAGTCACTAAATAAATTAAAAAACAAATCTAAACCTAGACCCTAAGATTGGGTAGAACTTTGATGGAAGGAACTTCACCATCAACCAGGCTTTGTCTAGATTGGGCGGTGGAGGCGAAGGCAGAGGTGGCGGTTATCATAATGGTGCTGGGGAATTTGGAGGTGTCGGTGGATATGGAGGTGGTGGTCAGAGCAGTGGTGGTTATGGAGGTGGGAGGAGTGATAGAAGTTATAGCCATGGTGGTGGCAAAGTGAGAGATTGGGGATGTGATGGTTAATCCCACTATGAGAGGTGGTTACGATGGAAACTAAGAAGAAGGCCCGATCCGATCTGCTTATGGAAGCTTGTCTTTATAGAAGAGATGGTTCTAGTTATCTAGGGTTTTGATTAAATTTCACATGCATGCTCATTTTGATTTATTTTATTAACGTATCTTAGAAAATTGGGTGTGTTACTTAGTTAATGAAATGGAAAGGAAGAAATGTTGAATCCTAATTTGTTCTCTATTAAAAAAAATAAAAACCCTTAACCTTAAAGACCCTAAACACTAAACCCTAAACCCTAAACCCTAAATCCCACACCATAAACCCTAAAACCTAAACCCTAAACTTTAAACCCTAAAACCTAAACCCTAAACCCTAAAGCTTAAACCCTAAAACACCAAACCCTAAACCCTAAAAGCCCTAAACTCCCAAACCCTCACCACAACCTTAAACCTAAATCCTAAAAAAAACAAACCCTAAACCCTAAAAACCTAAAAAAAAACCCTAAAATAAAAAAAAAAAACCTAAACTTAAAACTAAATAAATAATAAAATAAATAAAATCTAAACCTAAATAAAAAATAAAATAAAATAAACTAGTAAAAAAATAAACTTAAAGAAATATAAAAAAAAAATAAAAAATAAAAAATAAATAAAAATAAACCAAACTAACTAAAATAAAACCTGGATAAAATAAAAAAAATAAACTTAAATATAAAATAAACCTAAACTTGAAAATAAATAAAAAAATAAAAAAACCCTAAAAAAAGCTAAACCTAAAATAAAATAAAATAAACCTAAACCTACTCTAAATAAACTAAAAATAAAAAACCTAAACCTAAACCAAAAAAAAACTAAAACTAAACCTAAACTTAAAATAAATAAAATAAAAGAATCTAAAATAAAATAAATGTTGTAAAATAAAACCTAAAAGAACCTAAAAAAAACCTAAAATAAAAAAGAAAATAAAACATAAACCTAAAAAAAAACTAAACTAAAAATAAACATAAAATATAAATCAAAACTAAAAAATAAACCAAAACAAAAAAAACCTAAAGATTAAATAAACCTAAAATAAATAAAAAGTAAATAAAATAAAATACAAATAAAATAATAAAATAAAATAAGCTAAAATAAATTAAAATAAACTAAGTAAACTAAATAAACTAAAAAATTTACTTTTTTTAAAATAATAAACCCTAAAACCTAAACCCAAATCTTAAACCAACTAACCCCAAACTAAATAAACAAACCATGAACCTAAACCATAAATCTTAATAAACTAAATAAATAAGCCAAATCATCCTAAACCTAAAACCCTACCCTAAACCACAAACCCAAAACTCTAAACCTAAACCACCTAACCCCAAACCCAGAAAAAACCTACTAACCTAAAACTTAACCAAATAACCTAGCCACAAAACTAAATCAAATAAACCACAAACCTAAACCTAAACTGAATGAAATAATAAGAAAATAAATAAAAAACCTAAAAACCTAAACCCAGAATGGGTAGAACCATGTGGGAACATCACCACAACTAGAGTAGACTGGCTGGAGAAGGTGGCGGTTATCCAGGTGGGGATCTTGAGGTGCTGATGGATATGGAGGTCATGGTTAAAGAAGTGGTGGTTATGGAGGCACGTGGGGCGACGAAGGTTATAGCCATGGTGGTGGCAAAGCGAGTGATTGGGGATATAATGGTGGATCCCGCTACTCGAGAGGTTGAGTTTAAAAAAATGAAAAGTTGATCGATCACTTATGAAACTATCTTTATAGTAGAGACAGTTCTAGTTATCTGGGGTTTTTGATTTGCTCTATGCATGGTCATTTTTTATTTATATCATCGCTGTGTATTAAAAAACTTGGTGTGTTACTTGGTTAATGAAATCAAAAAGAAAAAATGTAGAATCTGACTTTGTTATTTGTTAAAATAAAACAAAACACCTTAAACCTTAAACCTTAAATAAAAACATGAACCATAGACCTAAAACCTAAACCCAAATCCAAAAGCCAACCCAAACCCTAAACTAAAACCCACAAAAACTAAACCCTAAACCTAAAAAAACCTAAAACTTGAACCTAAATAAAATAAAAAAACCAAAACCCTAAAATAACCTAAACTAAACCATAAAAAAAAATAAAACTAAACCTAAACTAATTAAAACTTAGAAATAAAATAAATAAATGAACTAAACAATAAAATAATAAAGGAAATAAAATATAAACCTAAAATTAAAACTAAACTAAAATAAAATAAACCAAAATAAAATAAATAAACCTAAAACTGTAAAATATAAAATATAAATAAACTAAATAAACCTAAACCTATAAAAAATAAAACTAAAAAAACATTAAATTGACTAAACCTAAACCTAAAAATAAAATAAAACCAAAAATAAAAAAAAAATAAAACCTAAACCAAAAAAAAAGAAAATAAAACTAAACTAAAAATAATCTAAACCTAAATAAATTAAAATAAACTAAAAATAAACTAAAATAAATAAACTAAATAAATAAAATAAAAATAAGAATAAAAAAATAAAATAAAATAAATAAAAATAAACTAAAATAAACCTAAACTGGGTTTACTTAATTTAAATAAAAAAAACTAATAAATATAACCCCCTACCCTACCAAACTAACTAACCCTAAAAGCCTCTAAACATTAAAATAAAGCCTAAACCTAAAAACTAAACCCTGAGCCAACTAGAGCCAAAAAATCTAAACTAAATAAAACCTAAAAATAAAATAAATAAGAAAACCTAAACCTTAAAAAATTAAAAAGAATTAAATTAAATTAAATTAAAACCTAAACCTAAACCTGAATATAAAAATAAAATAAAATAAAAAACTAAAATAAAATAAATAAAAACCTTAACTAAACTACAAAATAATTTAAACATAAGAATAAAAAACCAAAATAAAAATAAAATTAAACATAAAATAAAATAAAATAAACCTAAATTAAAATAAAATAAAATAAAAAACAAAAAATATAAACCTAATATAAAACCTAAAGAAATAAAAAATAAATCCTAAACCTAAAAAAAAATTTAAACCTAAAATAAAATAAAATAAAATAAAATAAACCTATAAATAAAAATAAAATAAACTAAAATAAATAAAACCTAAACCTAATCTAAAAAAAAATAAACTAAACTAAAATAAAAAAATAAAATAAACTAAAATAAACCCAAACTAAATAAAAAAATAATACCTAAATCATAAACCTAAAATAAAACCTAAAAATAAACTAAAATAAAATAAAACCAAACTAAACCAAAAAGAAAAATAAAATGTAAATTTAAATAAAATAAAATAAAACTAAAAAAAATAAAAAAATAAAAAAACTAAGATATAAATAAAATAAAATAAAATAAAAAATAAAGTAAAATAAATAAATAAATAAACTAAATTAACTAAATAAACATAAACTGCTTTGATTTAAAAACTCTAAACCAAATACAAACTCTTAAACCTAAAAAAATCATACTAATAACCTAAAACTACAAACCCCCAAATCCTGAAAATTAACCTACTAAACCTCAGATCACAAAAACCCTAAACCAACCACAAACTAACCCGACTACTAGAAAACTGAGCCTTGAGCTAGGCTTACTTAAACAAAACTAACCTAAACCCACAAACTAGGCCTTAAAACCTAAATAACTAGAAACCACTGCTAAAAAAAACCTAAAGCCAGACCACAAAACTGTAAACCCTCAATTCTAAACCTAAAAATAACTGGCCCTAAAACCTAAAACCAAATACTAGATAAAAACTAAACAATCCTAACTAATGAACCAAATAAAATAAATAAAGAACTAAAAAGAAATAAAATAAAATAATAACCTAAACTAAACCTAAATAAATTAAAATAAAAAGAAAATAAAAATCTAAAATAATAAATAAAACATAAAAGTAAACTAAAATATATTATAAATCTAATAAAACCTAAATAAACAAAACTAAAATAAATGTAAAATAAAAATAAATCTAAAATAAATAAAACTAAATTAAAACCTAAATTGATAAAATAAACTTAAAATAAAATAAAAATAAACTAACTAAAAATAAAAAACTAAACCTAAAATAAAATAAAATAAAATATAATAAACCTAAACTTAAACTAAAATAAACTAAAATAAACTTAATAAAACCTAAACTTAAAATAAATATAAAATAAACCTAAACTATATAATAAAATAAATTAAAATAAACTTAAAATTAAACTAAAATAAAATAAAAATAAAAAATAAAAATAAAACTTAGACCTAAAATAATAAAATAAAACTTAACCTAAAATAAAATATAAAACCTAAAATAATAAATAAAACAAAAATAAAATAAAATAAACCAAAATAAATAAATAAATAAATAAAAATATTCATAATTAAAAATATAAAATAAAATAAACTTAAATAAATTAAAAATATTCTAAATAAACTTAAATGGGTTTGCTTAATTTTTTAAAAAAACCCTAAATAAATCCTAAAAAACAAACAAAAACACAAAATTATAAACCCAAAACCTAAACTAAACCCTAAACCTTAACCTAAGCCACAACCTAAAACCCTAAACCACAACCCTAAACCTAAACCTACACCTAACCCTAAGACCTAAACCCCAAACCACAAACCCAAACCATAAACCCTAAACCCACAAAACCTGACCTAAACCCTAAATCCTAAACTAACTCTAAACCCTAAGAATGGATAGAACCTTGATCAAAAGAACATCACCATCAATAAGGCTCAATCTAGATCTAGCTATGGAAGTAAAGGCGAATGAGACAGTTATCATAGTGGTGGTGGGCGATCTGGAGGTGCTGGTGGATATGGAGGTGGTGGTTGGAGCAATGGTGGTTATGGAGGATGGAGGAGCGACGAAGGATACAACCATGGTAGTGACGGAGGAGAGATTGGAGATACGATGGTGGATCCAGCTACTCGAGAGGCAGGGGTGGTTCAAATGGGAACTGGAGAAACTGAAGAATGGTCGATCTGATCTGCTGTTTATGGAACTATGTCTTTACAGTAGAGATGGTTCTACTTATCTAGGTTTTTAAATTTGCTCTATGGGTGCTTATTTTTTATCAATGTCATCGCTTGTGTCTTAAAAAACTTAGGGTGCTACTTGGTTGATGAAATCGAAAAGAAGAAATGTTGAATATGAATTTCTTCTGTTAAAAAAAACCTTAAACCTAACCCAACTATAAACTAAAACATAAACCATAACTAAAACCCTAAACCTAAACCCACAAACCTAAACCCTAAACCCTAAAACCTAAACAAACACTAAACCCCAAATAAAAATAAAAATAAAATAAACTAAAATAAATAAAAATAAACCCAAATAAACAAACCTAAACCTTGAAATCCCACAAACCCTAAACCCCAAACCTAAGCTAAACCATAACCAAAACTAAAACCCTACCCACAAATCTAAACCCTACCAAACCATAAACCATAAGCATAAAACCCCAAACCCCTAAACTGAATAAAGATGTCATTGGGGTAGATCAAAATGACTAATCTAACATATTTATGGTAGTTAAAGAAAATGTTTTCAAGAGACTTTCCCTTGACTATTAGAGATTTGAATTCCCAAAACCATAACCCTAAATCTTATAATTATTATTATTTTTTTTAAATTTTTTTATTTTTTACCCTAAATCTTATTATATTACCATATATTATAATATAATGTATCATATATTTTAGCATGTGATGTGTTTTGGATGTTATAAGATGTTTTGAAATGTTTTAGTATATTATGGTATTGTTATGTCGATATTAATATAAATCATAAAAATATTAATTTAATAAATCAAATGAAAGAAATTTGTGAAATTTGAAGTGGGAATTAGGTTGTAGTACCAAAGGTGTGCTACACCACTTGTAGTCTAAAAAAGATTTTATGTTCAAAATAAATATTATATGTTGTAGCATAGTATAGCATATATCATAATATATTATTATGCATTTTAAATTCTTTTAGTATTTTACAATCATGTAGTCGAGCTACACTAGCATTATTTATAAAAATGTTGATTTAGACTTTAAAATGGTGGAATTTGGCCAAATTCATAATAGGTAGAGCATGGCATCATAATATATTGTTTCAATTTAAAATATGTAAGTGATACGACTAAAATATATAGTTTTTTTATTATTTAGACTAATTTAATGATTTTTTATCTTAAGCAATCCCTTGTGATGTGATATGCATTATAATATAATATAATATGTTATAATGTATCATAATATAGGATGCCATAACATAGTGTAGCATCATCATTATAACATACTATTGCATATTACTGCTTATTGTTTAGCATATTTTTGTTTGTTATAGTATGATGTAGTAGAGTTTGTACTTGGTATAATTCATAAAAATATTGATTTATAGGTGAGATGATATGATTTGGCCAAATTTAAGGTAAGCTTTAGGGAACATCATTATGCTATGGTGTGCCATTTAATTAGAAGAATGGAATTTTGCATCCAAAATAAATGTTCACTTTTCAACCAAATTTTATAATTTTTTTGCTTATAGTGATTCATTTTAAGATGTAATGTCAGATAATATATTATATGAAACCATACTAAAATATAATGTACACAATAATATAACTTCACATATATATGAATGTGGTGGTGTGTTACTAAATGTTATTATACATTTTAGCATGTTTTACTTTTGTTGTAATACATTGGGTCAAAACTCACAAAAATATTAATTTGAAGGTTGAGATGGAAGAATTTGGCCAAATTCGTGGCACACACCAAGAAGTAACACCAAAATTATGCTATTTGTACCATTTCTAATAGAAAAATAGCAAATTTACATTCAAAATGAAAATTATTCATATTTTTAGAAAATTTTGTTATTTGTTCTTTTAAAGTAATTCTAATGAGGTTTAATTTTAGATAATATATTATATTATAGAAGATTATAATATAACATCATATTATAATATAATATAGTGTGTTAATTTACACTGTAATATGTTTAACATGATATTGTATAGTTAGTTTGAGCTTACACCATCACAAATAATAAAATGTTGATTACATTGTTAAGATGATGTGATTTGAACGAATACATTGTTAGGCTTTTGGTTGAAGTATTAAAATGTGCATAAGAGAAATAAGATTTGATGAGAATTCCATGTCAAATACATGGAGGAGGAGATCCACAAGGGGATCACACATGTGAGGGTCTATGGGCATAGAAGATGAAAATCTAGGATAAGGTTTGAATTTGATTTGATTATATGATTTATGGAAAGAAGATCATTGGGGATAAGAATCTATATAATCCATGGATTAAGATGAATCACTTTAATTTATTTGTTTTAATTGATGTGGAGGCATATCTTGAGATATGGGCTTAAGTCCTGGGATGGTATATGAACCATCCACTAGGGAAGCAGGTTCTGGCTATCTGCTATAGATTAAGATTTGAGTTCAATTTCATAGATTTATTTGGGGATGTATCTGCTGGGAATAAGTGTTTGGTTGGATTTCTTTGATTTAGACTCTTAGAGGGAGTTTAATTTGGCTCCACTAGGAGGTTGGTTTTTGATTTGTTTGCTTGACTTGTTTATATATGATTTGGGGCTCACCTAGAAGGGTGTGATTTAACTCCGGAAAAATCAGGGGTTTAATTTGTTGAGTTATGTATGGACCATGTGTGATGGACCCGAGAAGGGCTATATCATTCTTGACCCTCAAGTTTACAAATCCAAGGGATAGTCTACGTGGGGTAGAAACCTAAGGGTTGCCTTTTGGTGCAACTTGTCTAGGAAGAAGGCATAGCAGACTTACATCTTCAAAGTGAGGAACAACCCGGGGTGACAGTTGGATGCACAACAAATTGAACCTAACCTAGGGCAACTACTAAGTGAATGTCACTGGGGACTTATGCCAACTCAAAAGTAGTCAATATTAATTTTAACTTAATTTCATGTTATTTTATATGGTTTATTTGGTTTAGTTTAATTTTGAATTGAGGGCTTATCCGTTAGGGATGTGAGCTCAGTCAAATTTGATAGATTTAATTTATGGACTATGTTGGTGTGCAGTGGACCTACTGAGAAGGGGCTATATCAGACTTGTCCTGTCTCAGATTTAGAAATTCAAAGGGAGAGCTAGCCAATGTAAGGAGTTGCCTTTCAGTGTGCAACGGTTATGCTAAGAAGAAGGCATAGCAGACTTACATCTTCTAAGCGACAACAGGGTGACACATTGGTAGCACTGCAAATCAAACGAGTTAGGGGCATCTACTGAGCAAATGCTACTAGGGACTTACACCAAGTCAAGAGTAGTCAGTGATTTTTATAGGAGTTTTCTGCCTAAAGATAAGAATATTGGGAAAGGTTGCTAGGGGTGTCCTCTAATCCAATTGAATATATATTTTGTTTATATGTTTGTGTGGACCTGTTAGTGCGAGGACCTCAGAAGACTATGTCGCGACTATCTCATTCTTGGACCAAGAGAATCGCACATCCATAGGATGGATTCTCCAACCACAAGGGTGGTTACTTAGAAAGAGCTGTCTGTCGATAGTAACCCGGTAGTGTCTAAATGGGGTGAAAATGGCGTGTCCAAATATAGTGCCCACAGGGGAGGTCTTCTAGGGGGTTATCACGAGCCCAAGAAAGCTTATAGGTATGCGGTGGCCAAAGAAAGCTATAGACTTACATCTCCATGAGTGGTGTATCTAAGGTGCGAGAACCAACCAACCTAAGGTGTATCATCGGCATGAGTGGTGTATCCATCAACATAGTGAGAACCCAACCTAAGGTGCGGTGAATGATCAATCTGAAAGAAAGCTGTAGGCTTACAACTTTAGCGATCATCGATAGTCTATCATTAGTGGACAGATGCTATCGACCTAGGTGACTACTAAGTGAGGAGCCGAGGAAGGGCGGTCCCAGACTTAGCGACCAAGAGGAAGAGGAGCGAGGGGACTTATCATAAACCTCAAATATACTCGACCCAGTGAGTACACGAATGCTAATCCATGAAAAAAGCATAAAAAACTCACTTCCTCTTAAATGAAGCAAACATAAGGTAGCTTAACCACCAAAGTAAACTAAAACAAGTCATCGGTGTGTAGTGGCCAAGTAAGAAAGGAAAGCATAGAATACATCCTCCAAAGCGAAGACCTAAGGTGACACACTAGTAGGGTAGCACATCAGCCTGACCTAGAGAAGCTACTGAGTGAGTGCCGTTGGGGGGATTATCTCAACTTAGAGTAGCCCGAGATAAAAGATATATATTTATATGTTTGTGTGTAGTTTGTGCTTGTGTTATGTTGATGAAGGATATGATGCCGCTCAGGTTCCTTAAAATTACTCTAAACATAGCGTGGAGAATTCAAAACCAAGAATACTTTCAACATGGAAGAGATTAAATTCAAATTAGAGTTTTCATTGATGATAATTACTTTTAAACATGATTTGTAATATTTATTTAAGTAGAGCCCATTGATTGGAAGCATTGGGCGCTCTCCCTTATGATTAGTAACCTGATAAGATCCTCCTTGGTAGGCCTTTTCTATGGCAAAAAGGCCTTCCCAAGTGGGTTCAAACTTGCCTCCCATCTTACGAAGGGCAACAATCGATCTCCTTAAAATTAAAATAAGCTTTCCTACTTGAAAAGCTCTAGGACAGACCAACTTGTTGTGAGCTTGAATCATTTTAGCTTTATAAAACTTGAGGTTTTGGCATGCCCACAGATGTCTCTTCTCCAAACCTTTGAGTTATTCTAAATGCAACTTAGTATTACGCTCATTGTGATCTTCACCCACTATCTTAGTGATGAAGTTGGACTTCTAATGGTAGAATAGCTTTGGAACCATACACTGAGAAAGGTAGTGAGTTGGAGTTCTATATGTGGTAGGCCCAGGCTTCACTACTCATGCCACTACTTCTTGTGTCGAGTGTCTTCTTCAGTATTTGGCTGAGTGTTTGTTGAAGGATTCTACTAAGTCGTTCGCCCTTGGGTAGTTGATGATAGAATATCTCCAATCTATGTTATAACTCTGGGTAAAGTTGTTGATCTCCAAGCTCTTGAATGTAGTACCATTATCAGATATAAGTCATCGAGGCACTCCGAACCTATATACAATATGGTTCTTAAAAAAATTAGAGTACATGCTGAGCTGTGACATCTCTAAGCAGAATTGACTTCTCCCATTTAGAAAAAGTAGTCGATGCTAAGATGAACCAATGACCCTTGGAAGAAGGAGGATCAATAGGACCCACTATGTCAATACCCCAACACTCGAATGGCCATGAGGCTAATGTTGGATATAGAATGTTGAGTGGTTGGTGTAGGACCGCACTGTGTATTTGACATTGGTGGCATCGCCTAGCCATATCCATGATTCTCTGATCATTGATGACCAGTAGTATCCTAGTCTCTTGATCTTGGCTTTTATCTTCAGATTGGATTGGTTCGCCCCACATAATCCTGAGTGTACCTCGGTCACGATCTTATGGGCTTCATGCTTGTCTAAACAATATAACCACATATGATTGAAAGATAGCCGGTACAATACACCATCCATAAGAGCATAGGAAAATGCTTTCTACTTCATCTGATGGGCTTGGGACTTCTCTTAAGGTAGTTTGCCTTAATTTAGGTAATCCATGAATGGTTGTCTCAAATCTAACTCCTCATTTTTCTTAGCAAAGGAAACTGCCCCTTTAAGAGAGTACTTTTTGATGAGTTCAATATCAATAAGACTTGTGCATTTTAGACCTTTATTGATATGGACTCATCCTTTGGACATGCCAACTCTTTGGTAATCTTGGACAAAGCATACACTATGGTGTTCTCTCCTTGAGGAATCATATAAATTATAACCTTTGGGATTTGGGCCAATAATCATATGACTAGTGATTTTGGTTGATAACTTGAGAATCCTCAAGATGTTGATGTTAGGATGCTTAGAGTAATGCTAACTCAGAACAACAATGAGCCTCATATTCTTCATTGTTGGTGGATTGATAGATGATATGAGAATCTCATCACATCACGGTTTCAAGTTAAGAGAATTATTCATATCCCTACATTTCCTAGATTATTAGATTGTGGTTCTTCTCCTCTTTGAGAGGAAGCTACACCATCAAAGCACATATCCTAGTGGTGAATGCTAGTTTCCCCTAAGTTCTTGATTTGTTTATTAGGTAGATCATCACTAAATAGAGAGTCAGCAGGAAGTGGTGTGCTGCTAACAAAATTTGTTAACACTTATCCTTTCATTGCACGGAGGGGTACAAAGGTATTGTCAAACTGTGAGAGGATCATGGACCATTATGTCAACCATATGGATAATGTTGGCTGTATCATGAGATACTATAGTGGATTGATCCTAGGGAATAAGTTCACCTTATGAGGAAGCATGTAGTGCTATAGCTTTTCGGATGCAAAGATTAAAGCTAGGTAATGCTTCTTAATTGGTGGATAATTACTCTCAGTAGGGATTAAATAATGGTTGAGGTGAGTGCATTTTCATTCCCATTGTCATTAGTTTGGGCCAAAAAAGCACCAAGGGAGTCATCTAAGCAGTAGTGTAAAGTATGAGCGACTTGCTTTGGGATAGAGCTACTAGGAGAAGCATCATCAGGTAACTTGAGTCTTCAAGGCATGCTCACACTTGTCATCCCACTTGAACTTGGCATCCTTTTTGACAAGTGCTGAGAATGGCTAACATCTTCTCAATAAGTTTGATATAAAGCATCTTAGATATACTAATCCCCTTTGAATGATTTGTGTTGAGTTAAACTTTTAGGGGGTTGCATTTCTAATATTGCATTGATCTTCTCCAGATCAATTTGATTCCAGTGTGGACAAGAAACCACAGCTACTCAATGCACAAAGGTTCATTTTGAGGTTAAATTATCTTAACTATTTAAACTACTCTCAAGTTAAAGAGATGGTCTTCCTTTTCTCTACTTTTGCATGAGATCATCGACGCACTCGACTTGATGATGAATGAGTTCAAAGATTTGAGTTATATGTTGGTATGTAGCACCGACATTTTAAGGTGAAAGGCATGACCTTATAGCAATAGATTTTGATCGGGGTTCTAAAACAAGTGGTTCTTTCATCTTCATATGAGGCAATGTCCACCATCAGCTCTAGGATTGGTAGTGTAAATTCATTTTTTGGACATGCTTTATTTAAATCCCTAAAATTGATGCATATCTAAATTTGTCCATTCATTTTCTTAACTAGTACGATGCTGGCTAACCATGTAGGGCATTTTTCTTTCATGATGAAGCCAAAATCGATCAATTTCATGACTTCATAAATGACATGTTGTTCTAGGTCTAATCGCATGTGTCTAGTAGCTTACTTAAAAGGGTTAGCAGTTGGCTCTATTGCTAGTTTATGGATCGCTACTTCAGGAGAGAATCTAGGCATCTCTTCAAAATTCTATGCAAAGCAATCCTTAAACTTAGTTAATAGCCTAACTAAGTCATTGCTTTCAATTTCATTCAATAAAGAACTGATGTATGTCGGGGATCTTCTTAGTTCTAAGTTAATTTCCTTGAGCTCATTGGTTGACTTGATCTCTTCTTCAAACTTGGTGCATCTTTGACTTTAAAATCATCCGATCATCAGTTTCTAAGCATGCTCTTCATATGAGTTAATATGATTTGAAAAGAACTTGTCATATTCCAAATGATTGGTGATGACTAAGCGGTCATCATCGACTAGACCACTGTAATCCTACTCCCGGTCTTGATTGAGAGCTTTTATTTGTTCTTCCATATTGAAGTAGTCTACATCCAAAAGTATGTGGATTCTTTGTGAAACCATATAAGACTCATCCTATGAACTAGATTCTAAGTCATATATAAAAGTGTATTCACTAGTTAGAAATATCTTATTGGTGACCAATTTGAAGGTTTATCACCCCCAGGGGCCTTTGAAGGCTATTCCTACGGTGGAGGTCAGTGTCCACCCCATATGTTCAATAGTAGACTGGGTTGAATCTAATGTTGCTCCACTTCCTCCTCAAGTCTATTTCTGCTCCCTTTTATTTTCTTTATCATTTTCTCTTTTCTCTTCTTTTTCTTTGTCTCTTTCCTTTTCTTTTTCTTTTTCTTTTATTTCTAAACTTTGGCCATGTTCATGAGAAAAGATTTGTTGATTTTGAGGGAGGTAGTAAGTATCCTCATATATGCTCTGAGCGTAAATGGCAGATCTCCATTGACATAGTAGACGATCCCACCTCTCACAAACTTCATGCACTGATGTAGAAAGGATGGAACTATGTTGTTCTCATGTATCCATGATCTCAAGCTGCGTTGAAAGATGTATCCTCTATAATGTCTTAAACTTCTCTTTTAATCATCTATCTCTAAGGGAAATACTATGGAGCCTAAGGCCTTGACCTCACTTTTGTGCATTCAATCTTCCCATCTTAGACTTAGGAGTCTTCTAGACACTAAAACTTCTAGTCATAATATCTTCAACAATTAGGTAAACACTTCTTTAATAAGACTTAGAAGGGTTAACCATAGGATTAGGTTATGCCATAGGATTGGGATAATCCTTCACTACAACCAAATCCAATCCATGTTCACCTTCTCAAACAAACCTCAAGTTCAATTCAAACATCAAATTCAAATCCAAATCAAACCAAATTCAAATGAAATGATTGAAGCCCATGATCAAATCCGAAACCCTTCCTAAGCCATATGACCTATCCCATGGACTTAGCCAAATCTTAATCCAAATCAATCCAAAATCATTGATTTTTATCATAATCAATTTATATCTTCAATCATCTTCCTAAATATAAATCAAATCTACATTCAAATGATCAAAACTAAATTAAACTAAATCAAATTAAATTAAAACCCTTCCAAGTATGACCTATCCATGGACTTAGCAAATCTTAATCCAAATCAAGTCAAACTCAATTGATTTTCTCACAAATTAGTCATATTTTCAATCATCTTCACAAATTTAAATAAAATATACATTTAAATCATCAAAACTAAATCAAACCAAATCAAAATCCAAACTTAAGCCACATGACTCCATGGACTTAGCCAAATTCCTTCATTCCAAAACCCAAATTCAATTGATTTTCTCATGAATCAATCACTTCAATCATATTCACTAATATAAATCTACAATCATCAAGCCAAACCAAAATCAACCCAAGTCAAAACAACTTAACCCTTTTGACTTGAAATGTTCAAATGAACCAAAACCATTTGAACAAGCCAATTAATTGAATTTTATATCAATCCCAAATCCATATATAAACTCAACTAAATCAAACTCAACCCAAAATCAAACCAACTAATCCCAATTGGTCCACTTGACCCAAAGTGGTCAATTGGACCTATTTGAGCCAAGTTCTAATCCTAACCCAAATTGGATTGAACCAAGCCCATCAAAGCCTCCCATAATGATTATTGATCACCCTAAGTTGATCAATTGTCAAAAACTCGGTCAAACCAAGTCAACTTGGTCATTTGACCAAGTCAACCCCTTAACACATATGAACCTAAACTAGCCAAATTGCAACTTAAGCCAAATCACTTGAAACCAATGATTCGTGCCAAATAAAAATCAATATTTGGATTTGACTTGACCTTCAATTGAGTCAAAACCACCCTCTTGACCCAAGTTGACCCAAATTGACCTAAAAGAAAATTGGGTCAAATCAAAATATAAACCAATTGATTGATTGCAACCAATGGGTCAAGTTCATTCCAAATTGATTGTTAAACTTGACCAAACCCATGATTGGATCCAATTGAACCCAATTAAACTACTTAGCCCAAATTGACCTAAAGGTTCAAGTTGGCCTAAATAAAACCAAATCCAAATTAATTGAAATGAAACCAAAATCATCTTCAATTGAACTAAACCCAAACCAACAAGCCAATTTGGCCAATTTGGTCAAATTGGTCAACTTATTTGACCCAAATGAATTCAAATGAGCCAAAATCAAATCTAAGCCAAAAACTAAAACCAATTAACAAAACATCCCAAATGATCATATAAACTTGACCAACCCTTGGTTTGACCTAATTTGACCAATTGATCAACTTCACCCAACTAACCTAATTTGACCTAAATGAGTCAAATTGAGCCAAACTAACCAAATCAACTCCAATTGACTTGAAATTTGGGCTAACCCACTTTTGGCTCATTTCAAATCTACAAATCAAATCCAATGCCAAATGATCATTCTACCATTTGGGTCAAGGGCATCACATGAGACAAATCACCCATATAAGTGGTCATGTTCCATTCCTTGGCCACTTGGTACTCTCCCAATGGTCCACCTAGGCTAGGACAACCTAACCCAAGGGGTGGTTGGGTCGACATTACATGGGAGGTGAAATCACCTCACCCTCCCCATTGGAGCATTTGAAACCCATAGGACACCCATGATTCCTCCTTGGCAACCACCTCCACACCTTTAGTCCAACTCACCTCCTCCGCCACCCATGACTCTCCGAGATGGTCGGACGACCAGTAAAAGCCAAACCTGATCCCACCATCTGATCAAGATGAAGAAGGTATACACTATCTTGTTTCCACTCAAACACACACAAAAATCATTCCTCAGATCCCTAGCTATCCAAGACGAGCCGCTAGGGCCATTCCCTAAGCTCCCAAGCTAGTTCCTCTATCAAAAAATGTTAATCCAGTCCATCTTGAAATAGGACACTCCCATTTCTGACCTAACTTCCCTATTTCTCCATCAAACTCAAATTAACTTTGCACACACCTTCCTTACACCACGTCAAGCAAGAACAAATTAATTTCCAAGCTTCCAAAGCAGGAGGTGGGACTTCGATCAAAGTCGAGCTCCAAATCATTAATTCTTGGCCATCTAAGTGAACTTTGAGGAATTGATCCAATTGCTAATCAATAGGTCATCGTCTCCACTAGATGAAGCTTCCTCAATCATTTTGCCAGTCTTGAGCTCAGGTATGCTTCCAAAAGCGATCTTAGTAAAATGGTTTGGAGCTTTTTTAAACTTGCATCTCATGTGATCTTGACCATTGGATCCCCTTTGATGATGTCATGAAGGTGTGGGATCCTTTTGGAGTTGATCCAAGCTTCGGGATAAGTGAGCAATGGAGGATGAACTCCATTCTCCCTCACTTGCATGATGTTAGATCACGCACTGTCCATTTCGCATAATAAGAATGGACGATCGTGATTAGATCCACTAGATCAATCTGATTTAATCCTATTATGCTATGTGATTAATTGTAGCCGTCTGATCTTATATCGAATGGTGTATGAGAAAGCACATCCACCATTGCCACATAGGCACTAAGTCGGATAAGTTTTAAGTCAATCCATGGCCCCGTGGAAAGCACATGTATACATGTGCCAACGATAATTATTAGTAGCTTAATTAATCATTTTTAATGGATGAAACTTTTAAAATCATAAAAATTCGAAATAAAAAATACAAATAAATACTCATTTTAAAGGTATTTGAGGAGAATTAATTAAAATGATCTTAAATAATTTTGAATAGTAATTAAGGTTTAATTACAAAATTTATTAGCTTAATTACTCTTTTACTTGAGCAATTAATCCCAAATTTTTTTGGGTTAATTTAATGGGATGACCTCACTCCCATGATTTTCTTGGGATTTATTGCCTTAATTAAGAAAATTGACTAATTAAATCTTAACTACTTTTTTAATGATTAATTAATCCATGAATAGTAACAAATTGGTTAATTAAGTTTATTAATCATTATTCAACAGTAAGTGAACTAAGGAATAGGGTTGGGACCCCTTTCCCTAAGTTCATTTCACCTTTTTTGAAAATAAAATTAATTAATATTTAACTAATTAATTAAATCACTTAATCAAATTGAAATCATAATCACATTAGACCTGAATTAATTAAATCAAGGGGTAGATCTTTGGTGTTTAATAACCTAAAGAGTTTAATGAAATTATGGTTAGTCCATATGTGTGGGAAAACCATAAGAGTAATTAATTAAGTCCCTTAATCTAACTATTAATCATGAGCCAATTGCATTAGGCCCTTTTATTTCCTAGGATCATTGCAAGTTTATTTTCCATGCATATCATGTTGGCTCATAATTATTTAGTTAATTACTTTAAGGTGACATAGGTAAGGTAATTAATTCATCTAATTAAGGTTCAACTTAATTAACCCATAAAATCAACTTAATTACATTTCCTTAAATTAAATCAAATCACTAATGTGGGAATGGGTTTAAACAACAAGTGATGATTTCTCTTCTCCTCTTTAAATCAAATCAAATCCAAAACTTAATTAATAAAGAGCTTTGGTTTGCTTTAAATAATCTTATTTGATTTGATTATCCTTAGAACTAGTTTGGTTGAATGAATCACATGCTTATATTTGATTGTCCTCTTTCCAATCATGTTAAATTTGGTATGTCATTTGAATTCATGCATCCATCTTTTCAAAATCAAGTAAAATAAAATGGATTTCTTTATGTAAGCTTGCATGTGTTGATTTAATTTAATATATGTGGCTATTATCACTATTAAATCCAAATGTATTTTCAAAAGCTTATAAATGAATAATAATATGTATGTTGTTAGTTATAAATACATAAGAAATGCATGTGCTTATAGCTTAAGTGTATGAATGTTGAGTTCTCTTTCCTCTATTCATGTGTTGATTTATATAAGATTGAATGGTAATGGGTATATAGTCTGGACATCTCAGGAACATGAGGCTTTAGCTAGCCCCAAGGAGGTTATTTGATTATCTCACTTCCCTAGTTTAACAATGGCACGTACCCATTTTATTTCATTCTTATGTATTTTGACATTAAAATTTGGATAAAGTTTTAATTAATATAAATAAATGATTCAATAAAAAAATAAAAAATACAATCTTTGCATGGTTTTCTTTCCCTTATTTACGTATACATCCATGTATGTCCAGGAAAAAGTATTTAGAAATCCCAGAATATGAGGCTTTAGTTAGCCCAAGGAGGTCATTTGATTACCTCACTTCCTGTTTAATGCGACATGCACTTGTCTATATCGTTGTATATATATGTATGTATTTAATGAAAAAATGAAAATTTTTGCATTAAAATTATTCATAATTGACTAATAATGAATTATATGATTTGGAGCTTTCTTATATTCATAAATTTACATATGTTTGAATGCAAATGGGTATATAGCGGACATCCTAGAATAACTTTTCCAAGTAGGTCATTTGATTACCTCACCACTTAACAACACATGCCTATTTAATTTCATTCTTATGTCCTTTTGTATAAGAATTTGGATAAAGTTTTAAATTAATATGTTTAAATAATTCAATCAAATAAAATATAAATTCTAACATACATTCATCATTTAAGTGTGCTAAAATATGTTGCATGTATAGATACACTTAGGATTAAATCATATGCATGTTACATGTGATGGAAAGGAATGATATAATATATGTCATGTGGTAGTAATTCAATTAAATTAATCTTAGGATGCCTTTCATTTTGAATAGGATTATTTAAAGTGAACCTAATATTAATTAAATCATTTAATAACCATTCACTAAAGAGAATCAAATTAATATACTTTAGAAAGTGACTTAAGGTAGGGATGAAAGAGGAAATCCTCTTTTCCTCTCTTTATAGTTGTTAAGTGTAATTAAATGAAACAAAAGGAAAAAAATTAAAATTCTCAAATCAATTAAATTACTTCAAGTGAAATTAATCTTTCATGTTAAATTGAATCCTTCTACACTTAAAAAATACAACGTTAATGCATAACAAGACTTACCACACAAGCCTTAATACACACATTAGAATTAAGTCACCACTTCTAGCTCTAAGTTAGGATGGGGTATGATGTGATGCATATTTTTTTTTATGATGTATTGTTTTAGATTGGATGTTAAGGTGTATGCTTCATAGGTAGGTGATAGGCCAATATTAGCTAATCATATTTTTTTGAGGGGATTATGCTTAAGGGATGCTTAAAAATAAATGTGAATGCTCTTTTTAGGTTGCTTAAATCCTTAAGCATAATCAAGTTAGGATAGGTTAGTTACCCATGTGTAGGGTGTTAAGTCCAAATTATAAATACAACTTGGATTATATGTATATTTAGCTAACCTCTATATATTTTGCAGTGTAGTTAGATTTACTTTTCCCACATAAATATATATATTTGCATAGGAATTTGCTATGGGGATTAGATAGTGGCAAGGCTTTGTCTAGGGTGCCATGATGCCTTTGAAGCAAGACCATCCAAATCAAAGAAGGAACCAAATAAATGGAGATATGAAGAAAGAAGACCCCATAGCATTTAATACAATTATAATTATTCTTTCATATTCTAGGTTATATAAAGGCTTCGACTACCCATCTTTTCTCTCTTTGGGTTTTGCGTTACCAACTTTTATTCTTTATGATGGTTTATATAATTGTTTGATGTTATGTTTACATTGTGCATTAGGATGACATGCTTTTCATAGTTTCTTAAATGATTGATGTTTTAATGTGTGGCTTGGATGATTAGGCTCTTAGGATAAAAATAACTTTTCTAACAACTAATCAACTAAATTTTAAACAACTCATAACCTCATCATAAAGCCTAAGACATAAATAAGATAATTAAATATTTAACAACCCCTTAGCTATGGTTGTATGTTTCACATGCATGCATATTCTTTCTCTCTTAACATGAAGGATCTCCATCTTGCAGATAAAATAATGCTTGACTCAGGGCATCCCTTGTGGTGGAGAACACCTTCTTCTAGTTGATTTGACCCATAACCTATTTCATCATGCATTTAAGCATAAGAAATCCTAAAGCCTTCTGTCAAAATGATGTGTCTAAAATGAAATAAAATTTGAAAAAAGCATCTATAGATTAAGTCATATGCTCATACCACTCACTATAGTCTCTTAGGGTGTGTTTAGACTTTAGTCTCTTTCTAATTAAATAAATACCCTAGTTATCTTATAATTCATAAGACCGACTACATGGTTTTAAAATCATAGGGAGTTAGCTACACTCAGAGGTTATAAGTCGAGTCGGACAATTTATTCTCTCTTGTGGAGGTAAACCCTTATGTCCACCTATCACTTAGATTTAGGTTGTACTTTTGGCTTCGTACTAAAGCTCTAGATTTAAGATAGCTATTTTCTTTAGGGCACATAAATCCTCACCTCTTAGGCATTCCACAACCTTGTTGTGGATTATAAGCTAGTAATCTAATTAAATTTCAACTCAAAACATATAAATCTCCTCAACTTCAAAATTATAAAGCCCAACCATAGGATATATTGGAATGCTCATTAAGCTTTCTAGTATCATGAGCATTTTCTACTTATTTCATTTGGATTCCAAAAATAAGTCTTCTCCTTGAACTTTCACAATTTTTTTCCAACTATAACCAATCTTTTAATAGTCTATGCTTGAAAGCTTTAGAGATGATAATTGTCTACTTTAATATAGAGTATTCTTAAGAAATTTCATTTCCTAAGATGTAATTAACTATGGAGGCTTGCCTCTACAGGGGACTTAAGAACCTGGTTTAATATAAATCCTGCTTTCTTTATCCATGTAAAGTAGGGGAAAAATCGTACATTCAAGACCCATCATGCCTTAGAGTCTTTATCATGATTAGGTCCATTGTAGGTGATGCCTCTATCTTTCAAGTTTGTACATCACACCTCAATGTTATCAATCACCTCAAAAGTACCCCCCCTATGATCAGTGTGTCACCCCACATACATTGAAAAAAAAATACCACAAGTCTCACCTTGTTCATTGAATCCTCTCAACATCTTTCTTTTGAGTTTAGATGTCGATCCTCAAGTAGGGAAAGGGTTCTTAGACTCATAATGTTGATTGATACACTTGGGTCAACCAAACTTTTAATGCATGTCTCAACATCCACTATAATGTAAAGAGGTGATTGTGCTGGTCATCCCTAGTAAGTCTTCATCATGAATGTAACTCCTAAGATGTCCATTTGGCATGTCCTCTTTAGCCTAAGCTAAGCATATCTCTAGATCAAGTAAGGCCTTGATTAGAGATTCCTCATCTCTTGGATAAGATAAGGGCATCATATATGCTTAGCTGGAAACTTTCTAAGGTGAGCTAGGACATTGTAATCAACTTCTTGGTCCTCCAAGCATATCCATGGGTGGGCATCCTATGGAGGGCTATCATCTCACGAAACCAATGACTTGCTTATCCTTATCCACGAGGTACTACAGGAGGTAGAACTTTTCCCATGTAAGTTGACTTGGTGACTTCTTGGAATGATGAGCTTGTGGAAAGTTCTACCTTCTCATCGGGCATACCTACTGCTTCTCCTATGGGATCCTTAGAGTCAGTTGACTCCAAATCAATCGCAAGAGGTGAATGCAATTGATTTAGAGAAGGATAATCCAACTCTGAATCAGAAAGGAAAGGATCAAAACTATTAAAGCTATTATTTTTATTTAGACATGGAGAGCTTTCAATAAGAATAAAATCAAAAGCATCAGAAGTAGATAATATATAAATAGAATCAGCTTTCTTCATTAATTTTTTTTTGGGTGGAGGTACATGATAGAAATCAAGTAAAGTAAGCAAAGTAAGGGATTTAGTGCCCTTATCCGCAGATACAATGCTCTTGCCAGTAGAAGAGGAGATCGTAGAAGAGGTGGTAGCTACAATGATGGAGGGTTACTGGACTCGGATGGTGGCTACCCTACTGGACTATGCTGGGCAAGCATGGTGAGCTGCTGCTGCTGCTATTGGGCTGTCACCCTCCCTGAGTTGTGCTTTGCAACTAGCAAACCTTCTTTAGTGTTGTAGGTTTGATCTATTTCAGTCACCTGCAAGGAAAGCTTCTTGATCTTAGAAATGATCTTTTTAAAGGTTTGGGATAGGGAGATATCCTAACCTTTTTTGGTCTTAAGAGGATTGTAAGTATCTCCAAGGATTACTCAAACAGAACAAGATGGTTGTTCTAATTAGTACTCCTTAGGGATAACTATGGCTCTCAACTTGTAGGCTTAAAATAGTCTTTAAAAAGGTATAATCCTCTAAGACATTACATACTAGGAAATAGATCATCACTCTTGCCCACTTAGCCTCTTGGGCTCTCAAAGCTCTCAAATAGCAAGAGTGATAGGAAAGTAGCTACCTAGTGATGGATATGAAAACCAAAACCTAAAATAAACTAAACCAAAACCATGAACTAAATAATATAAAATAAACTAAAAATAAACCTAAACTTGAACTAAAAAAAAACTAAAAAGAAACCTAAAAAAACCTAAAACCTAAACCTAAAAAAATAAAATAAAAACCAAACCTAAACTTAAAATTAAAAATAAAACTAAAAAAAAATAAAATAAAATAAACAAAAATAAATAAACATAAAAAAAATAAACAAAAATAAATCTACTAAAAAAATAAATAAACAAATAAATATAATAAAATAAAATATGCTAATAAAAAAAAAAAAATAAACTAAATAAACATAAACCTATCTTCTTGTTTTTTTAAAAAAACTACATAAACAAACCATAAACCATAAATCCTAAACTACACTAAACCATAAAATAACCTACCCTAAATCCTAAATCAAACCCTAGGCTAATATAAATTAAATGAATAAACTAACCTCTAACATGACCCTAAATCTAACCCAAAACCACCAAACCCTACTGAGAAAATCCCAACTAAACTCCTAAAGTAAAATCCTAAACTAAGCTATGACCTGGCCAAACCATGTTTAAAAGAAATACCAAACCCTACTCACCACTGACCTAAATCTCCCCAAAACCATACTAAAACCCTAATCCCTACTAAACAAACTAAATACTAAAATAACATAAATAAATAAACCTATAAAATACCTAAACTAAAACTCCTAAACCTAAATAAATAAAACTAATAAATAAAAAATAATAAATAAACCTAAACTAAAATAATAAAATAAACCTGAATAAAAACCTAAATAAAATAAACACTAAACTAAAATAAAATAAAATAAACCTAATAAAATAAATAATAAAACCTAAAATAAAAAAACCTAAAGTAAACCTAAATAAAAAAAAACCTAAACCCTAAAACAAAAAAAAAAAACCTAAATAAAAAATAAAATAAACAAAATAAAATAATCCTAAACCTAAACTAAAATAAATAAACCTAAACTAATCAAAATACTAAGCCTAAATCTAAACCTAAACTAAATAAAATAAAGCTAAAATAAACCTAAACTAAAAAATACAAAATAAACCTAAAATAAAAAAACCTAAACCTAAAAAAAATATAATAAAAAAAAAAAAACTTAAACTAAAAATAAAAAACCTAAACTAAAATAATAAAACTCAACTAAATAATAACCTAAACCTAAACCTAAAATATACTAAAATAAAAAACTTAAAATAAAATAATAACTAAAATAAATAAACTAAATAAATAAACCTAAATAAAATAAAATAAAAAAATAAAATAAAGAAAAAAATAAAACTAAATAAACCTAAACTTATCGGTTTAATTAATTAAAAAAAACCTAACAAATCCTAAACTACAGAAAACCTAAACCTAAACCTAAATCTAACTAAACCCTACTAAAACCCAAAAGCATAAACCCAAATCTAAACCAAATCTAAACCTAAAAAACCCAACCCTACCCTAAACTCAGAATGGGAAGAACCTGATGAACATCATCACAATGTCAGATCTAGAGGTGGAAAGGCGCAGCAGTTATCAATGGTGGTGGGGATGAGGAGTCGGTGGAGATAGGCATGGTGGTGAGTAGTGGTGGTATCAGGTGGGTGGACGGAGAGGTTACACCTGGTGGTGGCAAGGGAGAGACGAGGATGATGGTGGATCACTGAGAGGATGGTTCTAATGAGCTGGAGAAACTAAAGAAAGGCGATCGGATATACTACTTATGGAACTATGTCTTGACAATAGACTCTATTTATCTAAGCTCATTATTTATCTATGTCATAAAATGTGTCTTAAAACTTGTGTTTAGTTGATGAAATCAAAAGATGAAATGTTGATATGAATTTGTTCTTTGTTAAAAATAATAATAATGAAAAAAAACCCTAAATTAAAAACCCTAAACCTAAAACCTAAAACCTAAACCCAAAACTTAAAACAAAATGAAACCCTAAAACCTTAACCCAAAATACAAACACAAAAAAAAATCTAGGCTTAGGAAGCAAACTAAAAAAGCCTAAACCTAAGATTAATATAAAACCTCAAAATAATATAAACAAAAAAAACCTAAGACAAAATAAAATAAATAAAATAATAAAATAAAAACATAAACTAAAACTTAAATAAACTATAAAAATAAAACTAAAATAAAATAAATAAAAACTTAAACTAAACTGAAAAAAACCTAAATAAAATAAGGACTAAACCTAAAATAAAAATAAAATAAACCTAAATATAATAAAATAAAAACTAAATAAAAACTGAAACCTAAACCTAAACTATGAACTTAAAAATAAATTAAAATTAAAACCTAAACCCTAAACTAGAGAAAAACCTAAACCTAAAATAAAAATAAAATAAACCTAAACCTAAACTAAAATAAACTAAACTAACATAAATAAAACCTAAACCTAAACCTAAAATGAACTAAAATAACTTCATAAATAAATAAAATAAAATAAACTAAAATAAACTAAACTAAAATAAAAAAAATAAACCTAAAAGAATAAAAATAAAATCTAAAACCAAAACCTAAAAATAACATAAAAAAACTCCTAAAATAAAAAAAAATAAACCTAAACCTAAAATAAAATAAAACTAAACTAAACTCAAAAAAATAAACTAAACCTAACATAAACCTAAAAAAAATAAAATAAAAAAAACATGAACTAAAATAAATAAACCTACAATAAGTAAACTAAACTAAATAGAAATAAAAATAAAATAAATCAAAATAAAAAAATAAAATAAACTAAAATAAATAATAAACTAAATAAACTTAAACCTCCGCCAAATTTTAAAAAAACAAAAAAAAAAGAAGCTAAAACACCCTAATCTTAACCCCTCAACACTAAACCCTAAAATCCTAAACCCTAAAACCTAAACTCTAAACTTAAACCCTAAACCTTAAAACCCTAAACCCTAAACCCTAAACCCTAAACCCTAAACTATAAAAAACCATAAACCTTAAACATTAAACCCTAAACCACAAATCCTAAACTCAACCCTAAACTCCTAAATCCTTTAAACTATAAATTCTAAACTTAAACCTAATAACCTAAAACCTTAAACTAAATTCTAAACCCTAAACCTAACCTAAACCTTAAACTAAAACCATAAAAGCATAAACCCTAAAACCCTTAACCCTAAACCCTAAACCATAAACCCAAAACCTTAAACCTTAACCCTAAACCATAAACCCCAAACCCTAAACCTAAATTGAAAGTAACTAAATAAATTAAAAAATAAACCTAAACCTTAAAACCTAATTAACCTAAACCAAAACCTAAACCCAAGAAAAGTAACCTGATGGTAAACATCATCACAACCACCCGCCTAGATCCGCTGGAGGTGAAGGTGGAGGTGGTGGTTAAGTGGTGGTGGGGTATCTGAGGTACCGTGGATATGGAGGTGGTTTTCGAGTAGTGGTGGTTGGAGGTGGGAGGAGCGAGGGTTATAGCCATTGTGGGTGGCAGAGGGACTGTGATATGATGAGGATCCCGCTACGAGAGAGGCCGTGGTTCTCAAGGGAACTGACAAACCAAGAATCCGGCGATCCGATCTACCGCTATGGAACTATGCATTTACAGAGACAGCTCTAAGTTATTCGGTTTTGATTTATGTGATCATTTTATTTATGTCATTGCTTATGTCATAGAAAACTTGGTGTGTTACTTTAGTTGATGAAATCAAAACGTAGAAATATTTAATCTGAATTTGTTCTTTGTTAAAAAAAAACCAAAAACCTTGAACCCTAAACCAAAACCTGAACCCTAAACCTAAAACCTAAGCCCTAAACCCTAAAACCTAAAAATAAAAAATAAAAATAAAAAATAAATAAATAAACCCTAACCCTAACCCTAAACCATAAACCCTAAACACTAAAACTAACCCTAAACCCTAAACCCTAAAGCCTAAAACCCTAAACCTTAAGCCCTAAAACCTAAAACCTAAACCCTAAACTCTAAACCCTAAACCCTAAATCCTAAACCCTAAAACCAACAACGCTAAACCCAAAACACAAAATTCCAATCCTAGACCCTAAACAATAATCCCTACACCCCAAAAACCTAAAAACATAAACCTAAACTAAATAAACCCTAAAAATAAAATAAATAAAATAGCCTAAACCTAAATAAAATAAAAAAAATAAAATAAAATAAAAAGTTAAACTAAAACTTAAACCTGAACCTAAACCAAAAAATAAAATAAAAAGATAAATAAAAACTAAACTAAAATAAAAATAAATAAAAACCTAAACTAAATTAAAAAATAAAAAAATAAAAAAAATGTAAATAAAATAAATAATAAATAAATAATAGAAATAAAATAAACCTAAAATAAAATAAAATAAAAACTAAATAAAAATCTAAACCTAAAATAAAAACTTAAAAATAAATATAAAATAAGACATGAACCTTAAATTTAAAAAAAAACCTAAACATAAAATAAATAAAATAAAATAAAACTAAATCTAAACTAAATTAAACTAAACTAAAATAAATAAAACCTAAACCTAAACCTAAAATAAACTAAACAAATACCCTAAACTAAAGAAAATAAAATAAACTAAAAATAAACTTAATCCTAAACTACAAAATAAAACCTAAAAAAAAAACCTAAAATAAAAACCCGAAATCGAAATCTAAAAAAATAAAATAAAAAGCTAAACTTAAACCAAAAATTAAAAAATAAAACCTAAACCTAAAAAAAATAAAAAATAAAACTAAACTAAAAAAATAAACATAAACCTAAATCTAAACCTAAAAAATAAATAAAATAAATAAACCTAAAATAAATAAAATAAACTAAATGAAAATAAAAAATAAACATAAATAAAAATAAAATTAAAATAAACTATAATAAATATTGAATAAACTAAATAAACTAAAAAAACCTAAAACTACCGATTTAGCTAAAAAAAACCCAAAACCTTAAACCCTAAACCATAAACCCTAAATCCTAAATCATAAACCCCAAACCTTAAACCCTAAAACATAGCCTAAACCCTGAACCCTAAACCTACAACCCTAAACCCTAAACCTTAAAACTATAAACTTCAACCTAAACCCTAAACTTAAGCTAACCTAAACCCTAAATGCTAATTTAAACCCTAAACTATAAACCCTAAACTAACCTAAACTAAACTTTAAAGAAAACCTAAACCTTAAAGCTAAAGCCTAAAGCTAAACCTAAACCCTAAACTAACCTAAATGTTGTAACCTAAAACCTAATCTAAACCTAAAACCTAAACTTAAACACTAAACCTAAACTTAAACCTAAACCTAAACCTAAAAAACTAAACCTAAAACCAAACCTAAACCTAAACTTAAACTAAGTTTAAACTCTGAATCCAACTAACCTAAACTAAACTCCTGCTCTAAACCTAAACTAAACATAAAACTAAACTTAAACTAACTCCAACCTAAAGTACTAAACCCTAAATCAGAAACCCTAAAACCCTAAACTAAACCCTAAACAAACCTAAACTAAACCTAAATACCTAAACCTAAACCCTAAACCCTAAATCTAAACCTAAATTAACCTAAAACCCTAAGTTAACCCTAAACCCTAAACCTAAACCTAAAACTCTAAACCCTAAAGCCTAAACACTAAACCCAAAACCATAACCATAAACACTAAATCCTAAAACCCTAAACCTTAAACCTTAAACCCTAAACCCTTAACCATAAAAAACTTAAAACATAAACCAAAAGTAAATAAATCCTAAAAATAAAACAAATAAATAAATGTAAACCTAAATAAAATAATAAAATAAAATAAAATAAAAACCTAAACTAAAACCTAAACCTAAATCTAAAAATAAAATAAAATAACATAAATAAAAATAAACTAAAATAAAACAAATAAAAACCAAAACTAAACTAAGAAAATAAATTAAACCTATGAATAAAAAACCTTAATAAAATAAAATAAACCTAAAATAAAATAAAATATAAAATAAATAAAAACTTGAACCAATTCGGTTGCATTGTTATAAAATAAAACATTAAAGTAAATAAAAAATAAAACTCTAACCCTAAACTAAAAATAAAAACTAAACCTAAAATAAAAATAAAATAATTAAAATAAAATAAACCTAACCAAAAATAAACTAAACTAAAATAAATAAAATGTAAACCTAAATCTAAAAGAAACTAAACCTAAACCCTAAACTAAATAAAATAAAATAAACTAAAAATAAACCTAAACCTAAACCAAAACTAAAAAATAAAACCTAAAAATAAACCTAAAATAAAAACCTAAAACCCAAACCTTAAACCTTAATCTCTAAAAAGCTAAAAACTTAAACCTAAATTGCATAAAACCTAAAAAAGAAAATAAATAAAAAAGCTAAACAAAAATAAAATGACAACTAAATGAAAAATAAAAATAAAATAAACCTAAAATAAAATAAAATAAAAACTAAATAAAAACCTAAACCTAAAATATAAATCTAAAAATAAATAACAAATAAAACCTAAACCTAAAACTAAAAAAAGACTAAACCTAAAATAAATAAAATAAAATAAACCTAAACATAAACTAAAATAAATTAAACTACAATAAATAAAACCTAAAACTTAAACTAAACTAAATAAAATAAAAATGAAAATAAACCTAAACCTAAACTAAAATAAACCTAAAAATAAACCTAAAATAAAACCCTAAACCAAAATAAATAAATAAATAAAACCAAAGCTAAATAAAATAAAATACTAAACATAGTAAAATACAAATAAAACTAAACTAAAATGAATATAAACCTAAAATATACCTAAAATAAACTAAAATAAAACCTAAACTAAAATAAATAAAATAAAATTTAAACCTAAAAAAATAAAAATAAAATAAACAATAAAACCTAAACTGCTTTTGTTTTAAAACTCTTCCTTAAATCCTCCCTAAACCTAAACCTATATCTACCCTAACCTATCCCTAAAGCCTAAACTCCTTCTAAAGCCTAAACCATAAATCTTAAACCCTAAACTCCAAGCTAAACCTAAACCCACCAAATCCTCTACCATAAACTTTAAACCCTAAAATTAACCCTAAACCCTAAAATGATATAAACCATAAAACCTAAACCCTAAACCCTAAATACTAAAACCTAAACTAAAATATAAAAGAAACCCTAAACACTAAACCCTAAACCCAAACCCTAAACCCTAAACCCTAAACCCAACTTAAAACTAAAACCAAAATCTAAACTAAATAAAACCTAAAATAAATAAATAAATGTAAATCTAAATAAAATAAAAATAAAATAAAATAAAACCTAAACTAAAACTAAACCTAAACCTAAAATATGATAAAATAACAAACTAAAAACTAAAATAAAAATAAAACCTAAACTAAACTAAAAATAAAATAAACCTAAGAATGAAACCTAAATAAACTAAAAAACTAAATACCAAACCTAAAAAATAAACCTAAAAAAAAACCTAAAATAAATAAAATAAACCAAATCCATAAACTAAAATAAACTTAACCTAAATTAAATAAAATAAATAAGAAAAAATAAATCTAATCCTAAACTAAAATAAACTAAACTAAAAAAAATAAAATCTAAACCTAAACCTAAAACAAATTAAACCTAAACCCTAAACTAAATAAAACAAAATAAACTAAAATAAACCTAAACCAAAATTAAAAAGATAAAACCTAAAAGTAAACCTAAAACCTAAATAAAATTAAACCTTAAAGCTAAAACATAAAATAAAACCTAAAATAATAAATAAAAAAAACCTAAACAATTATAAAATGAAAAAATAGATTAAAATAAGAACATAAACTAAAATCTAAACCTAAACTTAAACCTAAAAAGAAAATAAAATAAAAAATAAAAAATAAAAACTAAACTAAAATAAAATAAATAAAAACCTAAACTGAACTAAAAAAAATAAGAAACCTAAATAAAATATAAACTAAACCTAAAAATAGAATAAAATTAAAATAAAATAAAAACCTAAACCAAAAATAGACATAAAAATTAAACCTAAAAATAAATATAAAATAAAACCTAAACCCTAAACTAAAAGAAAAAACCTTAAACTAAAAAAAATAAAATAAATAAACCTAAACCTAAAATAAAATAAAATAAAACCTAAACCTAAACCTAAAATAAACTAAACAAAAACCCTAAACTAAATAAAATAAAATAAACTAAAAATAAAACTGAAACATAAAAAATAAAATAACAATAAAACTCAACTCAAAAATAAATATAAACCTTAAAAATAAACTATAATAAAAAAAACTAAAAATAAATAAATAAACTAAACTAAAAAAATACAAAATAAAGAAAAATAAAAGAAAAAATAAAATAAATAAATAAATAAAAATAAACTAAATAAACCTAAACCTACTAGTTTACTTAATTTTTTTTTTTTAAAAAAAAAAAAACCTAAACCTTAAATCCTGAACCCTAAATCCTAAACACTAAACCCTAAACCTTAAACCCTAAAACTAACTAGAAAACCTAAACCCTAAATCTACAACCCAAGACCTACAACCCTAAAGCCTAAAATTTTAAACCCTAAACCCTAAACCCTAACATTCTAAACCTTAAACCCTAAAATCCAAAATCCTAAACCCTAAAATTAATAACCCTAAACCTTAAACTGCAAACCCTAAACCCTAAACCCTAAACCCTAAACAAACCCTAGATCTTAAACCCTAAGAATGGGCAGAACTTTGATTGCATGAACATCACCATCAACTACGCTTAATCTAGATCTGGAAGTGGAGGTGATGGCGGAGGTGGCATTTATCATAGTGGTGGTGGGAAATCTAGAGGTGCTGGTGGATATGGAGGTGGTGGTCAGAGCAGTGGTGGTTATGGAGGCAGGAGGAAGGACGGAGGTTACTGTCGTGGTGCTGGCGAAGGGAGAGATCAGGGATATGATGGCAGATCCCACTACTCGAGAGGTGGAAATGGTTCTAATGGGAACTAGAAAAACTTAAGAACAGTCGATTTGATCTGCTGCTTATGGAACTATATCTTTATAATAGAGACAGTTCTACTTATCTAAGGTTTTAGATTTTCTCTATGGGTGCTCATTTTTTATTTATGTCATAATTTATGTCTTATAAAACTTAGGGTGCTACTTGGTTGATGAAATCAAAAAGAAGAAATGTTAAATCTAAATTTGTTCTCTGTTAAAAAACCCAAACCTAAAGTAAAACAAACCCTAAAAAAACTAAACTCTAAACCCTAAACCTTAAATCCTAAACCCTAAACCTAAAACCCTAAACTCTAAACCCCAAACCCTAAACCCAAACTATAAACCCTAAACCCAACCCTAAACCTAAAGCTAAACCTTAAACCTAAATCTAAAACACTAAACCCTAAAACTTACCCCCAAACCCAAACCCTAAACCCTAACCACAACCCTAAACCCACTAAAATAACCCTAAACCTTAAACCCTAAACTAACCAAACCTAACACTAAACTGTAAACCTTAAACCATGAATAAAGATGTCATTAGGTGTAGATCTAAGGAATGACCTAATCCTAACATAGTTATGGTAGCTAAAGAAATTTTCTTCAAGAGACATTCCCTTGACTATCAGAGATTTGAATACCATAAACCCTAACCCTAAATTATATTATAATACCATATAATATAGTATAATGTAGCATCATATATTTGAGCATGTAGTGATTTTTTGGATTTTATAAGATGTTTTAAAATGTTTTAGTATATTATGGCATTGTGCCTTATAGTCTATATTAATATAAATAATAAAAATATTTTTTTAATAAATCAGATGATGAAATTTGTTAAATGTGAAGTAGGAATTAGGTTGTAGTACCAAAGGCATGCTACGCCACTTGTGGTCTAATATGTACGATTTTATTTTCAAAATAAATATTATATGTTGTAGCATAGTATAACAACATATATCATAATATATTGTTATACGCATTTTAAATTCTTTTAGTATTTTACAATCATGTAGTCGAGCCTACACTAGCATTATTTATAAAAATGTTGATTTAGACTTTAAAATGGAGAAATTTGGCCAAATTCAGAATAGGTAGAGCATGGCATCATAATATATTATTTCAATTTAAAATATGTAAGTTATACAACTAAAATATATTGTTTTTTTATTTAAACTAATTTTATGATTTTTTAACATAAGCAATCCCTTGTGATGTGATATGCAATATAATGTAATATAATATGTTATTTTATATTATAATATAGGATGTCATAACATAGTGTAGCATCATGTATTATAGCATACTATTATGTATTACTACTTGTTATTTAGCATATTTTAGTTTGTTATAGTATGATCTAGTAGAGTTTGTACTGGTATAATTCATAAAAATACTAATTTATAGGCTGAGATGATGGGATTTGACCAAATTTAAGCTAAGCTTTAGGGAACATCATTGGGGTGTGCTATGGTGTGTCATTTAATCAAAAGAAAGGAAATTTGCATCCAAAATAAATGTTCATTTTTCAACCAAATTTTATAATTTTTTTGCTTAAAGTAATTCATTTTAAGGTGTAATGTAAGATAATATATTATATGAAAGGATATTAAAATATAATGTACATAACAATATAACTTCACACATATATAACTTCACACACACACACACACACACACACACACACACACACACACACATATATATATATATATATATATATATATATATATATATATATATGTATATATGAATGTAGTGGTGTTACTAAATGTTAGTGTACATTTTAGTATGTTTTACTTTTTATAATACATTGGGTCAAAACTCACAAAATGTTAATTTGAAAGTTGTGATGGAAGGATTTGGCCAAATTCTACCACGAAGCAACACCAAAATTATGTTATTTTGTACCATTTCTAATAGAAAAATAACAATTTTACATCCAAAATGAAAATTATTCATATTTTGAAAAAAAAAATTTATTTGTTCCTTCGAAGTGATTCTAATGAGGTGTAATGTTAGTTAATATAATATATTATAGCAAATTATAATATAACATAATATATTATAATATAATATAGTGTGTTAATTCACACTATAATATGTTTAGAATGATATTATATAGTTAGTTTTAGCTTACACCATCATAAATCATAAAATGTTAATTACAATGTTAAAATGATGTAATTTGAATGAATACATTAGACATGGAGGTAGATCCACTAAGGGATCACACATGCATTGGACATGACATGTGAGGGGTTTATGCCGAGGGCATAGAAGAAGAAAATCGGTTGGGTATAAGGTTTGAATTTGATTTGATTATATGATTTGTTGAAGAAGATCTGCTGGGGATAACAATCTATAATCTACCGGTAATCAACTTTAATTTATTTAGTTTTAATTGATGTGGAGGCATATCTGCTAGAGATATGGGCTTGAGTCCACTAGGGATCGGTATATATAAACCTTTACTAGGGAAGCAGTTGAATTTTGGGGATTGGGATTTGAGTTTGATTTCATAGATTTTTTTGGGGATGTATACACTAGGGATAAGAGTTTGGTTAGATTTCTTTGATTTAGACTCTACATGAGAAGTTAGTTTGTTTTGGCTCCACTGGGAGGTTGGTTGTGAATTTGATTTGTTTGGTTAACTTGTTTATATATGATTTGGGGCTCCATTGAGGAGAAGGGTGGGATTTAACTCCACTGGGGAAATTAGAATAGGTTTAATTTAATTTGAGTTAATGTATGGATCCACTGAGAAGGGGCTATATTAGCCTTGACCTACCTCAGGTTTATAAATCCAAAGGGTTAGCCTACTGGTTGTGGGGTAGAGCTAGCCAACCTAAGGGGTTATCTTTCAGTGGGCAACGTTTGTGCTAATAAGAAGGCATAGCAGGCTTACATCTTCCAATGCGAAGAACAACCACTGAGGTGACCTGTTGGATGCACGATAAATAAAACCTGACCTAGGGTGACTATAGAG
This sequence comes from Cymbidium sinense, assembly GCA_021442155.1. Lineage (NCBI taxonomy): Eukaryota > Viridiplantae > Streptophyta > Magnoliopsida > Asparagales > Orchidaceae > Cymbidium > Cymbidium sinense. The sequence continues at coordinate 238,741 of JAKCPB010000426.1, forward strand.
TGAATGCCACTGTGGACTTATGTCAACTTAAAAGTAGCCAGGATTAATTTTATCTTAATTTCATGTGATTTGATATGGTTTGTTTGGTTTAGTTTGATTTTGAATTCAGGGCATATCTGCTAGGATGTGAGCTCAGTCAAATTTGATTGAATTAATTTATTGACCATGTCATTGTGCGATGGACCCACTGAGAAGGGGCTATATCAGAGTTGTCCTATCTCTATTTTACAAATCCAAAAATAGTCTAAGGTGGGGTAGCTAGCCAACCTAAGGGTTGCCTTTTTATGAACCTGCTAGGAAGAAGAGTATAAGACTTACATCTTCTAAAGTAGGGAACAACCGCTAGGGTGACCTGTTAGTAGCACAATAAATCGAACCCAACTTAGGGGAGACTACTGAGTGAATGTCGTTGGAGACTTATATCAACTCAAGAGTAGTCAAGTGATTCCTATAGGGAGTTTTGCTGGCACTACCCTAAAGATAGGATACCTGCTTGGGAAAAGGTATCACTAGAGGTGTCCTCCTAATCCATAAGTGAATATATATTCTATTTGTATGTTTGTGTGGACCTTATTGGTGCGAGGGACCAGGAGAGCTATGTCTGACTATCTCCTTCTCAAGGGAGAATCGCATCCACGATGGATTCTCCAACCACAAGGGTGGTTACTAGGAAAGGGGAACTGTTCAATTTGATAGTTACCCGGGTAGTGTCTAAATGGGGTTGCATAGGACATGATCCAAATATAGTGCCCACAGAGGAGGTTCTACTAGGGGCGTTATCCTGAGCCCTGGAAAAGTAAGCTTATAAATGTACAGTGGCCAACCTAAGGAGAAAGTATAGTAGACTTACATCTACAATGAGTGTTGTATCCTAAGGTATGAGAACCAACCAACCTAAGGTGTATCCATCAGCATGAGTGGTGTACTCATCAACATAATGGGAACTAACCAACCTTAGGTGCCCGTCAGTGTGCAACGATCAATCTGGAAAGAAAGCATGTAGGCTTACAACAATGACCGATCATCGATAGTTTATTCTCTAGGACGATGCTATTTGACCTAGAGTGACTGCTAAGCGTGTTGCCCTAAGAAAGGACTAGACTAAGACTTGAAGTAGTCAGGAGGGAAGGAGCCTCTAGGGCACTTATCTTAAACCTCAAATATACTCGACCTAGTTAGTGCACAATGGCTAATCCAAGAAGAAAGTGTAGTAGACTCACATCCTCTTAAATGAAGCTAACATGAGGTAGCTTTCCAGCCACGTAGTAAGGCCTACCAAACTAACAAGTGCTCTTAAGTGTGCAGTGGCCAAGTAAGGAAGGAATGTGTAGCATACTTACATCCTCCAAAGTAAGAAGTCCATTAGGGTGACACCTAGGGTAGTACCGACTAGAGCATCTTGAGTGAGTGGAGCCTTATCTCAACTTAGAGTAGCACGAGACAAAAGATATGTGTTATTTTATTTGCATGCATATAGTATGTTTTTGTATTCTATCGATGAAGGATAGGATGCCGCTCGAGTACCTTACACCTACCCTAACAAAGAACCAAGGGAGTCGTCTAATGCAGTAGTGTAAAGTATGAGCGGCTTGCTTGGGATAGAGGTTGCTAGAACTGGCGACATCATCAAGTAATTCTTGATTTCTTCAAAGTCATGCTCACATTTGTCATCCCACTTGAACTTGGCATCTTTTTTTACAAGTGTTGAGAATGGCTGACATCTTCCCAATATGTTGGATATAAAGCATATTAGATATGCCAACCACCCTTGGAATGATCTGAGTTAAGTTAAAATTTTAGGGGGTAGCATTTCTAATATCTCCTTGATCTTCTCCAGATCGATTTCAATTCCCTAGTATTGAACAATAAACCCAATAAATTTTTTGGAAGCTACTCTGAATGCACACTTCAGGGAGTTCATTTTAAGTTTAGATTATCTTAACTGTTCAAAAGTACTCTCAAGTCAAAGAGATGGTCTTCCTTTTCTCTACTTTTGTCCAAGAGATCATCGACATATCACCCAACTTGATGATAAATGAGTTTGTCAAAGATTCGAGTCAAAGCCTGCTAGTATGTAGCAGCAACATTTTTAAGGCTGAAAGGCATGACCTTATAGCAATAAATTATAATCAGGGTTCTAAAATTAGTGTTTCTTTCATCTTCAGGGGCCATCTTTATTTAGTTATATCCAAATGAGACATTCATGAATTAGAAGACTGCATGAGATGAGGCAATGTCCACCATCAGTTTCGGGATTGGTAGTGGAAATTCATCTTTTGGACATGCCTTATCTAAATCCCTAAAATTAATGCATATGTGAATTTAGCCATTCTTTTTTTTTAACTGGGATGACGTTGGCTAACTAAGTAGGGTATTTTTCTTCCCAGATGAGGCCATCATCATTCAATTTATTGACTATAGAAATGACCTATTGTTCTATGTCTAATCACATGCGTCTAGGAGCTTGCTTGATAGGGTTAGCAGTACGCTCTATTGCTAGTTTATGGACTACTACGTTAGGAGCCAATCCAGGCATCTCTTCATAACTCCATGCAAAGTAGTCCTTAAACTCAGTCAATAGCCTAACTAGGTCATTGGTTTCAATTTCATTCAACAAAGAATTGGTGTTCCTAAGTTGATTTCCATGAGCTCGTTGATGGTTGACTTGTTCTCTTCTTCGAACTCTAGCGATGCATTTTTGACTTCAAAATCATTAAGATCATCTGAAGACTCTAATCACAGCTTCTTATATGAGTTAATGTGATTTGAAAAGAACCTATCATATTCCAAATGATTGGAGATTACTAAGCAGTACTTGTCATTATCGACTGGACCCACTATATTGAATCCTAGTCCTTGTCTTGATTGAGAGCTTTTACATTTGTTCTTCAATATTCTTTCGAAGTAGTCTGACTTATGCTTTCACCAACTATGTGGAATTAACCCTTTCTTTGCTAAATTATGAACACAAGATAAGTACCAACCAAAAGGTAATTATATTAAATCTTTATATGAAGCATCCTCAAGTTCTACATCAACTTTTTGACTTGAGGATGATGCTCCTAGAAAGAAGCTCTGAGTCTTCACACTTGTGGATGACTAAGGGGCTTCCTTAGCTACCAAACCTTAAGCTTTTTGAAAGGAATATGGGGATAGAGCTAAGGTTCCCAAATGATGCCTAAATGTTTCATATATAGACTTGGATACACTTATGCTTTGCTTTGGAGCTCGGTCTTCATCGTTATCTGGCTCAAGTGTCACCTCTAAGGGAATATACTACTAAGAAGAGTTATCTTGTGTGCTAACCATATAAGACTCATCCTATGAATTAGATTCTATGTCTATATGGATAGTAGGTGTACTCTTGGTAGTTGGGGCATATCTTTTATTGGGTGGCCAACTAGGAGGTTTTCCACCCCTGGGAGTGCCTTTGAACTGGCCTCTTACTCTGCCTGCTGGTGACCAGGTTGTCTTACCATATGTTCGAATGGAGTAACAAACTGTGGGTGGAATCTAAGGTCAGGCTCCACTTCCTCCTCCAAGTCTATTTTTGCTCCCTTTTAATTTCCTTTTCATTTCTTCTTTTCTTTTCTTTTACTTTTTCTTTTTCTTTTTCTTTTTCCTTTTCTTTATTTTATTTTTAAACTTTGGCCAAGTTTGCAAGAATAGACTTGTTGATTTTGAGAGAGGTAGTAAGCCACATCCTCATATATGCCAACCACATGAACTATAAATGGCTTGAGATCTCTTTTGACATAGTAGATGATCCTCCCTATCACAAACTTCATACACTGGTGTAAAGAGGATGGAATTATGTTGTTCTGATGTATCCATGGTCTCCCAAGCAAAGCATTGAAAGATGTATCTGAGTTTATAATATGAAACTTGGTTTCTATCTTCCAATCATCTATCTCCAAAGGCAACACTACCGAGCCTAATGCCAGTTGACCTCACTTTTGGAGTGCGGATTCAATCTTCCCATCTCAGACTTAGAAGTCTTCTAGACACTAAGACTTCCCTAGTCATAAGACACTTCTAACAATTAGATAAACACTTAACCTAAGCCCAAAGATTTAGAAGGGTTAACCAAAGGATTAGGTTATGCCTTAGGGATTAGGATAATCCACCAACCCTACAACCCAAATCCAATCCATGTTCACCATCTCAAACCAAACCTCAAGTTCAATTCAAACATCAAACTCAAATCCAAATCCAAACCCAAATTCCAAAACCATATGATTGAAGCCCATGATCAAATCCAAACTTAAAACCTTTCTTAAGCCATATAACCTATCCCATGGACTTAGCCAAATCTTAATCCAAATCAATCTACAATCAATTGATTTTCATATAATAAATTTATATCTTCAATCATCTATCTAAATACAAATCAAATCTACATTCAAATGATCAAAACTAAGTCAAACTAAATCAAATTAAATCAAAACCCATTCTAAGCCAAATGCACTATCCCATGGGCTTAGCTAAATCATAATCCAAATCAAGTTAAAATCAATTGATTTTCTCATAAATCAATCATATTTGTAATCATCTTCACAAATTTAAATGAAATATACATTTAAATCATCAAAACAAAATCAAACCAAATCAAAATCCAAACCGAAGCCACATGACCCAACTCCATGGACTTAGCCAAATTCCATCATTCCAAAACCCAAAGTCACTTGATTTTCTCATGAATAAATCATACCTTCAATCAAATTCACAAATATAATAAAATTTACAATCATCAAACCAAACCAAAATCATCCCAAGTGAAACCCAACTTAACCCTTTTGACTTGAAAATGTTCAAATGAACCAAAACCCATTTGAACCCAAGCCAATTGAAATTGAGTTAATATATCAATCTCAAATCCATTTATAAACTCAACTAAATCAAACTCAACCCAAAATCAAGCCAACTAAACCCAGTTGGTCTACTTGACCCAAAGTGTCCAATTTGACCTATTTGAGCCAAGTTCTAATCCTACCCAAATTGGATTGAACTAAGCCCATCAAAGCCTCCCATTATGATTGTTGATCACCCTAGGTTGCTCAATTGTCATAAAATGGGTCAAACCAAGTCAACTTGATCATTTGACAAAGTTAACCCTTAATATGAACCCAAACCAAATTGCAACCTAAGCCAAATCCCTTGAAACCAATGATTCATACCAAATCAAAATCAATATTTGAATGACTTGATCAATTTAGTCAACCCGAACCAAGGCCTGTTGACCAAAGTTGACCCAAATTGACCTAAAGACTAAATTGGTTCAAATAAAAAATATAAACCAAATTGATTGCAACCAATGACTCAAGTTCATTGTGAACTTGACCAAAGTCATGATTGGACCCAATTGACCTACTTAGCCCAAATTGACCAAAAGGTTCAAGTTGAACTAAATCAAAACCAAATCCAAATATATTGAAAATAAAGCCTACAATCATCTTCAATTGGTCAATTAAATCGAAACCAACACCCAACCCAAGCCAATTTGGCCAATTCGGTCAAATTAGTCAACTTAAACCATTTGACCCAAATGAATTCAAATGAGCCAAAATCAAATCTAAGCCAAACTGAACAAACCAATTGAACCAAAACACCCAAAATGATCATATGAACTTAACCCAACCCTGGTTTGACCTAATTTGACCAGTTGGTCAGCATGACCTAACCTAACCCAGTTTGACCTAAATGAGTCAAATTGAGTCAAACCTAACCAAATCAACTCCAACTGATGTGAAATTTGGGCTAACCTACTTTTGGCTCATTTCAAATCTACCTAAATCAAATCTAATGATAAATGATCATTCTATCCTTGGGTCAAGGGCATCACATGAGACAAATCACCCATATAAGTGGTCATTTCCATTCCTTGGCCACTTAACCTAAACCTAAGCCTAAACTAAATAAAATAAAATAAACTGTAAATAAACCTAAACCTAAAATAAAAAATAATACCTAAAAATAAACCTAAAATAAAACCTATAACCTAAACCTAAAACCAAAACCTAAAAAAATAAAATAAAAACCTAAACATAAACCTAAAAACAAAAAATAAAACCAAAACCTAAAAAATAAAATAAAAAATAAAACTCAACTAAAATAAACCTAAACCTAAACTTAAAAAATAAAACCTAAAAATAAATCTAAAATAAAAAACTAAAACCAAAACTTAAAAAATTAAAATAAAAACCTAAACCTAAACCTAAAAATAAAAAATAAAACCTAAACCTAAATATTAGAATAAAAATAAAACTCAACTAAAAAAAAACCTAAACATAAACATAAACCTAAAAAATAAACTAAAATAAAACCTAAACTAACATAAATAAACCTAAAATAAATAAACTAAATTGAAATAAAATAAATCTAAATAAAATAGAAATAAATAAACTAAATAAACCTAAACTACCGGGTTTAATTTTTTAAACTCTAAACCACCCTACTACCTGCACCTAAACATGACTTAAACTCTCTGAGCCTAAACCCTAACTGACCTAAACCTCCCACCATCCCAAATCCACCCTTAACCCTAAACCCTTACCCACTCCTACCTAAACTAAAACTCCACTACCCCACCCTGACCTGACCCTAAACCCTCCCTCCAAGGCCCCAAACCTACCCAAACCCTAAATCCTAACACTCCCTAAACCTAAACCCTAAAAACCTAAATACCTAAAAACATAAACCTAAATTAGATAGAACCTCAAAATAAAATAAATAAATAAACCTAAACCTAAATAAAATAAAAAAATAAAATAAAATAACCTAAACTAAAACCTAAACCTAAACTGAAAAGTAAAATAAACCTAAAAATAAAAATAAACTAAAATAAAATAAATAAAAACAAAAATTAAACTAAAAAAATAAAATAAACTTAAGAATTAAAAACATAATTAAAATAAAAATTACACATTAAATTAAAATAAAATAAAATGAAAACTAATTGAAAACCTAAACCTAAAAAATAAAACCTAAAAATAAATATAAAATAAAACTTAAACCCTAAACTAAAAAAAATTAAACCTTAAATAGTAATAAAATAAACTTAAACATAAACTAAAATAAAATAAACTCAAAGATATAAAACCTAAACCTAAACCTATAATAAACTAAACCTAGCTTAAACCTAAACTAAATAAAAATAAATAAACTAAAAATAAACCTAAACCTAAACTAGAAAATAAAACCTAAAAGTAAACCTAAAATAAAAACCTACCTAAACCAAAGAAAATAAGATAGAAACCTAAACCTAAACCAAAAAATAAAAAATAAAACTTAAACCTAAAAAAAATAAATATAAAACTCAACTAAAATAGACTAAACCTAAACTAAATAAAACCAAAACTAAACCTATACACAACTAAACCTAATAATAAAAAATAAACCACTAAAATAAAATAAACCTAAAAAATAAAATAAAATAAACTCTAGAAATAAACCTACACCTAAACCTAATAAACTAAAGAAAACCTAAACTAAAATAAATATAAACTAATTAAAATAAAAATAAGCCTAAATAAAATTAAAAAATTAAAATAAATAAAAATAAACTAAATAAACCTACTGTGGGTTTGTATTTTCTTTTTTAAAAATAAACTTAAACCCTAAATTATAAACCCTAAATCATAAACCCTAAAACCTAAATAAAAAAAGCTAACCCTAAACTGTAAATCCTAAACCTACAACACTAAACACACATCCCTAAACCTTAAACCCTAAAAAACCCTAAACCCTAAATTTTAAAATCTAAAACCTAAACCCTAAACCATAAATCTTAAACTCTAAACCCTAAACCCTAACCGTAACACTAAACCCTAAAACCCTAAATCATAAACCCTAAACCCTAAACCCTAAACCTAAACCTAAAGTAAGAAAATAAATCAAAAAATTATCCTAAACCCTAAAACCTAATAAACTTAAACCTAAACCTAAACCCTAAGAATGGGCAGAACCTTGATGGTAGGAACGTCACCGTCAACTAGGCTCATTCTAGAGCTAGCGATGGAGGCGAAAGGAGGAGGCAGTTATTGTAGTGGTGGTGGGGAATCTGAAGGTGCTGGTGGAAATGGAGGTGGTGGTCGGAGCAGTGGTGGTTATAGAGGCAAGAGGAGCGATGAAAGTTACAGCTGTGGTTGTGACGGAGGGAGAAATCGGGGATATGATGGTGGATCCTGCTACTCCAGATGCCAGGGTGGTTTTAATGGGAACTAGAGAAATTAAAGAACGACTGATCCAATCTACTTCTTATGGAACAATATCTTTACAGTAGAGACGGTTCTAGTTAATTAAGATTTTTGATTTACTCTATGCATGCTCATTTTTTATCTATGTCATCCCTTGTGTCTTAGAGAACTTGGTGTGTTACATGGTTGATGAAATTAGAAAGATGAAATGTTGAATGTGAATTTATTCCTAAAACCAAAAACTAAACCTTAAACTAAAACTGAACCATAAACTTAAATCCTAAACCCTAAGTCCTAGACCCTAAACCCTAAACCCTAAAAATAAAAAAAAACTAAAAAATAAAAAAACCCTAAAACTAACCCTAAACTTATAACTCTAAACCCTAAACCCTAAACCCTAAAACCCTAAACCTCAAACCCTAAACCCTAAACCCTAAACCCTAAACCTTTATAAGAAACTAATAAAACACTAAACTAAACTAATTAAAACTAAAACTAATAAATAATAAACAAAAACTAATAAACTAATAATAACCAAAAACTAATAATAAACTAAAATAAAAACTAATAAAATTAACTAAACTAAACAAACTAAATTATAATTAAGAAACTAATAAACTAATAATAACAAAAACTATCTAAACTAATAAACAAATTAATAACTAAATTAAACATAAAAAAATCCAAGTAATAAATTAACTAAAAATAAACTAAACTAATAAAACTAATAAAAACTAAACTAAACCTAAACTAATAATAAAACTAAACTAATAAACTAACCAAACTAAAATAAAAAAAAACTAATAATAAATAACTAATAAACTAAACCCTAAACATAACTAACCTAATAAATAACTCTTATAATAAACTAAACCCAATAACTAAACTAATTCTAAACTAAACTAAACTAAAGTAATAAGTAATAAACTAATTAAAAAACTACTAAATAAGTAATAATAATAACTAATAAAAACTAATAACTAAACTAAAACTATTAAACAAACTAACTAAACCTAATAATAAATTAACTAAATAATAATGCTAAACTAATAATAAAACTAAAAAATATAATAAACTAATACTAAATAACTAATAAAACTAACACTAAATAAATAAACTAATAATAAACTAAGTTAATAAACAAATAACTAAACTAATAATAATAGAAGAAATTAATAATAAACAAAATAATAAATAAAACCTAAATAAATAAACTAAACCTAATAAACTAACTAATAATAATAATAAACTAATAAAACAAACTAAACTAATAAATAACTAATAATAAAAAAAATAAACTAAAATAAAAAAAATAATAATTAAAAAAAACACTAAATAATAATAAAACCTAATAACATAAAAACTAACTAAACTAATAATAATAATAAAATAACAAATAAAAATAACTAAAATTAAACTAAACACTAAACTAATAAAATAATAAGCTAAATAAAATAAATAACTAGTAATCTAATAATAACTAAACTAATTAAATAAAATAACTAATAACTAAACTAACTAAAATAACAAACTAATAATAATAAAACTAAAACTAATAATAATAATAATAATAATAATAATAATAATAATAATAATAAAACTAAATAAACTAAGCACTAAACCCCTAAACCTAAATTAATAAAACTAATAATAACAAAGTAAACTAAAGTAAAATAACAAATAACTAAATTAAAAATAATAAATAAATAATAACTAAAATAATAATAAATTAATAATAAAACTAAACTAAAACTAATTAATTACTAACTAATAAAACCTAATAAATTAATAAATAATAAACTAAAAACCTAATAATAACTAATAAAAAACAAAAAATAATAATAAACTAAATAAAACTAATAATAAATAACTAATAGCCTAAAACTAATAACTAATAAACTAATAAACTAATAAATAATTTATCTAAAAAAACTAATAAAACTAAACAAATTAATAAATAAATCTAATCCCTAATAAATAATAAACTAAAACTAAACTAATAAACTAATAATACTAATTAAGAATAAAACTAAATAACTAACTAAAGTTAAACCCTAAACCTAAATAAACCATAATAATTAATAAATAAACATAATTATAACTAAACCTAATAAACTAATAACTAATAATAAACTAGTAATAAAACAACTAACTAAAATTAATAATAACTAATAAACTAATAAAGTAATAAATAAATTAAAACCAATAACTAAACTAATAAAACTAATAAATAAACTAACAATAATAATAAAGCTAACTAACAATAATTGAACTAATAAAAACTAATAATAATAATAATAATAATAATAATAATAATAATAATAACTTACTAACTAAACTAATAAACTAATAATAATAAAACTAATTATATCTATAATAAATAAATAACTAAACCCTAAACCCTAACTAAATAAATAATCTAAATATTAATAATAAAACTAATAATAATAATAAACTAAAAAAAAAATAAAACTAAAATGAACTAATAATAAACTAACTAACTAATAATAATAAAAACAATAAATAAAATAATAACTAATCAAAACTAAATCAAAAACTAAACTAAAAAACTAATAATGATAATAAATCTAAAACCCATAACTAAACTAATAAAACTAATAAAATAAACTAATAAACTAATAAATAAACTAACAAAACTAAATTAATAAAATTAAACCACTAATTAAAACTAACTAAAACCTATAATAAATAAAACTATAAACTAATAATAATAACTAACTAAACTAAATAAATAAAGCTAACTAACTAATAATAACTAATAAATAAACTAAAGAAACTAAACCCCAATAAACAAGCTAACTAAATAAAGTAACTACATAAACTAATAAACTTAACCACTAAACTAACCTAAAATAATAATAACTAAAACTAATAATACTAAACTATAACCTAACTAAAGCTAAACTAACCAAACTAAACATATAATTAATAATAAACTAATAATAACCTAGAACTAATAAAACCTAATAATAACTAATAAACACTAAACCCTAAAACTATACTAAATTTTATTATTGGGAAATTTCGTGATCCTTTGCGTTCATGGTGAGTTTTTGAGTGCTTTCTCTCTTGGATTCCCTATAGATTATCGGCCTTTGGCCGATCTCCACCTATTCTTGTCACGGTGTCATGACTCATGGCGTCGACTTCTTCAAATCAATGGGGTAAATCCCTTGTGCCGATGGATCCACAAATATAGATGAGATATAAATTCAAATGTCTAAAACAAATCAATATAAATTCAAAACTCAAATCCAAATCTGATTTATATCCTTTAAGCCAATTTCTTGGATTTAGCCAAATCATTCTCAAATCAAATATAGATGAGAATGATTTATATTCCCATTTTTTTGTAATTCTACCTCTTAATTACATGCTGTTACTAAATCTTTCAAAGAGGCTTTAGTTGGTAAGAATTCTTCCACTGAGCCTCCTTTGAATTTTCTTCATATGAATTTTGAAGGTACTCCCACAATTATGATTTTAGATGATGATTTTGAAAGATTACCTGAGCTTTTTGCTTTTTATTTGATTGGAAAGTTTTCATTTAAATGACCAAAGTTGGAAGATATCCATTCTTTTTTCATAGCTTAAATTTATCTGGTTCTTTTTTTGTTGGGTTGATTGATGTAAGGCACGTTCTGATTAAACTTTCTAATGACCTTGATTATGGAAGAATTTTTTCTTTGCGTTCTTACTATGTTTTCAATTGTCAAATGCTTATTCTGAAGTGGACACCTATGTTTGATTTTAATGATGAGTCTCCAATTGTTCCCATTTGGATTTCTTTACCTAACTTGCGAATTTATCTATTTAATCATCAAATTCTTTATGCTATTGGGTCAATTTTTGGTCAGCCTTTGCAAGTTGATCAAGCAATAACTGCTTCTTGTAGATCGAATGTTGCTAGAATTCTTGTAGAGATTGATATTACTAAAAAATATTTGAAAGAAATTTGGCTGGGTTCAAAGAAATGCAGTTATTTTCAAAAAGTTATTTTTGAGAACTTTCCCATTTTTTGTAATCATTGCAAGATTCATGGGCATGAAATTTTCGAAAGCTTTATTACACATCCCTCTCTTAGGAAGAAAATCACCAGTAAGAATTCAATTGTTAAAAAAATTGATGATTCTCTCAAGTTGGATAAAGGAAAATCTACTTTTCAAAATTTTGATGTTTTGGAAAACCAGATTTCTGAATCTTCTAAAAAAGTTTTACCTATTAATGATATGTCTAATGCGGAAGGTAATTTTGATGTTTTTGATAAAATTTAAACTAATAATCATGCTCTAAGTGTTTCTTTTGATGATTTTCTTAAAGGGAAGATATTAGAGGTTGTGGTTAATGATTCTAATGGTTTGGATGTTGTGCATAAGTCCTTCCATGATGATAGTTCAAATATCGTTGATGCTAACACCATTTTTTCCAATCAGTTGGATGTTATTTCTCTTTCTCCTATGTCTGCTTTAGATCATGGGAAATAGACTATTTCTTTGCCTTCTTTGATTTAGAATGGTGGTGAAAAGAATGTTCTTATTTCTAATATTTTAACTTATGGTCCTCACAAACTTATTAATATTGGTGATCCTTCTTCTAAAAAATAAGATTTAGATACTTCTGACAATTCTCTCATTGTGAATAGTTCTGTTTCTATGGTTCTTCTATGGCTAATAATTATGTTCAGAATTTCAGTAATATGCTATGTGTTTCTAAGGGATTTGAATTTTATTTTAATCCTTTACATGAAAATTTTACTAAAAATCTAGATTCTACTTCTTTTGCTTCTTTTAGGAATGATGACAGGGAAGATACTCTTCATATTTTGTTGGAAGGTGAAAATATTGATAATTGTCTTCTTAATAAAGCTATTTCTGCTCCTTCTTTCACTTCTGATTCTGAAATGCACACTATTTTTTATTTTTATTTTTCTAATGGTGTGGATGATTCCGAATGCTCTTCTTTGAGATTGATAGCTTCTGCTGATCCCCATGCCTTTTATAACAATACTAATTCATTTTCGGATGGAGATTTTTTGGAGAAAGGGCATGGTTATAAAACTGTTTACAAGAAGAAAAAGAAAAAAGTGTTTAGATTTATGCCCCTCCTCACTTGTCGAGGGTTACTCATTCCAAATCTTCTTGGAAATAATCTCTCTTATCCTTGGGTGGTTTTTTCTTTTGGCTGGTTTTTTCTCAGTTGGTTGAGCTTTTTTTGTGTGTTTTCTTGCTAACTGGAGTATTGGCTTCTTGGCTAATTTTTCTCCTTTGGTGTTTCTAGCTTTGCTAGGTTTTTCTTTCCCTTTATTTTGGTTTTGTGCTAGTGGCCTTGTTCTTGTTGGTTTGCCTTTTTTTTGTTGGTGCTTTTGCTCTCTTTATTGGTGGTAGGTTGGGCTATTTGTTTTTTGTTGCTTTGTCCATTGGTTAGCTATTTCTCTAGGTGTTTACTTTAGCTTTTATTGACCTTCTTTTTTTTCTATTGGTTGGTTTGGTTCTCTTGCTCTTTCCCGGGCTATTTTTCTTGGGTGTTGTGTTGTGTGGCTACTCTATTGATTGTTTCATTTCCTTTGGTGGTGCCTTGGTGGCTTTGGATTGGTGTTGTTGTGGGCTCTATTGACTTTGTCTTTGATAGCTCTATTCTTGGGCTTGTGAGCTTCTTTTCTCCCTATTTTAAGAGGTGTTCATATTTTGTTTTGTTGGGATTGCCTTATGTTAATTTTATATATTGCTCTCCTCTCTTTCTATTTCCTTAGCTTCACTTTTCTTTGGCTAGGTGGCTATTATAATAGGTTTGTATTTTCTTTGTGAGATGGATATGATGATATGATTGATTTTTTCCTTGATATTTTTATGGCTGGTGACTTTTCCTATTTGTAACCCTTCTTTGAAGTTGGATACACTTAAGATTTGGTGCCCCTCTTTATTATGATTATCCTTGTTTCCTTATATCTGAGCCTAAGTTTTTTCCTCTTTATGTTTTCTGATCTCCTTCTAGCTGAGATTTTTTGCAGGTTGCAAGTTCTCTTTTTCAGTTGGTCTATTCTTCTTCTTGGAGGGAGCTAGAGTCTTACTAATGGTCTCTTTTTTCTTAGATGGCTAGAGTTTTCTTTAGTTGCAGGTTGCAGGTTTCCTTTTCTTATGGATCTTCCTCTCTTTGGAGGTTCTATTGGAGCTCCGTGGATTCTTCCCCTTTGCTGTCTTTTGCTTGGCTTTTTTAGTTTTGTCTTCATTTTTTTTCTTTAATGCTCTTTGATGTATTAGTGTAGGGACTAAACACTTTAGGATTCTTTGGTAGCTCATTTGAGCAATAGTTTTTTTTTCTTTCTGACTTTAGTCTCTAATATGGTCTTCCTGTACCTATTTTTCTGAGCAATAAATTCCTTTTAGATAAAAAAGAAACCATAAACCCTAAACCCTAAACCCTAAAAACCCTTAACCCTAAAGCCTAAATAGTAAACCCTAAATCCTAAAACCCTAAAACCCTAAACCCTAAACCCAAAAACCCTAAACCTTAAACCCTAAACACTAAACCCTAAACTAAACCTAAACCTAAAATAAATAAAACTTAAAAATAAAATAAAAAAACCTAAACCTAAATAAAATAAAAATAAAATAAAATAAAAACTTAAACCTAAACCTAAAAATATAATTAAATAAAATAAAATAAACAAATAAAACTTAAACTAAACTAAAATATAAAATAAACCTGAGAATAAAAAAAATAAAATAAAATAAAAAGAAAAGAAAAGAAAATAATATAAAATAAAATAAAATAAAACTAAAAAATCTAAACAAAAATAAATAAATAAAATAAAACATAAACCCTAACTAAGAAAAATCTAAACCTAAAATAAAAAAATAAAATAAAGAAAATAAAATAAACCTACTAAAAAAATCTAAAATAAATAAATAAACCTAAACCTAAATAAACTAAACCTAAACCTAAACCTAAAATAAACTAAACCTAAACTAAATAAAATAAAATAAACTAAAAAAATAAACCTAAACCTAAACTAAAAATAAAAAAAATAAACCTAAAAAATAATATAAAACCTAAACCTAAACCTAAAAATTAAAAAATAAAACCTAAACCTAAAATAGAACTAATAAATAAATCACAGTTACGTATTTATAAAACCTAAAACTAAAAATAAAATAAAACTAAAATAAAAAAACTAAGCTAAATAATAATAAAAAAACCTAAATAAAAATAAAAATAATATAAACTAAAATAAATAAAAAGTAAACTAAAGAAATTGAAACTATCGATTTACTTAATTTTTTTTAAAAAAAAACCTAAACCCTAAACCCTAAACTCTAAACCTACAACACTAAACCTACAATCCTAAAAATTAAACCTTAAACCCTAAAAAAGGACCCTAAACCCTAAACCCTAAACCTTAAACCCTAAACCCTAAACCCTAAAACATAAATCGTAAACACTAAACCCTAACCCTAAACCCTAAAAGAATAATCTGTAAAATCCTAAACTTTAAACCCTAAAGCCCATAATTTTTACAAAGGTGATCTTAAAAACTAGAGGGTTGTGAAACAAGTTTGTGCTCGCCCATGTTGGTCTTTTGCACCTATTGATGTTGTGATCCTCTAGGAAACCTAATGCGGATCCTTCATAGACTTCTTTCTTCTAGGTTCTCAACATCCCAATTAAGATCAATAAGGTACTAGAAATCGTCCACGATTGAGTTGATTATAAAAGCGGTAGGTGGGATCTCGGAGGCTCTCTAGCTTCTGGGATTAGGACATTCTCATATGGCATCCGATCTATATAATAATGGTGTTAGTTAAGGAGCTTGAGCTCTAAGATGATCTCATCAAAGTTTTTGTAGGCCTTTCAATGATCACTTCTCTCTCATTGGCCTTCTCATATCCCACCCTTGCTACTACAGCACCCCACATGTTCATCAATGCTTACAAGAATGTCCTTGTCATCATGATTGCCACAGATTACACATACGAGAAGGTTAAGGAGTATTTGAAGGATCCTAGTAAATTTGATGAGGCTATTGTGCCTAATGCTTCTACTACTTCTGCTATTGTTACTACTCCGGCTGCTATAGTAGAAGAGAATAAGGAAGAGCCTGTTGAGGAATCTGATGATGATATCAATTTCAGCTTGTTGGACTAAGCTTTGTTGGCCTTCTATAAAATAAAATTTTATTCTCCCTGGGAGTGAAATCATTTTGGAAATACAATTTTTATGAATTTTTGAATTGCATTTTTTTTATCCTATTTTATTAGTAGTTAGAGGATAATGTTTTGTTTGATTTGGTAATTTCTTGTTTGTTATGGAATCATTTGAGTTTAAATAAAAATAAAAAAACCCTAAATCCTAAACCCCAAACCCTAAACTTAAACCTAAAGTAACTAAATAAATTAAAAAATAAACCTAAACCTAAACCTAAACCCTAAGAATGGGAATAACCTTGATGGCATGAACATCATCGTCAACCAGGCTCAGCCTAGATCTAGCGGTGGAAGCGAAGGTGGAGGCAGAGATTATCGTAGTGATGTTGGGGGATCTAGAGGTGCTGTTGGATATGGAGGTGGTGGTCGGAGGAGTGGTGGTTATGGAGGTGAGAGGAGCGATGGAGGTTACAGACATGGTGGTGGCGGAGGCAGAGATCAGGGATATGATGGTGGATCCTACTACTCGAGAGGTCGGTGTGGTTCTGATGGGAGCTAGATAAACTGAAGAACGGTCGATACGATCATCTGCTTATGGAACTGTGTATTTACAGTAGAGATGATCTCGTTATCTATGGTTTTTTATTTGCTCTATGTGTGTTCATTTTATATTTATGTTGTCACTTATGTCTTAGAAAACCTAGTGTATTACTTGGTTGATGAAATTGCAAAGAAGAAAAGTTGAATCTAAATTTGTTCTCTGTTAAAAAAAATAAAAAAAAACCTAAACCCTAAACTAAAACTTGAACTCTAAACCTAAATCCTAAGCCCTAAATCCTAAACTCTAAATCCTAAACCATAAAAATAAAAAATAAAACCCTAACATAGATAGACTAGAACTAAAAAAACCTCCCTGATCTCCTCTCGGTCATGGCACTCTCTAGTGATTGCATTTCCCTTTCATTTTCCTTATGGCTTGGCCAATTTCTGATCATTCTCGATCATAATAATCACTATTTGTCTCTGATTGGCCGCTAATGTGAGTTTCCCTTCACTCTTTCAATGGGGGAGGAGCCGCTTTCCGCACAGCCGAGCTTTTCAAACTTGGAGGCGTCAGCTAGGGCATCAGATTTACATGGAATTATAAATCTGAAATCATCCACTACTATGCCTGCAGTTAAGTCCTTCAAGGATGCATTATCTAGAAAGGATCTTTCCCCTAATGCTTTGATGGATTTGATCTCTCATTTATGGATACTGTTATGGGATCTAGACATGGAAAAGTTGGAGAAGCCTTTTGAATTCTCTTTAGTGGATAAATTTTCCTTACGCCGGCCAACTCTCAATAACATCCGATCATTTTTTCATAGCCTTAAACTTTCAGGCATTTTCACTATCAGATTGATTGATCCTAGGCATATTTTAATTCAGCTCTCTAATGACATAGATTACTCAAGAGTCTTTGCCCTCGCTCTTACTTTGTGTATCAAATGCGACTTGAAATGGTCTCCTCTTTTGATATAAAGAGGAATCCCCAATTGTTCCTATATGGCTAGCTCTTCCTAATATGAGAATACATTATGTCACTCATCAAGTTCTCTTTGGTTGGGCTCTCTTTTTGGCCTCTTCAAATTGATAAGCCACCGTGAGATCACGACCTTTGCTCATATTTTGGTTGAGATTGATATTACTAAAAGCATCCTAAAGAAGTTTGGATGCTCGAGAAATTTGGTTATTAATCAAAAGTTCAATTTGAGAATTTCTATTTTTGCATGGCCATGATCATTTGAATGTTTTGTGTTGCATCCTCATCTTAAAAGAATAAATTTCTGGATCTAATCCTACTCTATCAAATGAAAAAAATAAAAATTTGCTTATGTGCCTAAAGTCACTCAAAATGGGAATCATCCCCTACCCTCCTTTTTATCCTGATTTCTATTGAGAAATTTGAGCATGTTAAAATAATGCTTAGAGGTTCATGAGGAGGCTAATGATAACTTACTTAACATTGCTTCTAATTGTAATAATTTGGTTCCTCAAGACAATACCTTCACTCATTCTTACCTTAGGCTGGTGAACAGGACAAATTAATTGATCCTTTGATGAAAGAGCAAAATCTGAAAATTGTTGATCCTTTGATGATGGAACAAAATCTAAAAAGTAATTAAAATGAGCATGAAATCGTTATTAATGGCATCACAACCTCTCTTCTACTACCCTTGAGTGATACACATGCTAACCCTCTTCTACTTCGACTTGAAGAAGGGAAATTACCATTAGGAATACTTTTTGATAGGTCTATTTTGAATATCAAAATCACTCTCTGGATGGGATACTTTGGATAGACCTTTTCAAACTATTTTTAAAAAAAATCTCTTAAAGCTAGAATGTTCACTAATAGCTAGAACTACTAGATCTTTCCTTCCAAATAACTATCTACTTTTTCTTCTTGCTTTTTTATTTTTTAGTTTATCTCTTTCCTTTTTTTTTTATTATGATCAATTTACTTATTTGGAATGTTAGGGTATTGGGACTCTCATTGTAGTATTAGAAGTCTTTGTCGTACTCATAACATAGCCTTACTTATTATTATTGAACCATTCATACACTCTTCTAAGATCAACCATGTTGCTAGAATGCTTGGCTTTCAAAATTTCTTTTATAATATTAGCAATAAAATTTGGTGTTTTGGAATAATTTAGTCAACATCTCTATCCTTGATGATCTTCAATAATTGGTTAATGTCCATCTCATTGGGTGAATTTTTTTCTTGGTTCCTTTATTTGCTTCTAATGCGGTAGGAACATCCTTTGGGATAACTTAAGAACCTTTTGCCTCCTCGGTCAACAAACCTGGTTGGTTGGGGTGATTTCAACACTATTCTCTCTTCCTGGAAAGAAGGGGAGGTTGCTCTCTAACATTCATTCCATGGAAAAGAAAATATGATTCTTGATTGTAATATGATTGATATTGGCTTTACTGTCCCTATACATGGCATAACTCTAGACTCTGGCGGCTTGATAGGACTCTTTTTAATTCTCTTTGGATCAATCAATGGCCCATTACTTCTGTTGAACATTTGAGCGAACTTTGTAATCATGCTCACTTTTGATTTATCCAAAATCCCTAGTAGATTATCCTCCCACTTCTTTTTTTCCAAAATATGTGGATCCAACACATTGATTTCATAAATGTTGTATCCATTAACTAGATATCTTCATCGGATAATTTTAAGGGAATGATTCACCTGGCTTAAGCTTAAAGGCTTAAACAAAACCTAAATTGGTGGAACAAGCATCATTTTAAAATCTTTTTGCCAATCTCAAAAATGGAACAATTAGTTTGTTCTCTTGAAGATGTTTATTTTGACTCTACTAAACTTGAGGAGTTGAATGAAGCTAAAGATAACTTGGTTAAATATCGAATATGGAAGAAACCCTAGAAAAGGCTAGCAAACATATTACTGATGGTGATTGAAATATCAGGTACTTCCATGCTCTTTTCAAAAAAAGAAAGCCTTAAACTCTATTAAAAAATTAAAATGATAACGGTTGGATCTGATAATAATGATATTAAAGATTCATACATCATTTTAAAATTTATTAAAATAACAACCCTTCCTTAGAAGCTCTCCAACTCACACGATTCCCTCAATGATTACTAATGATGACAACCACTTGCTTGAGTTTTGCATCTAAGGCGAGATTGGTAATATTCTCAATAGCATGAACAGATTATTGTAGCCACAAAGGCTACGACTCAATTTTTAGTATTCCTATTATTAAGTCGACCTTATTGATATTGTCGTTGATTTTTTTGATGGCAATCCTTTACCTAGATATTTTTCTAGCACTTCCATTGTTCTCATTCCCAAAATTAATAATCTTGAATCTTGGGGTGATTTCAGACCTATCAGCCTTTGCACCTTCTTTCATAAACTCATTACTAAATTAATTGCCAATAGAATTAGTCCGCTGTTGCCTAAAATTATTTCACCCAACCCGGTTAAAGGTAGAGCTATATCACAACACATTCTTTAGCGATGATTCATGACATTGATGCTTCTACCGAGGTGGTAACATCCTTTTCAAAATTGGACATCTCTAAAGCTTTTTTGACAAAATTTTTCCAAATTCTTCATTTTATTTGGTTTTTATTTTATCAACCTCATTAAAATTGTATTACCAATGTTCTTTTATCATGATGAATGGTGAGTCCCTTGTTTTTTCCTTGATGCATGGTTTGAGACAAGGAGATCCTTATCACCTCTCTTTTTATTATTGTTGAATATCTTTGAGGAGCCTTAATGATCTTTTCAACAATAATCCGCATGTTTTTTAGAACTCAAGGTGGTCTTCTCTCATCTTAGTTTGTTGATGACTTCATAATCTTTTGCAATGCCTCTATTCATCACATTAAAACTATTAAGAATCTTTTAAATAAATTTGGTAACGAAAGTGGCCTCTTTCTTAATGAAGGTAAAAGTTGTTTCATTCCTTCCTCTAAAATCCCTAATAGGATCAACCAAATCTTGAGAATTACTAATTTTCAATAATAACTTCCTATTAAATATCTTGGTGCTCTACTTTTTTAAAGGTCGAAAAAGATCACATCTCTTTGATGAGCTAATCCAAAAATCTCTAATAAAATTTCTATTTGGGAATTTCATTTACTCTCTTTGGTGGTAGGCTCACTTTGATTAAGAGCACCCTTAACTCCATGCCTCTATATCTCATTCAAACCATTGTGCCAATTCTACCATTACAGAATTGAGCACCTTAACAAATTCTTTTGGGGTTCTAAAATTCTTAAAGAATGCATTGGACCTCTTGGTATAAAAGTGTGGCACTCTTCTTGAAGGTGGTCTTGGATGTAAGCCAATCAAACTATCCTTTGCTTTTCCTATAAACTTTGGTGGAATTTTAGGAGCAATAGTCTTTGGGCTAATTTCATGAGCCAAATACGCCAGGTAAGCACCCCCTCATTTGCCCCATAAAGGGAGACTCTCTCTTGTTTGGAAAAGACTTTGTTCCATCAAATGGGAGGAATCATTAATATCTTGGGGATTAACTGGTACCTCTTTCTTTTGGCAAGATAAGCGTGGAGGTGGGTCCATTGATGACTTACTTTCTACCTATTCCTGATATTAAAGTGAACTCTTTTCGAATAATATGTGGAACAATAGTAAAGCTTGATTATATTCCTTTCTCTCTTTTAAATAAGCTTCCTATCATT
This sequence comes from Cymbidium sinense, assembly GCA_021442155.1. Lineage (NCBI taxonomy): Eukaryota > Viridiplantae > Streptophyta > Magnoliopsida > Asparagales > Orchidaceae > Cymbidium > Cymbidium sinense. The sequence goes on from JAKCPB010000426.1 coordinate 260,333, forward strand.
CCTAGCAATCATGATCGATCCTTTTAAGCTTTCTCAAAATGGTGACTTCAACCTTAAAATGTTTGGATTCATATTCAAAAAGCTCATGATTTTCAATGTGTTTTAAACTTTGGAATAACAATATTCCTATTTCTTATTCTATTCTAACTTGGCATTTTGAAAAACTTCATCCTTTGACTCCTTGATGTGGGGTAAAGGTTTTACTTACCTTCAAAATGCTTCTGCTTGAGAATGTGAATCATATTTTTGTTAAGCCATTGCTTCCAAACTTTGGATTTGGTATGATGATCTCTTTAACATTGTCAAATTCAATGGCTCCTTAACTTTATATCAACTTCTTGAAGTTTATTTTGAAAACACTATTAAAGGCCTCATTAAAGTCATAACTATCACTCTTATTTGGTTCATATGGATGGAATGATGCAAAATCATTGGGATTCCTATGAACCACATGAGGATAATTGCTAGAATTAAAATAAAATCGTGACTTGTTTAATGCCAATTTAATTAACTACAATCAATTTAAAGGTTGTAAATTTGTGACCAATAAATTGGGTTTTAACTTAGGATCCACCCAGCGATAAGATGACAAGATTGTTTATTGGGTAAAACCTCATGCTAATACTATTAAAATTAATAATGATGGCTCTGTTTCTCAAAATGTTTCTAGTTGTGGTGGCATTTTTAGAAGCCTTAATGGTAAAGTCTTATGTACTTTTGCTTACCCCCTTAATACTCGCGCTATTCATTTTGCTGAGCTAATGGCAGTTTACAAAGCTATTGAGATTTTCTTTCAAAAAGGTTGGCTCAATATTTGGATTGAGGTGGATGCCATTCTGATTGATCTTTTGACTTCCACCAAAATGGGCAATATAAAATTGTATAATACCTTCTAGACTAGAGCTCTCCTCTCAACTCTATTTTAAAATCACTCATGTATGGCATGAAGGTAATGCATGTGTTGATTACCTTGCTAATCTGGGTGCTAGATTGGATGGCATAAAATTCTTTGATCAACTTACACTTCCTAAACATTTGCGTGGTTTGGTTAATTTGGACAATACTAGACTCCCTTACCTCAGAAATTAATCCATCCTATTGGTTTGGACTATTTAATTACTGCTTGCATGATCAACTTATGTTTTAGTTTTGATGTTTCTCTGGTCTTGCTAATTCATTTACCCTTTCTAGTTAGTTCGATCTATGGCATTTGCTATTGAATTACTTACCCTAACCTTATTTGGGGTTTCTTGCTTCTTTGTTTTTCATTGAAACACTTGCTTTTGGTAAGTTTCTCCTATCTAGAGGAGATGGATTATTTTATGCTTTCTTTACGCTTCTGAGGGACAAACTTCTTGCTATCATTATTCTATTTATGGGTCCTATTGTAATTTTCCAAGATATGATTAAGGCTGTGTTTTTTCTCTTTTCCTTAATCTGGAAATTTGTTCATGGCCTCATGACTTTATTGTCTCATTATGTAATTGCTATAATTTTATGCATACTTCATGGCCTTGAATTTATCTATCTTTTCTCTCTTTAATAGGGTTGTACCCTCTATGCTATCTAACCTCACCTCCATTATCTATATGGAGAACAAGCAATACCTTGCTATTATTAATGTTTCCTTAGGATGGCATTTTATTCTTGATTTCATTTCAACCTATTTTAGGTGATGTTGGCTTATGTGCTTTTCTTTATCTTGAAGGATTTCAATGATGGTTTTTATTAAACCGTTATATTTGTCTCCCTCTTCTGATTTATCTTATGGTGGGTGCAACAATTGTTTTGATATTTTAATTATTGTTTGTTGGATGGTCTTTAGTCCACAGATTACGGGTTATTTCTTTGGTTGTCTTTGCTTTTGTGGTGTCCCTTATCATGATATTTGTGGACTACTTAATCTATTATTTATTCTATCACGTTCTTGACTGCGGATCTTGTTATCTTATGCATCTATTCTAAATTTTGTTCTATGGTCAATTCATTATTCTTTGTCTTGCTGTTTGTTGTCTTGGTTTGTCTTGGTTTTTTATTATTCTTGCTAATATAATCTAACCTATGGAGAGATCATACCCTTGTTATTATTATTATTTTCTCCTTCCAGGATTGGACTTTCTTTTTGTCTTCTTTTCAGTCTTCTTTTACTAATGTTGTTGGCTTACTCAGTGCTTTTCTTTTGTCTTGAAGGATTTGTTGGCTCTCCTTTGAACCCTACATTCTATGTTGTATCATTATTTTATTTTTTGTTTATCTTATGGTGGGTGAAATAATGGCTTTGTTATTTTATTTGTTGCATGTGATTATGCTACTACTTACTTGGTTTTCTTAATGCTTCTATTCGAATGGGTGGCTTTTGGCCAAATATTTGTTGTTATCTTGGTTGTTGTTGTCTTGGTTATTCTTGGTTTTAGGATTCCAATGTTGCCTCTCCTTTGAACCCCTAAGTTTATGATGTTTCTCTTTTATATTGGATTATCTTATGGTGGGTGCAATTGTTTTTGCTATTTTATCTATTGACTATGGGACTTTAGGGTCTATGCAAGCACTTATGGGTTGGCTTCTTGATTGTATTTGTTGTTTGTATGCTTTGCTTGTCACGATATCACATGGACTACTTAATCTGTTGTTTTTTTTTGGTTTAGTCAGACTTGTGCAGATCCCTATGATTATGTTTCTATCTACTTAGTTATTATCTTATGCACTATCTATTCTAAATGGGTGGTTCTATGGACAACTGCTATCTTTTGCTATCTTGCTGTCTTGGCTGTTTGCTGATTTGGATTATCGGGTTTTATGCCCTATCTTTATTCTTGGGTCTTTGTCTTTATTTTGTTATGGTGGGATGTATCCTATTTCACGTAATTTCTTGTACTAATTGCATTATCTTGGTCCTATTAGACTTCGCATCTCATTGTATTTGGGTTTGGGTTCTTGCTTTACATTTGCTTTTTTGTTAACTTAATGGTTATTAATAAGGGGTTGTTAACATCCATTGCTTATTATGATTGGGTTTCTTTTGGACTATACTCTTGTTCTAGCACAGTTTCAAATATGTCTCATATGTTTGGCTCATTGATTTGCTTAGCAGATTTCAGCTTCTTTTTTATCTTCTCTTGTTGGGTTTTTTTATCTTCTAAACTCTTAGCTATGGTTTTAAAGGGATTATATCAAAGATGGCTCATTCTCATATGTAGGGATTCTCATGCTATGGTGACTATATTGATGATATTTTTCCATGGGACCCTTATCTTTCTTTCTTGTCTCCTTTCTATATTATATATGGATTTGTTTAGGTTTTGCGTACTAAGGCCCATAAGACTTTCAACAAATGGTACTTTCTTCTCAGGTTTGTAGGCTATGATGGCTGTGATGATTTCACTCCTTCTTGGTTTGGTAGTAGCTCTTGTGATGTAACCCTTCTGAAGTTTGGATGCTCATATTTGCATCTTCTCAATTTGTGTGTGAGCCAGCCTTCTTTCACACACTTCTATAATTTTCTCGGTTTATCTTTTCACTTTTCACTTTCTCTACTTTAACTATTCTAATTTCTATCTTTCTTCATTTTAGATGCACTTCTCTTTTTCTCTGCATTTCTTATTCTCTTGAGGTTTGCTCCCTAGTCATGCATCTCTCATCCGAGCTTTGGCCCAAATCTATTCATTGGCTTATCTATGTTAATCAATTTGTATCTTTTGCTTTCCTTTACTCTTTTAATTTTCTTGATGGGGATTTACTCTCTAGGCTTGTAGCTCTTTGAGGTTGTGGAGTTTATCCACAGGGGTTGTAACCCTCTTTTTTGTGGCAATAAAATTCCCTATATGGGTTTCCCAAAAAACCCTAACTCTAGACCATAAACCATAAAACTAACTAAATATAAAAAACCTTGACCCTAAATCATAAAATGTACCATAAAAAAACCTAAACCTACATAAATCCCAACCCTAAAAACCTAAACCCAAAAAAAAAAAAAAACCCTAAACCCTAAATAAATAAAATAAAAAAACTAAATAAATTTAAAAACCTAACCTGGCCCTAAACCTTAAAACCCTAAAATATATAAAATCTCCTAAACTAAAAATAAATACTACTAAATAAATACCCAAAAAAAATCTTAAATAAAAAAAAAATGAGCTAACTATGTGCCTAAAAAATAAAAATAAATAAACCTACTTAAATAAATAAAATAATAAAATAAAATAAAACCTATAAACCCAAACCTAAAAAAATAAATAAATAAAAAATAAAATAAACTAAATAAAAATAAATAAAAAACTAAATAAAATAAAATAAACTTAAAAAATAAAAAACTAAAATAAACTAAAAAAATAAAATAAAATAAAATAAAATTAAAATAAAACTGGACCTAAAAATAAACTTGAATAAAATAGAAAAAATAAACCTAAACCCAAATTAAAAACCTAAATAAATAATAAAATAAACAACCTAAATCTAAAATATAATAGAAATAAACCTAAATCTAAACTAAAATAATAAAAACTAAAAATCATAAACCAAAACTAAACTAAATAAATAAAATAAACCTAAACTAAATAAATAAACCCAAATAAATATACTAAACTAAATAAAAATAAAATACATATATTAAAAATTAAAATAAACTAAATAAATAAAATAAATAAATAAAATAATAAACCTAAACTCTGGTTTGCTATTTTTTTTTAAATCCTAAATCTAACCTACACCCTAAACCTACCACCTCACCCTAACCTAACCCCAAACACCCTACTAACCTAAATCCATAAATCATAACTCCTTACCCTAACCCTAAACACCTAAACCCAAACTCATTAAACCCAAATAAAACCATAAAATCTAAACCCTAAAACCCAAACCCAACCAGAACCCTAAATAAACCCTAAATCTAGACCTAAAACCTATAAATCTAAACTTGACCTAAATAAAAGAACCCAAATCGCTACTCGAGGGGTGGTTCTAAAACTAGAGAGTGAAGAGCTCGATAAATGGTTCTTATGGAACTATGTCTTTACATAGAATGGTTCTACTTATCTAGGATTTTTTATCTATGCAGATTTTTGATCTATGTCATCGCTTGTGTATTAGAAAACTTGGAATGCTACTTGGTTGATGAAATCCAAAATAAGAAATGTTGAATCAAAATTCATTCTTTATTAAAAAAACCTTGAACTCTAAACCCAAAAACTTAAACTAAAACTCAAACCATAAACCTAAAACCTAAACCATAAAACCTAAACCCTAAACCCTAAACTCCTAAAGCTAAAACCTTAAAACCCTAAAGCCTAAACCCTAAACTAACCCTACCAAACCTAAACCATAAACCTAAACCCTAAAACCCAAAATAAAACCCTAAAACTAACCTAACCTAAATCCCTATGGTAAACCTAAACCTAAAACCTACCCTAAACCCTAAACCTTAAACTAAAAACCCCATACCATAAACTTTGATCAAAAATATCATTAACATATAATCTAACATAGTTATGGTAGCTAAAGAAAATGTCATCAAGAGACTTTCCCTTGACTATTAGAGATTTGAATACCTAAACTACCTAAATCATATTATAATACCATATATTATAGTATATATAACATCATATATTTAGCATGTAGTGATCTATTTTTTGGATGTTATAAGATGTTTTGAAATGTTTTAGTATATTATGCTATTGTGCCCTATAGTCTATATTAATATAAATCATAAAAATATTGATTTAATAAATTAGATTATAAAATTTGTTAAATTTAAAGTGGCAATTAGTTTGTAGCACCAAAGGTGTGTTGTGCCACTTGTAGTCTAAAAAGTAAGATTTTTTGTTCAAAATAAATACTATATGTTGTAGCATAGTATAGCATCATATATCATAATATATTGTTCTAGGCATTTTAAATTTTTTAGTATTTTATAATTATGCAGTTGAGACTACACTAGCATTATTTATAAAGATGTTGATTTAGACTTTAAAATGGTGGAATTTGGTCAAATTCATAATAGGTAGAGCATGGCATCATAATATATTATTTAAATTTCAAATATGTAAGTGATACGACTAAAATATATAGTTTTTTATTATTTAGACTAATTTTATGATTTTTTATCTTAAGCAATCCCTTTTGATGTGATATGCAATGTAGTATAATATAATAAGTTATTGTGTATTATAATATAGGATGCCATAAGATAGTGTAGCATCATGCATTATAGCATACTACTGTGTATTACTACTTATTTAGCATATTTTAGTTTGTTATAGTATGATGTAGTAGAGTTTGTACTGGTATAATTCATAAAAATATTGATTTATAAGTGATGATGGGATTTGTTAAAATTTAGGGAACATCATTGGAGGTGTGTTGTGCTGTGTCATTTAATCAAAAGAATGGAATTTTGCATCCAAAATAAATGTTCATTTTTCCACCAAATTTTATAAATTTTTTGGTTAAAGTGATTCATTTTAAGGTGTAATGTAAGATAATATATTATATGAAAGCATATTAAAATATAATGTATTTAACAATATAACTTCACACATATATGAATGTGGTGGTGTGTTACTAAATGTTATTGTACATTTTATTATGTTTTACTTTTGTTATAATAGATTAGGTCAAAACTCACAAAAATGTTAATTTGAAGGATGAGATGGAAGAAATTTGCCAAATTCATGGCACACGCCAAGAAGCAACACAAAAATTATGCTATTTTGTACCTATTCTAATGGAAAAATAATAATATTACATCCAAAATGAATATTATTGATATTTTGAGAAAATTTTGTTATTTGTTCTTTTTAAGTGATTCTAGTGAGGTGTAATGTAAGAGAATATATTATATTATAGCAAATTATAATATAACATCATATATTATAATATAATATAGTGTGTTAATTCACACTATAATATGTTTAGCATGATATTGTATAGTTAGTTTGAGCTTGCATCACAAATCATAAAATATTGATTACAATGTTAAGATGATGTAATTTGAATGAATACATTGTAAGGCTTTTGGTTGAAGTATTAAAGGTGTGCATAAGAGAAGAAATAAGATTTGATGAGAATTTCATGTCAAGGACATGGAGGGAGATCCATTAGGGGATCACATATGCATTGGACATGACATGTGAAGGGTCTATGTCAAGGGCATAGAAGAAGAAAATCTGCTAGGGATAAGGTTTCAATTTCATTTGATTATATGATTTGTGGAAAAAAGATTTGCTGGTGATAAGAATCTATAATCCACCAAGGATTAATATTGAGTTGACTTTAATTCATTTTATTTTAATTGATGTGGAGGCATATCTACTAGAGATACGGGCTCGAGTCTGCTGGGGATCGGCTATATGAACCTTCCACTAGGGAAGTAGGTTTGAGCTATCCACTGGGGATTGAGATTTGAGTTTGATTTCATAGATATTTTTGGGGATGTTTTCGCTAGAGATAAGAGTTTGGTTGGATTTTTTTGATTTAGACTTTACAAGGGGAGTTGATTTAATTTGGCTCCACTGAGGAGGTTGGTTTTGAATTTGATTTATTTGCTTGACTTATTTATATATGATTTGGGGCTCCACATGGGAGAAGGGTGTGATTTAACTCCACTGGGGAAATTTTGGTTGGGTTTAATTTAATCTTAGTTAATGTATGGACCATCGTGTGTGATGAACCCTTGAAGGGGCTATATCGCTGACCTACCAGTTTACAAATCCAAAGGGATTGTCTACTGGGGTAGAGCTAGCCAACCTAAGGGGTTTCCTTTGATTGCATGTATCTAAGAAGCGTGCTAGACTTACATCTTAGCGAGGAATAATTGTTGGGGTGACCTGGATGTAAATCAAACGACCTGGGTGACTCTTGAGTGAATGTAGGGACTTATGTCAAAAAGTAGTCAGGATTAATTTTATCATAATTTAATTTTATTTGATATGGTTTGTTTGGTTTAGTTTAATTTTGAATTGATGGCATATCCGCTGGGGATGTGAGCTCGATCAAATTTGATAGATTTAATTTATGGACCATTAGTGTGTGATGGACCCATTGAGAATAGGCTATATCAGACTTGTCCTATCTCAGATTTACAAATTCGAAGGGATAGTCTACTAGTCGTGGGATAGATCTAGCCACCTAAGGGGTTTCCTTTTGGCGTGCAACAACTATGCTTAGAAGAAGGCATTGCTGACTTACATCTTATAAAGTAGGGAACAATTGTTGGGGTGACATGTTGGTAGCACAACAAATCAAACCTGACTTAGGGTGACTACTAAGTGAATACTGTTAGGGGACTTATATCAACTCAAAGTAGTTGATTCTATGGGAGTTTCTTGTGACACTAAAGATAGGATGCCTGCTTGGGAAAAGAAATTGCTAGGGGGTGTCCTCCTAATCCATAAGTGAATATATATTTTATTTATATATTTTTTGAGGACCTATTGTGTGAGACCACCGAGAAGATATGTCATCCTTGACCTATCTCAGTTTTACTAAAGGAGAATCTTCACATCCACAGGACGGATTCTCCAAACACAAGGGTGGTTACTAAGAAAGGGGAACTGTCTAATCTGATATTAACTCTGGTAGTGTCTAAATGGGGTCACAAAGGATGTGATCTAAATATAGTGCCCACATGGATGGTGCTACTAGGTGCTTTATCTTGAGCCCCTAGAAAAGGAAGTCTATAGGTGTATAGTGGCCAACTCAAGGAGAAAGCATAGCAGACTTACATCTGCCATGTGTGGTTTATCCTAAGGTGCGAGAATCGACCATCCTAAGGTGTATCTATCGGCATAGTGAGAACCAACTAACCTAAGGTTCCCATCGATATGCAACAATCAATCTGGAAAGAAAGCATGTAGGCTTACAACTTTTCAAGTGGAACTAATCATTGGGATAGTCTATCATCGACGGGATAGATTCTATCTACTAGGCGACTAAGCGGGGAAGGAAAGACCCGGACTTGAAGCATTCTGAGGGAAGGAGTGCTAGGGGACTTATCCTAAACCTCAAATATACTCAAACCAATCAATTCACGAAGGCTAATCCAAGAATAAAGTTTAGTAGACTAACATCCTCTTAAACAAAGCCAACATGAGGTAGCTTACCGACCACATAGTAAGGCCTACCAAACTAACAAGGCGCTTGTCAGTGTGTAGTGGCCAAGTAAGGAAAGAAAGCATAGCAGACTTACATCCTCCATAGCAAGATGACCACTACGGTGACACACTAGCAGGGTAGCACGTCAGCCCAACCTAGAGCAGCTAATGAGTGAGTGTCATTGGGGGCTTTATCTCAACTCAGAGTTGCTCGAGACCAAAGATATGTGTTTGTTTTAAATGTTTATGTGTAGTTTGTGTATGTGTTATGTCGATGAAGGATATGACACAGGTCGGGTTCCTTACACCTACCTTAAACACATTGTGACAGATTTTCAAACAAGAATACTTTCAATTTGATTGAATTTAAAATGGAATTTTTATTGATGATAATTATTTCCAATTGTGATTTATAATATTTGTTTAAGTAGATCCCATTGATTGGAAGCATTGGATGCTCTCCCTTATGATTAATAAGCTAATAAGATCCTCTTTGGTAGGCCTTCTCTATGACAAAAGAGTCTTCCCAAGTGGATTCAAACTTGCCTCCCATCTTACGATGGGTAACAATCGGTCTCCTTAGAACTAAAATAAGCTCTCCTACTTGAAAAGCTTTAGGACGGACCAACTTGTTATGAGCTTGAATCATTTTAGCTTTGTATAACTTGAGATTTTGGCATGCCCTCTAGCATCTCTCCTCCAAACCTTCAAGCTCTTCTAACTACAACTTGGTGTTGCTCTTTTGTGATCTTACTACCCACAATAATCCTTAGTGATGGGAGTTGGACTTCTAATGGTAGAACAACTTTAGACCCATACACTAAGGAGAAAGGAGTAGACTGAGTTGGAGTTCTATATATGGTGTAGTAGGCCCACAAGGCTTCAACTAACTACTCATGCCATTATCGCTTATTATTGTCGAGTGTCTTCTTCAGTATTTGGATGAGAGTTTTGTTGAAGGCTTTTACTAAGCCCTTTGCCATCGGGTAGTTGATGGAAGAATATCTCTAATCTATGTTATTTCTTCAAACAAAGTTGTTGATCTCGGTGCTCTTGAATGCAATATCTTTATCAGATATAATTCATCGAGGCACTTTGAATCTATATATGATATGGTTCCTAAAAAATTGGAGCACATGCTGAGCTGTGACCTCTCAGAGCAGAATCTTCTTTGCCAATTTGGAAAAGTAGTTAGTAGCAGCTAAGATGAATAGATGACCCTTAGAAGAATGAGGAATCAAGCCACTTTATCGGTACCCCCAACACTGGAATAGCCATGAGGCCAATGTAGGATGTAGAATGTTGGGTGGTTGGCATAGGACCACACTGTGTATTTGACATTGGTGGCATCGCCTAGCCGTATCCATGCAATCTTTGATCATAAATGACCAGTAGTATCCTTGTCTCTTGATCTTGGCTTTCATCTTTGGATCAGATTGGTTATCTCTACATAATCTTGAGTATACTCGGTCACAATCTTATGGGCTTCGTACTTGTCTAAACAACATAGCCACATATGATTGAAAGACCACCAGTACAAGACACCATCCACAAGAGTGTAAGAAAGTGCTCTCTGCTTTATCTAACAAGCTTTGTACTTCTCTTGAGATAGTTTTCCTTTATTTAGGTAATCCATGAATGGTTGCCTCCAATATAACTCCTTGTCCTTCTTGGCAATGAAAACCTCCACTTCAAGAGAGTACTTTTTGATGAGTTTAATGTCAATAAGGGATAAGACTTGTCTATTTTGGACCTTTATTGATATGGACTCATCGTCCAGATATGTCAACTCCTTGATAACCTTGGCTAAAGCATACTATATGGAGTTCTCTCCTCGAGGAATCTTATAAATGGTAGCCTAGGATTTGGGCAAACAACTCCATGGTGAACTTATGGTAGTCATGGAGCATAGGCTTTATAACCTTATGCAACCCAGTGATTTGGTTGATAACTAGTTGAGAATCCCAGAAGATGATGATGTTCTAGATGCTTAGAGTAACGGTTTACTCCAGATCGGTAATTAGAGCCTCATATTCAGCTTCATTGTTGGTGCAAGCATTGGATAGATGATATGAGAATCTCATCACATCACGATCTTGAGTTAAGAGAACTATTCCTACCCCTTCCTTTCTTGGAATAGTAGATTATGGTTCTTCTCCTCTTTGAGAGGAAGAAACACCATCAAAGTACATCTCCCAATGGTGAATGCTAGTATCTCCTAAGTTCATGATTTGTTCATCAAGGAGATCATCACTAACCAGAGAGTCAACAGGAAGTGGGTGTGCTGCTAAGAAATTTGCTAGTGCTTATCCTTTCACCGCATGGAGGGGTACAAAGGTAATGTCAAACTGTGAGAGGATCATGGACAGTCATGCCAACCATCCAGATAGCGTCGACCGTGTCATGAGTAATGTACTGAATTTATCCTAGAGATTAAGTTCACCATATGAGGAAGCATGTAGAGTTGTAGCTAATGGGATGCAAATATTAAAGCTAGGCAATGCTTCTCAATGAGTGGATAATTAGCCTCAGTAAGTATTAGATGATGCCTGAGGTAGTAGAGTGCATTTTCCTTCCCTTTATCATTAGCTTGGACCAACAAAGCTCTAAAGGAGTCATTTAATATAGCAGTGTAAAGTATGAGCGGCTTGCCCAGGATAGGGGCTGCTAGAACTAGTGGCATTATCAGGTAATGCTTGATGTCTTCAAAGGCATGCTCACACTTTTCATCCCACATGATCTTGGCATCCTTTTTGACAAGTGTTGAGAATGGATGACATCTTGTCGATAGGTTGGATATAAAGTGTTGGAATGTTCTGAGTTGAGTTAAACTTTTAGGGGGTGGCATTTCTAATATTGCATTAATCTTCTTCAGATCTATTTGATTCCGTGTCGGACAACCCGAATTTTCGAATGCACACTTGGGGTTCATTTTGAGGTTAAATTATCTTAACTTCAAAACTACTCTCAAGTCAAAGAGATGGTCTTCTTTTCTACTTTTGACCACAAGATCATCGACATAGCACTCGACTTGATGATGAATGAGTTCATTGAAGATTTGAGTCATAGCTTGGTATGTAGCATCAACATTTTAAGGTTAAAGGCATGACCTATAGTAATAGATTGATTGGGGTTCTAAAAGCATGTTTCTTTCATCTTGGGGAGCCATCTTTATTTGGTTATAGATGAGCCATCCATGAAGAGAAGACCATGAGATGAGGCAATGTCCACCATCAACTCGGGATTGGTAGTAATTCATTTGGACATGCCTATTTAAATCCTAAAATCAATGCATATGTGAATTTGGCCATTCTTTTCTTAATTGGATGATGTTGGCTAAGTAGGTATTTTTTCATCGATAAAGCCAACATTGATAGTTTCTTGACTTCATAAATGACTATTATTCTATGTGTAATCATGCATCTAGGAGCTTGCTTGATAGTTAGCGTAGGCTCTATTACTAGTTTATGGACACTTCGTAAGAGCCAATCTAGGCATCTCTTCATAACTCCATGCAAAGTAGTCCTTAAACTCAGTAAATAGCCTAACTAAGTAATTGGTTTCAATTTCATTCAACAAGAACTGATGTATGTTGGGCATGGATCTTCTTCAGTTCCTAAGTTAATTTCCTTGAGCTTGTCGATGGTTGACTTGATCTCTTCTTTGAACTCTGGCGGTGCATCTTTGCCTTTAAAATCATCTAGATCATATGAATTTTCTTAGCACAGCTCCTCATATGAGTTAATATGATTTGAAAAGAGCTTATCAGATTCCAAATGATTGGCGATGACTAAGCAGTAATCATCATCATTGATTGGACTTGACTATACGTATCTAGTCTCGATCTTGATTGAGAGCTTTCACATTTGTTCTTCCATATTCTTTCAAAGTAGTCGACACTGGTATAAGTCATCACACACAGGATGACTTACTTTCTTAACAACTAAACTCTCCTTTTTTGAAAGGAAAGTGGGGTTAGAGCTAAGGTTCCCAAGCGATGCCTAACTATTTCACATATACACTTGGATACACTTATGCTTTGCTTTAGCGGTCTTCATCACTATCTCGGCTCAAGTGTCACCTCAAGGGAATCTACTGAGAGGCTAGTGTGTGCTATATAAGACTCATCCTATGAACTAGATTTTAAGTCTATATGGATAGCAGGAGTACTCTTGGTGGCCGGGACATATCTTTTATTAGGTGGCCAATAAAGAGGTTTTCCACCCCTAGGATTACCTTTGAACTGGCCACTTCCTTTGCCTGGTGGAGGTTAGGTCGTCCTACCCATATGTTCGAATGGAGTAACAAACTATTGGGGGAATGTAATGACAAGCTCCACTTCCTCCTCCAACTCTACTTCCTCTCCCTTTTATTTTCTTTTCATTTTCTCTTTTTTTTTATTTTTCCTTTTCTCTTTCTTTTTCTTTTTCTTTTTCTTTTTCTTTTTCTTTTTTTAACTTTGGCCAAGTTCGCAAAATAGACTTGTTGATTTTGAGGGAGGTAGTAAGCCGCATCCTCATATTTGCTAACCTCTTGAACTATTACTCGCTTGAGATCTTGTTTGACATAGTAGATCCCACCTCTCATGAACTTCACACACTAATGTAGAGAGGATGAAACTATGTTGTTCTCATGTATCCATGGTATTTAAAGCAAACTATTGAAATATGTATATGAGTCTATGATGTGAAACTTGGCTTCGATCTTCCAATCATCTATCTCCAAGGGAAAAAGTATGGAGCCTAAGGCCCGTTGACCTCACTTTTGGAGTGCGAATTTAATCTTCCTATCTTAGACTTAGGAGTATTCTAGACACTAAGACTTCCCTAGTCATAAGACACTTCTAATAATTAGGTAAACCCTTAACCTAAGCGTTAGAAAGGTTAACCATAGGATTAGGTTATGCTTTGGGATTAGATAATCCACTTACCCTACAACCCAAATCCAATCCATGTTCACCTTCTCAAACCAAACCTCAAGTTCAATTCAAACATCAAATTCTCAAATCCAAACCCAAATTCCAAAACCAAATGATTGAAGCCCATGATCAAATCCAAACTTCAAACCTTCCTAAGCCATATGACCTATCCCATGGACTTAGCCAAATCTTAATTCACATCAATCCAATATCAATTTATTTTCTCATAATCAATCTATACCATCAATCATCTTCCTAAATATAAATCAAATCTATATTCAAATGATAAAAACTAAATCAAACTAAATCAAATTAAATCAGAACCCTTCCTAAGCCATATGACCAATCCCATGGACTTAGCCAAATCATAATCCAAATCAAGTTAAACTCAATTGATTTTCTCAGAAATAAATCATATTTTCGATCTTCATCAAAAATTTAAATAAAATATACATTTAAATCAACAAAAATAAATCAAACCAAATCAAAATTCAAACTTAAGCCACATGACCCAACTCCATGGACTTAGCCAAATTCCTTCATTCCAAAATCCAAATTCAATTGATTTTACCATGAATCAATCATACCTTCAATCATATTCTACAATCATCAAGCCAAACTAAAATCAATCCAATTTAAATCCAACTTAACCATTTTAACCTGAAATGTTCAAATGAACCAAAACCTATTTGAAACCAAGCCAATTGCAATTGAATTTATATATCAATCCCAAATCCACATATAAACTCAACTAAATCAAACTGAACCCAAAATCAAGCTAACTAAATCCAATTGGTCCACTTGACCCAAACTGGCCAATTTAACCTATTTGAGCCAAGTTTTAATCCTACCCAAATTGGATTGAACCAAGGCAATAAAAACCTCCCATCATGATTGTTGATCACCCTAGGTTGATCAATTGTCACAAATTAGGTCAAACTAAGTCAACTTTGTCATTTGACCAATTCAACCCCTAACTATATACCCAAACTAGCCAAATTACAACCTAAGAAATCTCTTGAAACCAATGATTTATACCAAATCAAAATCAATATTTGAATATGACCTGACCTTCAATTGAGTCAAACCAAACCAATTAGCCCTCTTGACCCAAGTTGACCCAAATTGGCCTAAAAGATCAAATTGGATCAAATCAAAATATAAACCAAATTGATTGCAACCAATGGCTCAGGTTCATTCCAAATTGATTGTTGAACTTGACCAAAGCCATGATTGGACCCAATTGAACCCAATTGACCTACTTAGCCCAAATTGACCTAAAGGTTCAAGTTGGCCTAAATCAAAACCAAATCCAAAATTGAAACCAAAGCCTACAATCATCTTTAATTGGTCAACTAAACCCAAACCAACACCCAAAAATTTGGCCAATTTGGTCAAATTGGTCAACTTAACCCATTTGACAAATGAATTCAAATGAGCCAAAATCAAATCAAATAAGCCAAACTAAACCAATCGAACCAAAACATCCCAAACGATCATATGAACTTGACCCAACCTAACCCAATTTGACTTAAATGAGTCAAATTGAGCCAAACCTAACCAAATTTGAAATTTGGGCTTACCCACTTTGGGATCATTTTAAATCTGCCTAAATAAAATCTAATGCCAAATGATCATTCTACCCTTGGGTTAAGGGCATTACATGAGATAAATCACCCATGTAAGTGGTCATTTCCATTCCTTGGCCACTTGGTACTCTCTTAATGGTCTACTTAGGAACCTAAGACACTACCCAACATGAACGAAGGGGTGTTGGGTCACCATGACCCATGGGAGGTAAAATCACCACACCCTTCCCATTGGAGCATTTAAAACCCATAGGACACCCATGATTCCTCCTTAGTAGCCACCTCCTTCACCAACCAGATGAGCCAATTCACCTCCTCCACCACCCATGACTCCCTTGAGATGGCATGATGACTAGAAGCCATCACTTTTGATCAAGATGAAGGGGTATACACCCTCATTTCCACTCAAACACACACAAAATCATTCTCAGCCTAGCAAGATGAGCTGCTATAGCCATTCCCTAAGCTCCCAAGCTCATTCCTTGTTCAAAAATGCCATTCATCCATCCAAATAGGATACTCCCATTTCATTCATTTCTCCATCAAACTCAAATTAACTTCATACACACCTTCCCTAGGCCTCATCGAGCAAGAATGAATCATCTCCCAAGCTTCCCGAGCTCCAGATGTGGGACTTCGATCAAAGTTGAGCTCCAAATCATCAGCTAGTAGCCTTCTGAGTGAACGTCGAGGAATTGATCCAATTATTTCTCAACAAAGCTTCGTATCCACTAGATGAAGCTTCCTTAATCATTAAGCCGGTCTTGAGCTTCGGTGAGGTGTGTTTCCAAAGCTAATCCTTAGGCAAAATTAGGTTGGTGCTTTTTGAAGAAAACTTGCATCTCATGTGATCTTGACCATTGGATCCCCTCCAATCGATGTCGTGAAGGTGTGGAATCCTTTTGGAGTTGATCTGAGCTCGGGTAAGCTCAGATCAAGTGAACAATGGTGGATGGACTCCATTCTCCCTCACTCGCATGATGTTATATCACACACCGTCTGTTCCACATGATTAGAATGGACGAACGTGATTAGATCCGCTAGATCGATCTGCTTTAATCCAATTAAGCTGAGGGATTAATTATAGTCACCCAATCTTAGATCGGATGACTGACGAGAAAGTGCATCCTCCGGTGCCACATTGGCACTAAGTCAGATAAGTTTTAAGTAGCTAATCCCTCGACGCCAAGTGAAAAGCGTACCACTTTAGCGTGCCACATGGCACTAACAGGATTAGGCTTTAATTAGGCTTAATTAATCATTTTTAATGACTGAAACTTCTAAATATCATAGAGAAATAAAAAAATGAAAAAAAATACTCATTTTAAAAGTATTTCAGAGAAGAATTAATTAAAAATGATCTTAACTAATTTTGAATAGTAATTAAGGTTTAATTGCAAAATTAATTAACTTAATTACTCTTTAATTACTTGAGCAATTAATCTCAAATTTTGTGGGTTAAATGGGATGACCTCACCATGATTTTCTTGGGATTTATTGCTCACTTAATTAAGAAAATTGACTAATTAAACCTTTACTCTTTTTTAAGTTAATGATTAATTAATCCCATGAATAGTAATAAATTAGTTAATTTTTATTATTGTTCACAATAAGTGAACTAAGGAATAGGGTTGGACCCCTTTCACTAAGTTCATTTCACCCTTTTTTTAAAATGAAAAATTAATTAAGATTTAACTAATTAATTAAATCACTTAATCAAATTGAAATCATAATCATCATACCTTAATTAATTAAATCATGGGGTAGATCTTTAGGTGTTTAATAACCTAAAGGAGTTTAATGAAATTATGGTTTTCCACATGTGGGAAAATAAAAGTAATTAATTAAGTCCCTTATTAACTATTAATCATGAGCCAATTGCATTAGGCCTTTTTATTTCTAAGATCATTGCAAGTTTATTTTCCATGCATATCATGTTAACTCATAATTATTTAGTTAATTACTTTAAAGTAACATAGGTAAGGGTAATTAATTCATCTAATTAAGGGTTCAACTTAATTAACAAATACAATCATCTTAATTACATTTCCTTAAATTAAATCAAATCACTAATGTGGGAATGGGTTTAAAATAATGAGTGATGAATTCTCTTCCTCTCTTTAAATTAAATCAAATCCAAAATTTTATTAATAAAAAAGCTTTGATTAGCTTTAAATAATCTTATTTGATTTGATTGTCCTTAAGAAATAGTTTGGTTGAATGAATCACATGCTTATATTTCTATTTTCCTCTTTCCAATCATGTTAAATTTGGTATGTCATTTGAATTCATGCATCCATCTTTTCAAAATAAAGTAAAATAAAATGGATTTCCTTTATCTAAGCTTGCATGTGTTGATTTAATTTAATATACCTGTGGCTATTGTTACTATTAAATCCAAATGTATTTTCCAAAAGCTTCTAAATGAATAATAATATGTGTTATGATGCTAGTTATAAATACATAAGAAATGCATGCACTTATAGCTTAAGTGTATCAATGTTGAGTTCTCTTTCCTCTATTCATGTGTTGATTTATATAAGATTGAATGCTAATGGGTATATAGTCTTGACATCTTAGGAACATAAGGCTTTAGATAGCCCCAAGGAGGTCATTTGATTACTCACTTCCCTGGTTTGTTACTTGGTTGATGAAATCGAAAAGAAGAAATGTTGAATTTGAGTTTGTTCTCTATTAATGAAAAAACCAAACCTAAACCATCACTAAAATAACTAAAACCTAAACCTAAACCCCAACTTACTTAACCTACCTCCAAATCCAAATCCAACCACAAAACCTTAACCTAAATAAAACCTAAAATAAAATAAATAAATAAAACTAAATAATAAAATAAAATATAAACCTAAACCTAAATCTAAACCTATAAAATAAAATAAATATAAACTAAACTAAAATAAAATAAATAAAACTAAACTAAACTATATATAAAATAAACTTAAAAATAAAATCTAAATAAAATAAAAACTAAATAAAATAAATAAACCTAAAATAAAATAAAATAAAACTAAATAAACCTCAACCTAAATAAACTAAAACTAAAAAAAATAAAAATAAAAAAAAAACTATAAAAAACTCTAAAATTCACAAATATATTATAAATAAACTAAAATAAACTAAAATAAAATAAATAAAACATAAACCTAAACCTAAACCTAAAATAAAATAAAACTTAAAACCATAAAACTAAATAAAATAAAATAAACAAATTAAACCATAAATAAAACTAAAATAAACCTAAAATAAAAAACCTAAAACCTAAAAAATAATAAATAAAATGATAAAAATATATATAAAAACCAACTTAAAATAAACTATAAATAAATAAACCTAAAATAAATTAAACTAAAATAAAATAAAATAAACTTAAATAAAATGAAAAATAAAATAAAATAAAATAAATAAAAAATAAACTAAATAAACTTAAACTGGGTTTGATTTTTTAAACCCTAAAAAACCCTAAACCAAACCAACCCCAGCCCTAAAAAAACCCAGGCCCATCTGGGCACTAAATAAACCACTGGGCCCTGAGCCCTATATGAATTGAGCCACTAACTTACCCAGATACTACCTAACCTAAAACTGACCCTGGGCTGGGCTCTCTGACTCTGGGCCCGATAACTGAGCCCTGAAGAAGAAAGGCCCTAAGGCTGAATACTGAAGAGCCTAGTCGTGAAGCTTCCTACCAAACTCACCCAGATCTGAGTACTGATTGTACCCTATATAGATATAAAGACCCTGAGGCCAATCACTAAATAACCTACTAAATATACTCTAATAAAATAACCTAATCTTAAGATAAAATTATACTAAATAACCTACTAAAATAAACCAAAAAAAAACCAAAATAAGATAAAACCAAGAAAATAAAATATGATAAAATAAAATAAACCAAACTGACTAAAATAAACTAAAGTAATAATAAAAAAACTAAACTATAAACACTAATAAAAATAAAAGATAAAATAAATAAAAATAAAAGAAAATAAAAAAATAAACTAAAATAAAAACCTTAAAATAAAATAAACTAAACTAAATAAAATTAAAATTAAACATAGATAAATAAAATAAAATAAACTAAAATAAATAAATAAAAACTAAATAAACTAAATAAATAAAGATGAAATGTTGAATGTGATTTGTTCTTTGTTTAAAACCCTAAACTAAACTTGAACCCTAAAACAAATCCTACCACTAACTACCATAAACCCAAACCCAGCCCTAAACCTACCCTAAAACATAAATCCTAAAAACCCACCCCAAATCTTAAGTCTGAGCCCTAAACCCTAAAATTAAAAACCTAAAACCCACAACTCTACCTCACTCCTAAATAAAAGAAATAAACTACTAAACTAATTAAACATAACCAAAAAATAAAATAAAGAAATCTACTAAAATAAACTAATAAAATAAAATATAAACATAAAATAAAACCTAAAAACCTAAAGAAAAAAAATAATAAAAATTAAAACTAAAATAAAAATAAAATAAAAAAAACTAAACTAAAATAAAAAAATAATTAAAAATTAAACCTAAAATAAAATAAAATAAACCTAAAATAAAATAAAATAATAACTAAATAAAACCTAAACCTAAAATAATAAATCTAAAAATAAAAAAAAATACCTAAAGTATAAACTAAAAATCTAAACATAAATGAATATAAACAAACCTAAACTAAAATAAATAAACTAAAAAATAAATAAAACCTAAACCTAAACCTAAACCTAATAAAATAAAATCACTAAAAAATAAATAAAACTAAAATAAAACCTAAAAAATCTAAATTAAAACCAAAACATAAACTTAAAATATATAAAATAAAACTAAACCTAAAAATAAAATAAACCTAAAAAAAAATAAAAAATAAAAACAAAACTAAACTAAAAATAAACCTAAACCTAAACATAAAACTAAAACAAACTAAAATAAAACCTAAAATAAAATAAATAAACCTAAAATAAATAAACTAAACTAAATAAAAAATAAAAAATAAAAGATCAAAATAAAAATAAATAAATTAACTGTAGGTTTACTTAATTTTAAAATAATAATATTAAAAATGTTAAAAAATTAAATCCTGACCTAAACCATAAAATATAAAACCCCAAACCCTAAACTAAACCTCATACAACTAAACTTAGCTCAAATCTAAAACCCAACCTACCTTCCCACCCTAAACCTAAAATAAACTCTAAATAAAATAACTAAATAAAACAACCTAAATAAATAAAATAAAATGAAAACAACTAAACCTAAACCTAAACCTACTAAATCTAAATATAATACAATCTAACCACAAAGCCTTACCCTAAACTCCTAAACCCTAAACCTAAATAAACTAAATAAAACCAAAAAATAATATAAACAAAACCTAAATAAAATAAAAATGAAAACTTAAACTAAACCACACTAAACCTAAATCTAATATAATAAAATAAAATAAAACTAAATAAATATAAAAACCTAAACTAAAAAATAAATAAACCTAAAAATAAATACCTAAATAAAAATTAAAATAAAATAAAAAATAATAAATAAAATAACCTAAAATAAAATAAATAAAACTAAATAAAACCTAAACCTAAATATTTAGTAAATAAAACATAAATAAATAATAATAAACCAAACCCTAAACTAAAATCCTAAACTAAAATAAAATAAATAATCTAAACTAAAATAAACTAAAATAAAATAAATAAACCTACTAAACTAAACTAAATAACCTAAACAAAATAAAATAAATTAAAATATAAACCTAAACTAAAATAAAATAAACTTAAAATAAAATACAAACCTAAACCTAAAATAAAATAAACCTAAACCTAAACTTAAAATAAAAATAAAACCTAAACCTAAATAAAATAAAATAAATAAACAAAGAATAAACCTAAACCTAACAAAATAAATAAAATAAAATAAAACCTAAACTAAAATAAAACTAAATAAAATAACGATAACTAAATAAAAGTAAAATAAAATATATTAAAATAATTAAAATAATAAATAACATAAACCTTAATTAAAACATTAAAACCCTATAAAAATACCCTACTAAAAACCATGGACACTCCCAAACTTAACTGACCCTAAACCCTAAACCTACTATACCCTAAACCTATGACCTGGCTAAACCCACTAAACCTAACCCAAACCTCCCAAACCTCTACCACTCATAAACCCACCTTAAACCCTCTACCTAAACCTAAACCCTAACCTAAACCCCACCTAAACTAAACTAAATAAACAATTAAAATATTAAACCCTAAACCTAACTAAACCTAAACCTAAGAAAAGGTAAACCTTATCAAGAACATTATATCAACCATCCTTAGTCTAAATTTGGAGATCGAGAGTGGCGATTATCCTGGTGGTGGTGGGGATTTGGAGGTCGGATATGGAAGTGGTGGGCGGAGCAGTGGTGGTTATGGAGGTGGGAGGAGCGACGGAAGTTACAATCGTGGTGGTGGCAGAGGGAGAGATGAGGATATAATGATGGATCCCACTTTTGGAGAGGCTAGGGTGGTACTAATGGGAACTAGAGAAACTAAAGAATGGTCGATCTAATCCGCTACTTATGGAACTGTCTCTTTATAGTTTAGACAGTTCTAATTATCTATGGTTTTTGATTTTCTCTATGCGTGCTAATTTTTTATCTATATCATCACTTCTGTCTTAGAAAAGTTGGTGCCTTGGTTGATGAAATTGAGAAGAAATGTTGAATCTTTTTCCATTTTCAAATAAAATAAACCCTACTAACTTATAAAACTTAACTAACTAAACCCTAAACCTTAAAACCCAAAACCCTAAACTAAACTCTAACACTAAAACTCTACTAAACCTAACTAATAACCTACTAAACCCTAAATTAACCCTAAAATCTAAACTCTAAACCTTAAAACCCAACTCTAAAACTTTATCTAAACTCCCAAACCCTACCTAAACCTAAAACTCTAAACTACCTAAACCCTAAATCCTAAACCTTAAAACTACACCTAAACCCCAAACCTAAACCTAAAACCCTAAACCCTAAAATAAACCCAGCCAACTAAATAACCCAAACCCTAAAACCTTGAATAAAAAAATGTCATTAGAGTAGATCTAAGAATGACCTAATCTTAACATAGTTATGGTAGCTAAAGAATATGTCTTCAAGAGACTTTCCCTGGACTATTAAAGATTTGAATACCCTAAACCCTAACCCTAAATCATATTATAATGCCATATATTAATATAATGTAGCATCATATATTTGAGCATATAGTGTTGTTTTGAAATGTTTTAGTATATTATGGTATTATGCCTTATAGTCTATATTAATATAAATCATAAAAATATTGATTTAATAAATTAGATTATGAAATTTGTTAAATTGGAAGTGGGAATTAGGTTGTAGTACCAATGGTGTGCTATGCCACTTGTAGTCTAAAAAGTAATATTTTATGTTCAAAATAAATATTATATGTTGTAGCATAGTATAGCATTATATATCATAATATATTATTTCATGCATTTTAAATTCTTTTAGTATTTAAATCATGCAATCATCTGTCAAACCTACACTAGCATTATTTTTTTAAAATGTTGATTTAAAATGGTAAATTTGGCCAAATTCATAATAGGTAAGTATGACATCATAATATATTATTTCAATTTAAAGAATGTAAGTGATATGACTAAAATATATAGTTTTTAATTGTTTAGACAAATTTTATGATTTTTTATCTTAAGCAATTGCTTGTGATGTCATATACAATATAGTATAATATAATATGTTATAGTGTATTATAATA
This sequence comes from Cymbidium sinense, assembly GCA_021442155.1. Lineage (NCBI taxonomy): Eukaryota > Viridiplantae > Streptophyta > Magnoliopsida > Asparagales > Orchidaceae > Cymbidium > Cymbidium sinense. The sequence continues at coordinate 283,737 of JAKCPB010000426.1, forward strand.
TAGGATGCCATAACATAGTGTAGCATCATGCATTATAGCATACTATTGTGTATTACTACTACTTATTGTTTAGCATATTTTATTTTGTTATAGTATGATGTAGTAGAGTTTGTACTTGGTATAATTTATAAAATACTTTATAGGTGAGATGATGTGATTTGGCCAAATTTAAGGTAAGCATTAGGGAACATCATTGGGGGTGTGCTATGGTGTGTCATTTAATCAAAAGAATGGAATTTTGCATCCAAAATAATTGTTCATTTTTCAACCAAATTTTATAATTTTTTTGCTTAAAGTGATTAATTTTAAGGTGTAACTTCACATATATATGAATGTGGTGGTGTGTTACTAAATGGTATTGTACATTTTAGTATGTTTTAGTTTTGTTAAAATACATTGGGTCAAAACTCACAAAAATGTTAATTTGAAGGTAAAGATGGAAGAATTTGGCCAAATTCATGGCACACAAGAAAACAACACAAAAATTATGTTATTTTACCATTTAGAATAAAAATAATTTTACATCCAAAATGAACATTATTCATATTTTGAGAAAACTTTATTATTTGTTCTTTTAAGTGATGATTTTAATGAGGTGTAATGTTAAACAATATATTATATTATAGCAAATTATAATAAAACATCATATATTATAACATAATATGGTGTGTTAACTCACACTATAATATGTTTAACATGATATTGTATAGTTAGTTTGCGCTTGCACCATCACAAATCATAAAATGTTTATTACAAAGTTAAGATGATGTAATTTGAATAAATACATTGTAAGGCTTTTGGTTGAAGTATTAAAGGTGTGCATAAGAGAAGGAATAAGATTTGATGAGAATGTCATACCAAAAACACGGAGGGAGATCCATTAGGAGATCATACATGCATTGGGCATGACATGTGAGGGGTCTATGTTGAAGGCATAGAAGAAGAAAATCTATTAGGGATAAGGTTTGAATTTGATTTGATTATATGATTTATGGAAAGAAGATCCACTGGTGATAAGAATATATAATCCACCAGGGATTAAGATTGAATCAACTTTAATTTGTTTTATTTTAATTGATGTGGAGGTATATCTATTGGAGATATGGGCTCGAGTCCGCTGGGGATCAGGTATATGAACCTTCCACTAAGGAAGCAGGTTCGGGTAATCCACTAGGGATTAGGATTTGAGTTTGATTTCATAGATTTGATTGGGGATGTATATGTTGGGGATAAAAATTTGGTTGGAATTCTTTGATTTAGACTCCACTAGGGAGTTGGTTTAATTTGGCTCCATTGGGGAGGTTGGTTTTGAATTTGATTTATTTGCTTGACTTGTTTATATATGATTTGGGGGGCTCTCTTGGGGAAAATGGGTGTGTTTAATTTAATTTGAGTTAATGTATGGACCTTTCGGTGTCGATGGACCCAGAGAAGGGGTTATATCGCATTGACCATCTGAGGTTTACAAATCAAAGGATAGTCTAGATGCGGGGTAAAAACTAGCAACATAAGGGGTTGCTTTTCTATGAGAAATGACTATGCTAAGATGAAGACATAGCAGACTTATCTCTTTCAAAATGAGGAACAACCGTTGGGGTGACTTATTGGATCCACAACAAATCGAACCTGATCTAGGGAGACTACTGAGTGAATGTCGCTGGGGACTTATGTCAACTCAAAAGTAGTCAAGATTAATTTTATCTTAAATTAATGTGATTTGATATGGTTTGTTTGGTTTGTTTTATTTTGAATTGAGGTCAAATCCA